>JARHVA010008479.1:310000-480868 GCA_037957365.1 Torreya grandis | reverse complement strand
TGTAGTCATGTCAAGTTCATGTTCGTATGATTTTAGATGCAATATAGTCATAGTAATTTTAGTTTGAATTATTAGGAAAGTCTTTGGAAAGAGGTATATGAATGAAACTCCCATTTAATAGGATATTATCATTTCCAAGCTAACTTCCACTAGGAAAATGGGTGTATATTCATAAGGAAGATTTAAATATTTTGTGGTAAAATGTGCTTCATGTTTTCTTCATTAATAATGCCCTATCCTTGGAAGCATGTAATATATTTCTTGTAAAATATTGTATTGACTTTGGGTAATAGAAAGAGAAAATGTACCAAATGGGTAATGGGTAAAAGATATGAATAAAACATCTACATCCTTAATCAGTGACCATGTAAGATCATTTTAGGATGTCACTCCCAAGGAAACATGGTCCAACATAAGACCATTCATGACTTTTATGTTTTAGGTTGTGTTATTTTTGAATTATTTCTTGAGAAGAGAAGTAAAGTAGATGCAAAGAGCAAAACATATATGTTTGTTGTTTTATGTCTATTGTTAATGATACACATTTCTTCTCTTTTACCTTAAATTCCCTTGAATTATCACTTATTTTCAAGGGTAACATGTAGATTTATGTATAATGGTAATGGTGACATAAGTTAAAATGAGAATATCACTTATTGAGCTTAACAACTTCAATTTAAAGATAGTGTTACCTAGAAGGACCCCTAGATAAGGGTTCTCCATTTTATAAGTATCCTCGTGTAATGTGAACTACCCTTATCTAATATTGAATGAGATTATTCATTGAATCTTTGTGGGATTTTCCAAAATTATTTATATAAGTACCGTTGAGCCCATTATCATAGCTTGCAACTATTATAAAGAACATAGCAAGGATAAAGAGAGATCTAACATGAAAATAGAATATGAAAACATAGAAAGATAAATTTAACTTAAACTTACAAGGAAAATATACATAGACTAAATGTACATAGAGCATAATATTAACTTGAAATTCTACTTCTCTATAGGTAAATGATGTCATCCTAACTAAGATAGATGCAGTAGTGGATGGCCCAATAGCTGAATCTAAATATGTAAATAATAGATATGATAAATCAAATGTTGTAAATGTTGACTATGATTACGAAGGAACTATTACCACCTATGACATAAAAAATGACATAGATATTATATTTAATTTTTATGTAAATTAATTATTAGCTAAATTAAATTTACATATATAACTTATATTTAACATGACATTTATATAAAATATACTTGTATCTATGTGGTGGTTGATGTCTACACACCAAATGTGCATGCCAAAAACTCATCACTCATAAGAATATTATCTAAGACATCTAAACCACTGATGCCATCATCATCAAAAGGTCATGTGGAGATATCTACACATGAATTACAAGGGTGGGTTGGGGTTGGGTAGGTGGCATATTCGTATCATCACTCTGTGAAAGCCTACTTATATGTTGAATGAGTATATCAGTGTGTGAACTAAGAGCATGGAGAGTGTCTATTTCTGTGACTTGTTGAACTGTAAAGGGGATCTCAGGCACAAGATATTTTGGATATGGATATGCATAAGCCAATTAGGCATATTATATATACTTAGTCAATCTTGTGTAGAGCCTTTTCATCGGCCTTGAAACTCACTAAAATAGAAATAATTGGGAATCTCATTTAGGACAAACTCATAGTAGAGTTTTATCAAAAAATATAACAAGACCTCATATTTGTTATAAGGTGGATATTCAAAGATCATCCACCATCAATCCCAAAAATTGGCTATGATTAAGTTATGTATATAGTGATGGATAGGAAAATGTTTAGTAGTTATGAGAAATAGGGAATTGGTGGTTGGCTCAATGAATAGAGCACAATTGGAGGATTTTGAAATTTATTTATTCTTGACCTAAAGGGATAACAACTTATCAGCATAATATGGCTTGCAAGTATCCCTATATGAGGTCGATCAATCAATTTGACTCATTATAGAATCAATTTGACCTAATAAGGTCTCTAGGGAATCATCTAGCTAGGTGTGGTGGGGATTGGTTGAAGTGGGATCCCTCATTATGCCAATCAAATCTTGAATATAAATTTTATTTCCCACAATGTTTTTAATCATAATCTCTTGACAACCATGTGGTTTTAAGGAACTGTAGGAGGGTTATGTTGAAGGATAGGAGGAATAAGAGGGTTTTGTGGATGGTTAGGAAGAGGAATAATAAGAGGGTTCTGTAGAGGGTTAGGAGGGTTATCAGGATGGGTTGTTAAAAAATAAACAAATTATAGATAAAAATTAGGGTTAAATAATGAAAAATTAAGGTTAATTAAGGAAGATTTCTATTACTTACCTCTCCTACATGGTGGCATTATTGATCAACAAGTTTGTGATATGAATTTGGTAGCTTCTTAACACTTTCAAGTGCATTCCACACAAAACACAATCATAAAAGGTAGAGGAGAGCAAGGAAACTCAAATACAAAATAAAGATTTTGCATTCAAGTTTCTTTTTCTATTATTTTCAGCACATAGGTAACACAATCACATTATTGAAAATGATAATAACATGATCATGTTATTGTTCAATATAACATGATCACGTTATATAATAACATGACCATGTTATGGCTTGATAATAATTGAGCCATTATTCAAATAATGTGATCACTTTAATTAAATAACATGATCATGTTATTAATTAACACAATCACATTACTTGTAATGTGCATAGAATTGTCCCCCAAATCCATGCATTTACCCATTTGTGGTTAAGTGAATAAATGTTAAGTAATTAAAAAAAATACTACATTATTCTAAGTACAACTTGAGAGATTATTACATGTGGTATAAGAGATGTGGCTCGAACTAGAACCTAATGAGTCTATTAACATTTTCTTATCTTTCTATTTATTAGAAAGGAGAATTATGAATGTATGTTTGGTATATTGAGCATGTAACGTAATAGCATTGATACACCCTTTGAGTTGTTAAAGGATTGGTTTATTAGATGTTTCATTGGTGATTGTTATAAGGTGTTTGGGTAGGTAAGTGCATTAAATACTTCATGAGTTATGAACAAGAGTTTCCCACCATATTATTGATCTTTTGGATTGAACACCTTGAATGTGATTACATCTTTCTTGGTAATAAAATCACCTTCACCATTTGTATTTTGAGTTTTTGATTGTTTTTAAAGGCATGTAGTGTTTCTCACTCAATTATTTATGCATTAGTTTTGTGTCTTGCTTATATAGATCCAAGGAGTGGGAAATCCTATAATACCATTCCAAATTAACACCACCTAGTGCAATGGGAATTTTCTTATGGTTGAATATAGATATCTTGTTTGATATTCCTTTATGTTAGGAGTTTTTTTATGTATATTATCATCCTTATATTTATATAAAATTGGGAAAAAGTGTCATCTATCTTGGTTAGCTAAGATGTGAGTTTTTATTTTCATGTTGTTGTTTTAAGTGTTTTCCTTAAAAGGAAACTTATTTTTGAAATGCTATTTGATCACATTCCCTTGAGTTAGTGGGATACTATTTTCTACTTCTTATTGAGAAAATCTATAGGATTGGATATATTGATGCATCTTTGAGGTTATTATGTTCCTTCTGGTTGTGCAAGTAGGTTATAATACTACACTTATGAGTTTGGAAAATGAGTAGTGATTTGGCAACGTAGGTTGTGATGTTTCCTTTTACCAAATGAGGGTATGTAGGAGATTTATTTTTGATATATTAATCTAAAATTTACACTTGTGACTTTTTAGATTTAATATTTTATCTAACTTGTTAATTTGAACTAAAGGAATTATAAACCTTGAATTTATAACTTCTAGTGACTACAAGTATTATGTTATTGTATGCCTTTATTTAGACTAATATTATTATTTTTTTAAAGCATATTGTTTTGAAGAGATATATGTGTACATTTATTTGAGAGAAATTAAGGTATAAGATGTGAAAAACATCTTGGTAGTCTAAAAGAGTTTGGATAAACTTATTAACTTATGGTGTACTAGTCATGAAACCAAGGAGACATTTTCTTGCTTATAAGGTTGTAAGGATAGTATAATCCTTAGACTTTGCATGTTATGTTAATTTTAATATTATTTTCACTTAACTATGAGTATAATATTATAATTTAAGATGTGAAATATGATACTAGTTACGTTTAGATAGTGGTAACTTAATACAATCTCAGAATGATTGTATGATTTTTCTTATATGTATGTTGGTACATATGGAATCATTTAGCATATAGTATTGCTTTCTATGATCTGTTAGTATAGATTTGTGTTTCATTGAACCTTATGCACATTTTTTAGATGATCAAGTCATAAAACATGAGAGAAGAGTGGTGAATTAGGAATGTGAGTTCTAAGTGATAGGACAGTATCCTACTTAACTTCACATAGACTCAGTTATTATGGAGTTAGATATAATAGATGAACTTATCAAATATGATATTTGATAGGAAAGAACTTATCAAATTTAGTTTTATGGCCATACACATGTATACTCTGGATAGATATTTCATGATTTTATACACATTAAAAGTCTAATATTTCTAGTTCCTATTCATCATTATACTTATCAGGAGCTCTATAGAGTAGTGACAATATTGACATATTATACTTATTTGAAGCTATATATATTAGCCATAGTATTAACATATACACATCATTCTTGACAAGTTCACTAAATACTTTTATCCAGGATGAGAAATACACTCTCTAGGTTAGAGAGATGTGCATAGGGGATGGAAGGTTTGTGGAACTCTCCCTAATCATTTGTTTTGGCTTATGTGATGATCTCATGTGTTTTTGGAAAGTTACTAAAACTTGTATCAAGTTATTATAGGCTTGTCTTGTTAATTATGGACCACAGGATGGTCATGATAGAACCAATCAACATAAATGACATTCATAAAACTTGTTTGCATAATAGAAAATATTATAGAGTAGGGTCTTGTGGGACTGATACTCTAAGAATAGTGTTAATTGAGAGAACTATGATGAATTATTTAGGTAAAATTTCTCATTTATTTGCATGATTTGATACTTGATACTATATTTTTATTCTATTAAACTCTATTTATTATTCATAACTTTTATTTGAATAAGTGTGATTAAGATGATGACCAATTTTAGGGTGAGGATGTTACATCCTAATTTCACCCTATGATCTGTAACCTTTGAATATGTGGATTAGTATGGTTATTATCTAATTATCATTTCTTTGAATTGAGATTTATGACATATACTAGTATGGGATAGTGATATTGTTGATATACATGATGTGATAGTTGTATTTTCTTATTTTGTACATTAAGGATGTATATTTATTAGTTTTGCATCATTTGTTGATATGTGATGACTTAGACTAACTACCTACTTGCTATGAGGTGGATGTAGGATAGATCTCACCCTTAGAGATTGATGAGGGAGAGCATCATTAGAGAGGATGGGCTAGATGGGGTGATTGGAGGAATAATAGAAGAAATTGTTAGTGAACCTACACACATTCATATTAGATTTTAAATGTTATATGCATAAAATGTTAGTGCGTAATTAAGGAAATATTATTGTGATTATATTTCTATATGGATTTAGTTTTTGGAAACATAGGATTTGTTCACTTATAATCATCTTGATTTTTCAGAATAAAGCAAGAAAATAGATATTTAATTGCTATATAGATATGAATTATTGTAGACGCGATCATATTTCAATAAGAAGCAATTAGTGACTTAATATCTACTAGTTAAATAAATAATTATCCTTGTAATTATTACTTTCATGGAATTAGAATTATCTTAGATTACTAACCATGACTTATGGCAATCTAAACTTAGCCTTAAAAATGCATGCTTGAAATTCATTAAAAACTAGAATTTAGATATTATTATCTTATCATTCAACTTAGCCTTAAACTTAAGCTAACTTTGGGAAATGTGGAATAATTATCTAATTGAACAATAATATATTTTATATTTATTAAAGAGAGATGAAAAAAAAGATAAACTATGACTTAGATAACTACAGAAAAGTGAAGTCAATGGAATATAAATGTCATGCATAGGAGTGGAAGGATTAAAGAGAAATTTCATGCATAAATGGCACAAAAAAGGAGGAGGTAAAGAGTTTTATAAATTAAGCTTGATGAAAAATAGATAAAATAGATAGAGACTCAAAAAAAGGAAAAAGCAGAGGATTTTGGGTGAGAGCTTGGGAAAAGAAAGAGTAAATATGTCTTCAAGCGATTATCCTGCAAGGTAGGTTATGCCATTGGAATTTCTATGTGAAAAATATAAAAATATAAATATAATTTATAAGAGAATAAATATATACCATGTGTTTGACCTATTGAAATGAGCATCAATTATTTGTGTGTGTCTTATTCACATTAGAATACATTTTATTTACATAATTTTCATTACACTCATAAAATATTATGTTATAAATATTATGTTGAAATATTTGACTGCATATTATATATGAATTGGATTAGTGACATAGTAATTTATTATAGGAATTGCATAAATTATGATGTTAAATTATATAATCTAAGGGTAATTCCTAATTAATAGACAACCAATAAATTTTGAAGAAACATCAAAACTTCATCAAAAAATATTAAATAGAATCAACGTCTTACTCTTCTATTTTAGATTTACCTTCTAATTGATAATCAACATCCTATATTTATTTTATCAGCAAGTGTTTAAAGCTACATTATAAATTTTTCAACATATAAATATTTATGGTTGCATCATACCCCATTTAAATCTATATTTTACTATTAGACCTGCATCTCATCCCCATAGACTTGCATCTCATATTCCATGGTATACATTTTCAATTGCATGGGATTGCATTTTAATGCAATGCTTAGTTTTAAGGAGAAATGCCATGTCACAAATTGAATGCCAACTATATAAATACAATGCTAAGTCTTAATAATAAAAGGTTGTGTATTTATTAAATGTTGAATATAATTATTTAAAACACTATGTGAAATTATGAAACACTATGTGTAAAAATAAAATGCTGGACATATGATATAAAAATCCAGGTATAAAATGGTGAATCTAAAATTAGAACACTGAGTCATATCTTAAAAATTTTGACTTAAGAAATAAAATGATGAGATTAAAATAGAAATCACTTAGTCTTATTTTGAAATTACGGAGGCTTTAAACCAAAGAACACTGAGTCAAATGCCAAGTCTTCAAATTGAATCACCAAGTATTTAATTGGAGATGTTATCTCATTTGGATAAAATGTAGAGTCATTTAAAAGAATATGTTTCTCTTTAATGCAAGATCAAATGTTAAGTGTAACTTTAATTTTGCCTCATATTTCCAAGTTGTATTACTAGCTCAGGTTGCATTTTAAATAATGAGTGTGGTTATCATGGGATCCTTATATATTCCAAACACTGAGTGTATAACTATAAAATGTTGCATGTTGAAAATTGGCACTACTACATGTTGAGAATTGTCAACACCATTAATTATTGTTTGATTGAGAATTATATAGTAGAAAAATATGTGGATAAATTCATATGCAAAATACTTTAAATAATTCAGATATTTCAAAATTCTTCATAGATATGAAATTACGTATGCTATGTTAATAGTTCATTACCTAACTTATCTATGATACATAATGCATATTAGCATATGTTAATTGGAGAAGTTTGGTGGCATTCCATTGTATTATCATATGACTTATGTTTATGATCAATTGTGGAAACAAATTATAATATGGATATTACACTAATCATAATATGTAATTTGAATGCATAATCTCTATGGGTGTGTGGGGTCATATACCAAAGATTATGATTAAAGGGGTTGGTTAAATTTGAGTCTTAGAGTATTTGAGGGAATGAATTTATAATCATAAATAAGAAATAAATAAAATTAGAGTTAAGATATCAAAAGGAAATTTTTATGGTAAAATATTATCTGACACTTTGGAAATAGCCTCACAATTGTTACTTACAAGAAATGGAATTCGGTAAGCCATATATATTATAGTCAAATATGTTCAGTAGGATGTTATACCTAAGAGGTTTATATTCTATATCATATCGAGATTTCCATATGAGTTTTAGCATCAATTTGACTTAATAAAATTAAAAATTATATATAGGTAGTCTGTTGATGTTATTAATCAATTTGTTTAAACCAAATGTTTAACTTGTATAGGTGCATTGGGTCTTATGCATATATATGGATATTAGGTTTTTAAATAGTTATAGGATTATATAGAATAAAAAATTATAACAATTTAGAACAATATTATAGAAATAGAATAAGTAATGGAATGAAAGAACATAACGGGTTTATGAGTTATCTGATTTTCATCTATTATGACTACTTAAGAGTTAGGTTTATAAAGCTAGTGGGTTGTGTTATTATTTTATTTGTGTTAAAAACATATATCTAATTAGAGAGTGTAGATTATGAAATATAAGCCTAAGAAATACCCAGATGGTATAATATATTCTTTTTTTCCTAGCTTTTAGGATTATGAGAGCTTTGATTTTTGAGAATGTAAGTTTGGTTACATATAATATGCAATTTTGAACTATGATAGTATAGGATGCCATAGAGTTTTGAATTATAATATATATGTTATACTTAGATGGTACATACTATATTTTTTATATCCATAATCTCACCTACATTGACTAATTATATGTATGTGTTTGTTATTACCTAAACAATATGTTTGGTAACAGTTAGTAAGATATCATGGATGCATGCATACAACCTTGATAGTATAAATGAATGTCAAGTTATAATTTCATGTGGTTTTTTGACCTACTTTTTTATATATACTTAATTTAATAAAATCTTATGATTCCATGTATTTATAACTACTTGTATGATTGATTGTGGAAAACTAGTAGTTATGTCTTAAGTCATTAGACTATGATAATATGGGTTATCATGGGGGTAGTTGTATAAAACTTATTATAGAAGTTAGAATCTATAGTTCAATGTGTGTTTTACCTAGGTGGTATAAATAGTGGTCATTATTTTTAGTTTGAGAATTATTTTAATGTAAGATTCATTCATGCATAGATGAATAAATATATACTTTGCTTACTCCTTATTTAGCATGTGATGTGATATGATTGATAGGAAGATGTAATTATTATGAATATTGTTGTTAAATAATGTATAGTGAGACATTATATTTTTTTATGTATGATTTGCATGCCAGTGCAATATCTTGCAATAAAACAAGTTTTCTATGATACACTGCATGTTTAGTTTTAGATATCATACACACTTGGGTACTTGCTTGTTCTCTAGATTCTTGCATCATTTTAACTACCTATCTGTCAAGGAAGGGTCTTTCCTTCATAGGAGATTATGTGGGGGATCATTGGTCTATTTTTGGTTTGGAAAAGTGCTTGGATAATGCTTTCCCTCCTCACAATAGTACTACTTATCTAGAGACTAAACTTGAGATTCAAAGATACACAAGTTGGTTTGACTCAAGCTCTAGAGGGCTTGGTATCTATTTATTATATTAAATATAAATTCCTAATGGAAATGTAATTATATTTTATTTATATATCCTTAAGAAATAGTTTTTGTATTAGTGGACTAGCCATGCTTGAGTCTTAATGTCTTTACTTTCATTGATATTGTGATATATTATATTGAATTTAGTATTAGAATTTTGGAACTGTTATTATTCTAAGTTGTTAATTATGATTAGAAAAAAATATTTAGTATAACTATGGTTGAGTGAATGAATTCTAATTAATTAATTAAAAAAAATACTACATTATTTTAAGTACAACTTAAGGGGTTGTTACAATAGGTACTAATAGTTTTAGAGTTCCACAAGGTTTCAACCTTTGTCTTATCAACCCTTTATCTAAAATTTCATGAAATTGAATTTTTAACTTTGAATTCTCATTAGGTTTCTACATATATACTGCTTTGTTTGGTAAATTAAAACTCATAATAAAAATCATTCGATGACACATAATACTCATGGGCGGCAACCCATCTAGTAGATTATTTGAATTTAAAAAAAAAACACAATCAATATCTACTTTGTACACATAAATATTCATTTTATTATGCATGTACCAAAAACTTATGTAAGATTCAAGATTAAAACATAACATCCATAGTTCTTCACTTCTCTTAGGTATGTTTTTCCATAAATCATCAATACTCATGGTCCTTTTTCCACTTCTTTAATATTATCCTTCAAAGGGTTTAAAGTGTGTTTTACACTATCTTTCAATAATGTATATGTATTTATGTGGTCATCATGTTATTCACTTCTATTAATTTTTGAGGTATTCGAAGTAACACATGACAAATATCTATTTGAATTATGTCACACATAACTTCATCCTTATATGAATTAATTTGGAAAGTAACCAAATAATTATTATTCACTAAAACTAGATTTCCTTTCAGAAATAAAGACTTTGAATAGGGATTTAGATGCATAGATATATTTAGACCATTTTTATACCATATCCTATGAAATAAGATTATATGTATTGACACTATAAAAAATCAACTTGCACTAACCTTGTGATCTAAAAATGGTTCTGAATATATTATTTATTTGTGGGAATATTCTCTTATTTTTCTAGTTTCAACAACACAATATTCATCATAAGGGCTTCTCCTATTTATAGTTCATTTGTTTTTTGGTTAGACATAATATTCTATTTATCTACTTGCACAATATGCACATTTAGATAATTTATCCAACTCCCTTCATTTTGTGAATGTAGACATTCAAATTATCTATCCAATTATCTTCTCCACATTTGAAACCTACACCCATAAAATCACTACCTTTACATCATCCATGGGATTTTATACCTATGGTATGATTTATTATGCTTCTTTGTGTACTGATATAATTATTTTGGGAATTAATAACTTCTTATTCTTACATAAAGTAAACTCCACCTCTACTTTCTTATCCTCATGTGTGCAAAATGTTTACTCTCTTGTATTACACCTTATTATTTGTGGTAAAATTTCCTTTTCATTTAACATACATTGATAAGTTTTTAAAATAGATCTCAATTAGATCATACCATACTCATATTTATTTGAAATTTATAACACATTCATTCATATTGAGATATACTTGGAATTATATTCAGCACGACTTGATCTGATAGTGAGTCTTTATCATTATCCAATATGATATTTCACATTCACTTCCATCTTTTGCCAATTTTGAAACTTATTATAATACTTTAACTTGTAATCACTATGTATGAATCTTTCCTTCAACATCATGACTACTTTATCACAAATTTTAATTTTTTTATTTACCTCTATGGAATGTTTTCTCTTTCACGTGCTTCAATCATAAGGATGCATGGCAATTTAACTTTGAGAAATCAAATTTTACCTTCTTGAGATTTTCCATACTTCCACACTCAAAATATTTTTTTAACTAAGTTATCCAATAATTTTTTTATACAATACTCATAATCCCTAAATAACTAGGAGGGTTAAATGTTATCTTATTATCCATATTCATAGCTACACATATAAATCTATCTCCAAGCTCAATGAGCTCTTATTCTACAACCTAGTTCATAGGGGCTTATTTTATGACTTTAACATTTATTTTATCATCATCCATTTAAATTCATTAGCATTAAACATTGTTCATAACCTATAGATGAGCTATAATATCTCTCATTATTCCTCCCATGTATACACATGAATGTATCAGTAGGATAATCTCTTTTGTATCACACAAGGGAAAAATCTATGATAACCATCAAAATTTATGTTCCACATAAAGGAAATTTTAGGTGTCAAGATTAAATTACAATTATGTTTAGTGAAAATAATGTCAAAGCTAATAAATAAGATTCAATTAATTCTAAGCATCTCTTACCTCCTATAAAGTCATTAATATCTCCAACAACTTCATACACAAAAATACTTTAATTTATTAGAATGTTCTAGATTGTATTTTTCTAGAAGTAAATGAATTATAAAGATTTTTTGTTTCTTGTATACAAATACACAATAGAACATTACAAAACTAGATCTAAAGTTAGAAGTGAAAGCATACATTTTTCCATTGGTCTCTATGTACATATATATAACTGAGCAACATAACAAGGAAGCTAGAAACAAAAGTTAAAATAAAAAACTATATGCAAGGACATTGAGAAATAAAATTGTGTTTTATTTTATATTTTTGAAATCTCTATGTTTGATGGATCTCTTTTAAATTTCCAAAATAATTGTGATTCAATATAACAATATTGTGACCAATAGAGCAAACCATATCTCACTTTTCAACAAATGGGTATCACAGCATGGTTTATGTGTTATAGGTGGATTTGGTAAATGCTATAAATTGTAGCATGTGATAATAAATACCTCTATTTGGTGGTAAAAATATGATGTTTAGAGTATTACAATGATATATATATATATATATATATATAATCTGAATAATTATCGGAGATTATTGAAAATAGATTTTTTGAGCCTAATTATTACAATGCATACAATGCCCTCACACAAGTTGAGAAGAACTTAATGAAGGATAATAAAAATATAGATGCCAAAGCTCTCTAATTCATATAAATGGAAATGTAATAATCAATTTTCCCATGAATATCAACTATTAGATCCAAGAAAGCATGTGATATTTTACAAAATGTATAACAAGACAATAATAAGAAAAAAGTAGTTAAGTTATAATCACTAATAAGAAAATATGCAAATATGCAAATCAAGGAATTTGAGTCTATGAATGATTTATTTACTCATAATATGAGTCTAATTAATAATATTAAATCTAATGGAGATATATTATAGGATCAAATAATAATAGAAAAATATATTTAAATGTCTTCCTACCATATTTGATCCTATTGTGGTAGTGATAGAAGAGTCCAAGGAACTAAAAAAAATGATCACTGATGAATTCGTGTGTTCCTTAAAAATCCATGAATATATATTTAATATAACAATTAGATCTTATCTCAAGAAATCCTTTTATTCTTAAGTTGTTATCAGAAGTAAAGGGGGATGAGGCAACTTTAAGGGTGGAAGAATCTTTGGAAGAGGAAGAAATAATAGTAGTGATGAATGATAAAGGCATAGATATTCAAAATCACACGAAAGAGGAAGGAGAGGTATCAATTTACAAGGAATATCCTCACATAGGTAAAATAAATATAAAGTTCAATGTTATTTCTATAAAAAATTGGACATTTTTCTAATGAATGTAGGAAAAAAGTAGCATGATATGGGTAAACTAAACGAAGACTTAGCTAACTAAAAAGAAACTTTAAAATGAAAAGTTATTTTTATGTTATTATTTTAAATATATGAAAATAAAGTAATTATTATGCCCTTAACCTATACTACATCTAGGGATATGTGTGGCCAACTTGTGGCTTACACACCTTCATATTAGCTTGTTGCATTTCTTGATGTTCTTAGTATGGTCATCCTATAGAATAACCATGGATAATTAGAGTATATATAATAGGTAATGGTTAGTCTATTATCATTATATCATGAATTATGTTCTTATTTCATTATTATGGAGGCTACCCCCTAAAAGTAACTCAGTCATAATATTCAATTTTTTTGCTCTTTCACCAATTATTGTTATGGATCTACCTATCATGATATTAATTTTAGAATACATAATTATATTATTTTGAATCATATAAATAATTTAATTAAAATTGGTATTAGAGCACCCACCTATGTTTGAGTCTTAGGTCTTGAGTGGTAACACTAGCATGGCAATGTTCATTCAGGGCCCCCACATGCATGATATGGGTAAACTAAATGAAAACTTAGCTAACTAAAAAGAAACTTAAAAATGAAAAGTTATTTTTATGTTATTATTTTAAATATATGAAAATAAAGTAATTATTATGCCCTTAACCTATACTGCATCTAGGGATATGTGTGGCCAACTTGTGGCTTACACGCCTTCATATTAGCTTGTTGCATTTCTTGATGTTCTTAGTATGGTCATCCTATAGAATAACCATGGATAATTAGAGTATATATAATAGGTAATGGTTAGTCTTTTATCATTATATCATGAATTATGTTCTTATTGCATTATTATGGAGGTTACCCCCTAAAAGTAACTCAGTCATAATATTCACCAATTATTGTTATGGATCTACCTATCATGATATTAATTTTAGCATACACAATTATATTATTGTGAATCATATAAATAATTTAATTAAAATTTGTATTAGAGCACCCACCTATGTTTGAGTCTTAGGTCTTGAGTGGTAACACTAGCATGGAAATGTTCATTCAGGGCCCCCACATGCATGTGGAGGTGCACATCCATCTCAAATATGGGATTGTCAAAAGTGTGGTGGATTGTTAAGATCTTGGTGGGAATGATAACTAATAGTATAGGATTTTGGTTTAATGGTTTGTTACAAGTGGTATCAGATCTTTGATTTAGGAAAGTTTCTATAGTACATTTTTTTGTTCGAATCTAATGTCCTAAACATTAGAATGCCAAAATAGCATAACTTGTGATTTGGGAGGAATTTATTTTTTCATCATCATAGTTTTGTTCATGAGATTTTTTTACCTTTTGAAAATTATCAATCATTAGATTCATCTTTGTGAGATGATCATAATGGTATATTCTACTGGTACACTTTTTTGGGTAATTTTTTTCACCCTTGTGCATAATATAAGTAGTTGGATTCATCTCAGTAAGAGGATTGAAATGGTGTATTCTAATATTAAATTTTTTTAGGGATAAAACCATCCTAGGGTTTACATATAGCTATTCCAAACACGTGAGGATATGGGAAAGGGAAAGAAACTCCAAAAAATCCTCACAAGGATGACATGTAATCTAAAACTTCTGATCCTTCTATTTTAGAGGCAATTCAACAATTTAATTTAGAGTTAGAGGGCATACTAAAAAAAGATCATTTTATATGGTTTAAGGGGAAATTACAGGTTTGATATGGGACCTAGATAGTGTAAAGGATCAATTACAACAAATATCTAGGTAATTAGCCAATCTGTCAGCTTAGCCACTTCAAAATAATCCTTGACCACTTCAATTTTCTCTTACACAAAACAATACCAACACCAATTTTAGACCCAAGTCGATGTTTCCAAAAGTGGATTTGTGCAATTTTGATGGTAACGATCCACTTAGTTCATTCAAGTTAAACATTTATTTGATCTACATCAACTCCATGTTCACAAAAAGTGGTTATGGACTCCATCTTTATTTAGAACCTAAGCCATTCATTTGATATCATTAGTTGTGTGTTCAAAACAAACAAAGGGTGCCCTAGTTTCATGGTCAGTATTTTTTGAGGAGATACAGCTCCACTATCACAATAATGTCTTTGAAAACTAATTCAGCTAGCTAGCCAAGATGTACCAAACTGAGATTGTCAAGGACTACATTCAGCAATTTTAGAATCTCTCCTTACATGTGGTAGACATTACTGAGGAAAATATAACTGACCTATTTTTAAGTGGCCTCAAAGATAATATCCAATTGAAGGTTTGCATGTTTCATCCCAATACTATATCTAAGGCCATACCAAGGGCATTCATGGTTGAGTAAAAATAGTTGATCAAATGAAGACCTTTCACCAATGTTCATGAATGTACCTTTTTAGCACCATAATTTAATCAACCTACTAGATTGACACCTTAACATGTGGATAAAATCATCCACAAGGTTTGGGTTTTGTCAGTGATAGAAAATGGAGCAAAGGGCATCGATGTGCTGAAAAGAAGTTGTTTTACATTAACAGTGCCAATGATGAGGAAGAATATGAGGAGGCTCTAGGGGAAGGGTTAGAATAACCTAAGGATGAATCTAAAGATTTTCGACCTACTATTTCCTCTCATGCACTTTTAGGCATTATTACTACTCAAACTCTTAAGGTGGTGGGGTTCTTGGAGAAACAAAAGGTGACTATGTTAATTGAATCTGGGAGTAGACATAACTTCATCAATAGTAAGTTGGATTCTCATTTGAATTGTTTAATTTACATATCTCCAAACTTTTAGGTCATGATTGCAAATGGTGGTACAGTCAACTATTCTATAAAATTCCATAGTATTAAGTTTTCTATGGGAGACTATTTATTAGACTCCCCTATGTTTGTTATTCCCATGGGAGGAGATGATATTATTTTGAGAGTGTAGTGGCTCACCACTTTGGGAATTATTGAGATGAATTTATAAGAATTATTCATGAGGTTCCATTCATAAGGAAGGACTTTTAAACTACATAGATTATAGGGTAAATATCAACAACTGGTTAGTTCCCACCAGATGATGAATATTCTCAAAAAATGTGTAGAAGGTTTTATGGCAAAATTATTTTCCATGGAGGTTCAACCAACCAAGGAGTCTACACATCCTGATTTACAAAAGGTGTTGGATGACCATTCTACTATTTTTAGTGACATGCCAAAGGACTTCTTCTAATTTGTACACATGATCATGCCATTAGACTTATTCCAATAAGTACACCACTAATATTAGACCCTATAGGTACCCATATTCTCAAAAGAGTGAAATTGAAAATATGGTACAAGAGATGTTGGAGGTAGGAATAATCTAACATAGTCAAAGTCAAGATTCCTCCCTGGTGGTCATGGTACAGAATCAGTATGATAGTTGGAAGATGTGAATAGACTAAAAAGAACTCAATAAATACACCATCAAAGATAATTTTCCTATTCCATTAATTGATGATTTTCTAGATGAATTACATGGTGCTATTTATTTTACCAAGTTAGATCTTTGCTCTAGATATCATCTGATTTGCATCTGCAATGAGGACATACCTAAAATATCTTTCAAAACTCATGAAGACCATTATAAATTTATGGTCATGCCTTTTGGACTCACAAATATACCATCTACATTTTGGATTTTGATTAATATTATTTTTAGGCCATTTTTTATAAAGTTTGTATTAATGTTTTTTGATGATATCCTCATCTACAACAAACCTTAGGAAGACCATTTGAATTATGTGAAATAGGTGCTTTCAATTATAAAACAACATCAAATTTATGCCAAACCTTCCAAATGTGATTTTGGTGTCCAAGAGGTGGAGTAATTCAGTCATATTGTTTCACATGGAGTGAAATTTGATCCTAATAAAATTCAAGCAATGATGGAGTGGTAGGTTCCCAAAACCCCCAAGAACCTCTATCAATTTTTGAGGATAATTGGTTACTATTGTAGGTTTTTGAAAAATTATGGTAGATTTGTATCCCCACTCACATCTTTGTTGAAGAAATACTACTTTCAATGGATTGATTTAACTACCAAGGCATTTGAATGGTTGAAAATGATTATGTGCACAACTCCTATTTTGGTTACTCTTGATTTTTCAAAAAAATTTATTGTGGAGTGTGACGCATTAGGATATGGCATGAGGGTTGTAATCATGCAAGAAGATATACCAATAGAATTTGAAATTCACCAACATAAAGGAAAAAATAGGATTAAACCAATAAATGAGAAAGAGATGATGGCTATTTTATATGCAGTGAAGCAATGGAGATCTTATTGAATGGGTTTTCAATTTCAAGTAAATATTGATCATGATAGCCTCAAAGTCTTTTTGTAATAAATCTTTTCATCTGAATAAAAAAGAAATGGGTGACTAAAATATTAGGCTATGATTTTGAAATAGTTTATAAGAAAGGAAAAGAGAATGTGGTGGCATATGCCCTCTCTTGATGGGATAAAGCAGTTGAGGCATTGTTATTTACCATGACCATGTGATAGGCAAATTGGCTAGAGGAAGAAAGATCATAATGGGAGAATGATAGTTCTAACAAGGATTTGATTCACAATCTTTAGCAGGGTTGTAATGAATCTAAAAAATATACATGGAAGGGAAACACATTATGGTATAAATACAAATTATACCTTTGTAGTAATTCTCTCCTCAAACATAAAATTCTTTAGGAACTTTTTGCCTCTCCACTTGGAGGACACTAAGGATTTTTAGAAACATATAATAAAATCAAGCAAGATTTATTTTTAGAAGGAATCAAAGGGGATGTTCAGAAATATATTGTTAAATTCATGTTATGCCAATAAAATAAAGATGAAACCATTAAGATCCCAGGTCTTTTTTAGCCTTTATCAATCCCTAGCCAACATTGGGAAGAGGTTTCTATGGATTTAATTATAGGGTTAGCAAGGTTTGAGGCTAAAAATATTATCAAGGCTATTTTAGATTGACACACCAAGTATGATCATTTTTCCTCCTTATCATAACTATTTATTGCTAGTACATTAGCTTATGCTTTCTCAATACAATTAAAAAATTGCATGGCACTCCAAAGATCATTATAAGTGTATGAGATTCCATATTTACTAGTAATTTTTGGACTAAATTATTTGCATGTTTGGGTACCCATTTCAATCATAGCTCATCTTATTAGCCTCAATCTGATATACAAGTAGATGTAGTCAATAAATGTCTCAAAGGGTATCTTTGTTGTTTTTTCTGACAAACAAGATAAAAAGGTTTATTGGCTACCACTTATTGAATGGTGGTCTAACATTTTTTTTACACTTATTCCAAGATGTTTCCCTTTATGTAATTGTATGGGTATCACCCCATCCATCACTTTAGTTTTGACACTTCATCCTATGGTTTGACCCATTGAGGAACACATTCACTATCAATAGGAGATGTTAGTCAGTTTGTGAGAGAATTGAGCAATGACACAAAATCGAATGAAGAAACAAGTATATCAACATCATAATGAGAAATATTTTGACATAGTTTATTAGGTCTTTGTGAATTTGCATTAATATAAAAATATGTCTCTAAAATAATAGAAAAAGGATAATAATCTATCACCTAAGTATTATGGCCCTTACAAGATCTTGAAAAAAATTGGTAATGTGGCTTACAAGTTAGAATTACCCCCAACCACTTACATACATCTGGTATTCCATGTATCTTTCCTAAAGAAATTAATTAGACATACAGTTTCCAATTAGACTAAGTTACCTAAATTATATGAAGAGTTCAAATTAATTCTAGAGGCCAAGGAGATCCTTCACATGCACACTAAGAAACTATAGACTAGAGCCATTAAACAATATTTAGTCAAATGGAAGAACCTGCATTCTGAAGATGAAACATGGGAGGATGGACCATTTCTAAAAAATCATATTGGTTTGGTTTAACATTGATGACAACATTGTTTTTAAGGGGAGGGTCATGCTATGCCTTTAACCTATAGTGTGTCTAGGGATATGTGTGGCTGACTTTTGGCTTACACATCTTCATATTAGCTTGTTGCATTTCTCGATAATCTTAGTATGGTTGGAATAACCACAGATAAGTAGAGTATATATAAGGGGTATTGGTTATTATTTTATCATCATATCATGAATTATATTCTTATTGTGTTGTTGTGGAGGTTTCCCCCTCAAAGTGGCTCAATCATAATATTCAAGTATTCTTCTCTTTTGCCAATTATTTTTTTAGATCTACCTATCCTACTTTTAATTTTGGCATATGTGATTCTATTTTTGTGAATCATCTAAGTAGTTTCCTTCAAGTAATAATGAGGTCTGACACTTAGATAGTGGTTGTAACAATTATATGACTAGAAATATGGAAGTGTTTTTTAATATTAATGAAACTATAAAATCTAAAGTGCAAGTGGAAAACAACCATAACTTACTAGTCATGGGTAAACATTTCATCTTCATTCACACCAAAAAAGTTGATAAGAAACAAATATATGATGTATATTATGTCCTTGGATTAAAATATAATCTTATTATTATTGGACAATTATCTCAATAGGGATATGTATGGTTTAATTTGAGAATGGAGTACGCATTATTTTATATAAAAATGGTAATACTACACAACATAAAATTGATAATGTTACAAAAAATTATAATGTGCTCTTAATAATTCTAAAAGAACCATTATATGCATTGAAAAATGTCACACAATATCAATCGATGTTGTGGAATTTTATATTTGATCACTTAAGTTTACTTGGGCTGAATTTTGTATGTAAAAATAATAAGGAAAGAGTGTTGCCTTTAATTGAACAACTTAATAAAATTTATGAAAGGTAATATAAAATTTATTTTCCCTCTAATAAATTGTGGAGATAAATAAATCAACCTAAATTAATTCATTAAAAAAATGGTCCTAAAAAACCCTCTCTTTTAGAAAAATTCAGAATTTCATAAATTCATAGATGATTTTAGTAGAAAAAACTTGGTTTACTTCTTAAAGAATAATTCTAAGACCTTTGGGTTCTTCAACCAATTTAAGGCTATGGTTGAGAAAGAGTGGACATTATGTAAAGGTCTTTATAATTGATAAAGGGGGAAATACATATCAAATAAATTCTTAATTTTTTCAAATAAAAATGAATCAATAAATAGTTTACTACTAGGTATACACCATAGTAGAATGGTGTTACAAAAAATAAAAATAAAACCATTTAGGAAATGTGTAGGAGCATGCTAAAGGCTAAAGGACTATCAAATGAATTATGTACTAAATCTATAACATGTGCAATGTATTTAATAAATAGATGTCCAACAAAAGTGTTTGTAACATCACTCTTTATGAGGTATGGACTAAGAAAATTCTTAATGTTGAATATTTAAGAGTTTTTATTTGTGTGGCATATGCACAAGTACATAAATAAATAAGGAATAAATTGGATGATAAATGATAAAAATGCATCCTTATTAGATATAGATAACTATTAAAACTTTATAGCTTATACAATTTGATCACAAATAGTGAGCTATTAAAACTTTATAGGTTATATAATTTGATTACAAAAGTGTTAATAATTAGTAGAGACATCATATATGATGAAGATGTAGTATGGGATGAAAAAACTGAACAAAGAAGGGGAAATTCAACTCCAATACCTAGATGGATTCTTGTTTCACCAAAGATACTTCTTGTGGATTCCCCAAGTAGCAATAATTAACCTAGAAATAAGAGTGTTGCTCAATAAATGCACTTGTCTACTATTGCATACATGTTAAGCATGGATTAAAAGATATCACTCAAGGGACACCTTCATTTGTTACTCACAATGCTTTGGTGATACTTCAAATAAAACAAAAAGTTTGAAGAAGTTAGATTAGACATTTAGGTATGAAGAAGATGATAATGAATTTTTAATTTTTTCTCTATTTTATAAAGTTGATCCTATTTATTTTGATGAATCTATAAAAAGATATAAAATGGTGTGAATCCATGGATGAAGAAATTAAAGTAATTGAGAAAAGTTAGACTTGGGATTTAATAAACCTTATAGTAGGAAAGGAATAAATTTATGTTAAATGGGTTTATAAAACCAAAAGAACCAAAGAAATAGAATTTGAAAGGCATAAGAAAAATACTATAAGAAACTTATTGAAAGAGATTATAATAATTTTTTTATCCTTTATCAAGGCTAGAAATAGTAAGAGTTGTTTTGGAAATAACATATGTACATAAAAAGCGTTATATCATATGGATGTAAAAGTAGAGTTTATGAATAAAGTATTAGAGGGATAAGTGTATGTGCAATAGCCTCTAGGCTACGAGATTACATGTCATGAAAATAAGGTGTAGAGGTTAAAGGAAGCATTGTATGGGATCAAGCAAGTGCCTAGAGAATGGTACAACAACATTGACTCATACATGTTGAGATATGGTTTTAGAAAGCGAAGTAGAAAACAAACATTCTCTTTCAAATCCATGTATGAAAATAATGAATAGATTTAGAATGTTGAATAATAAACCTATATCAAAACCAATAGCAACAAGTCTAAATTTAAGCAAAGATGATTAAAAAAATAATGTGGATAAAAAATTATATAAGATTTTGGTTGTAAATTAAATGTATTTAACAATAAGAGGACCTGGCGTGATTTGGTAAGATTGTAGAGAATTAATAAGAAAATATTGTTTTCACAAAAAAATTCCATTATGTTCTAGTTGTCGTTGTGGGTATTGGTGGTCTAGATTTTGTAGTTTTACTGATGCCATTGGTCTTATTCCTATTTTCAGCTCCTTAGATTGTTTTAGTTTGATAGATATGGAAAAACATTAAATTGTATTAGGGGTTCTCTTGTCATTGAAGATTTTGAAGTTATGATATTGGTTTAGTTATTGTTGTTTATTTAGTTACTTGGAAACCTTGGATTTTGGTGATGGTATTTTCC
Source organism: Torreya grandis (assembly GCA_037957365.1). Taxonomy (NCBI): domain Eukaryota; kingdom Viridiplantae; phylum Streptophyta; class Pinopsida; order Cupressales; family Taxaceae; genus Torreya; species Torreya grandis. The sequence goes on along the minus strand of JARHVA010008479.1, from coordinate 458,592 downwards.
TAGTTCTTAGGAGTGGTTCCTTGGTGATGCTTCCCTCATGCAATTTAGGTTAAATCCTAGTTGTGAAGCTTACAAGCCTCAATTCCATTGGTATCCTCTGTTGTGATTATCTTGTTGGCTTTTTGGCTACTTGGCTTTTTCAGGTTTTCTCATCTCCTCTAACTCTCCTCAAGGATTTTTTTATTTATAGGTATGATTTGCTAACTAGATCATTTTATACTATGGGATAGGGGTCCCTTTTATTTTATTTTTATTTATCAAAATAATACTTGAGATTATGTACATAATTAGTCTAATTTATATATTCATAAAGACTCTAAAGGAAACACAGTGGCAATTAGGAAAATAAATTTTAAAATTATATCAATTGCACCAAAGGCTATGGAGTTTTGTATACTTCGTATAATAAATTTTAGTTCATTGGTTATACAGATAGTGATTGAAAAAACAATATTGATGATATAAAGAGTACATCTATGTATATTTTCTAGATTGGATCTAGAACTATCTTATGGGCTTCCAAGAAATAACCCATTGTACCACTCTTCATAGCAGAAGTTGAGCATGTAGTATAAAATTCAACATCCTGTCAAGCTATTTGAATTAGAATAATCCTATTAAATTTAAATGAGGATAAAAAATAAACAACAAAAATCCTTTGTGAGAATTCAATTTTTCATGAACTTAGAAAGAACATAGCCATAAGATATAACTTTATGAAAGAATTGGTTGAGAGTGGAAGAAAAAACATATAATTTTGTAAGTTAGAGGAATATCATACAAATATATTTACAAAACCATTGTCAAAGAAAGATTTTGAGTGATAGAGAGGAAATTTGGACATCATTGACCAATCTGAAATCAAGGTTAAGAGAGGGTGTCAAAATTAATTATTAAAGTTGACTTCCTTCCAAGCTACTCTTCACTCCCATATAGGGATTAATGTCTTCAACAAATTTATACATAAAAATATTTTAATATATTAAACCGTTTTATATTGTCTTTTTCTAGAAGCAAATAAATTGTCTAGAGTTTTTGGTTAATGTTAGAGATTATCTTTTGCTAGAGGCAAATGAATTGCCTATAAATTTAGGTTTTGTATACCACTGCAAAATAGAACATTACAAAAGTATTCCAATAGATGTGAATGTATATATTTTACCATTGGTCTATAAGTACATATATCAAATAGAGTAATAGAATAAGGGAGCTGGAAATAAAGGGAAGAACAAAAAAATTATATATGTTAGCATGAAGTAATAAAATTATGTTTTATATTGAACGTGTGATAGCTCTACTTTTTTATAAAATCTCTTTTCCATTGAAACAACATTTTTGTGATGGAATATAGAATTATTATGTCCATCAGAATAGGTCATAACTCTCTTTCCAATAGACCACTATCGAAATTAAAATGACATAAAAAAGCGATGAAATCAAGAAGGCACTAAAACAATTAGCAGAGGGGTCAAGAAGCAGCCGCACAATAAGTAAAGAGAGGTCATGGAAGAAGAGAAGTAGAAGATGAAGGAGATATTAGTGACATAGGCTATTGAATTTGTTATTGGAGTAATTACACTTCCACCTACCTGATTCTTCTCCTTCATTTCCATATGAGACCTGCCATTTAATTTTCAATCCTCCTCCGCCTCTATGAAAGTAATGCCTATGCTTTAAGGGCATGTAAAGACCATTATATAAGGGATAATAATGAAAATAAATAGTGAATCCATGTTATACCTATGGTACACACTACTCATGGCTGAACAAATATAGCATGTACCATCTTACATTGAGCTGTGTAATATAGTATTTGATCGTAGATTGAGGTTAATTGTTTTGGCCATGAAATAAGGAATATATATCTTTTATTATGAGTTCCTTAATCACTAGTATGATTTCAACTTGAGTTGACACTATATTAATACATCCCCTTTAACCTTGCACCATAACTCAAAATAAATTTTTTAAAAAGTTATGAAATCATTAGATTAAAAAAACTGATAATATAATTAGTAATGTGAATTGACTGGGAGGGTAGAGAAGGGATAATAGTGCCCTTCGTATTATTAATTTTTTTTTCATATCAATCCATTGTTTAGGATTATTTAAGAAAATTGATGATTTGTATTTATATGTGTTTCAAATATAAATTAACATCTATGTTCAACTTGTTCTTATACTTATAAATTTCAACTATATTTCTTAGGAATTGTAAAAATTAGTAATTTTCAATAGCAATTACCTTTGTGTTTTGAATAAATTTCAAAAAAATTATCTGGAAGAAGTGTAATGCTAATGTTGAATTAACCACTCTTTCATTCTTTTTGTCTTTATTTTGTTAAAGTACTAACATTAATAATTATAAAATAAATTGTTTCTCTAATATACGATAACTCACACGAAAAATCGATTCAATATGTACCAATTTTATAGTTTGAATTTATATTAAGGTAAGTTCATAGAGTTGGGAGACAATCCAATGTACATTTACCATAACACGTACATGTTATATACATAACACATGTGCATAATGGAAATAACACATACGTGTATGGTCCATAACACATAGGTGTTATTTTAAACTAAGCATGAGATTACCAAACTTAAATGCATACACATTATAACACAAACATCTTGTTTAGTAAACATAATGTGTACATGTTATATCACATATGCACAAGCATAAATTTAGATTTATATTGTTACATTTATAGTCCTTATACTTTAAGTTTAGTTTTAGTAAATATAAAAACTAAGGGTCACTCTTCATCTGATAAAGTTGGTCTCATGGTAACATGCCTTACGATGTGGGAAATAGTTTTTCAATATCTAATTTGGTGAGTGATTAGGTATTTTTAGGGTTTTAGTATTGAACTTATGGATTTTAGGGCATAAATTTTACAATTGATGTCAATTTTTGGTAAACAAATAATCATTTCTAGGTTTTTTTCCCTTATGAATTTCTTACTGATAGTTCTAGGAGTCATAGGTTTTCCAAAATTAATGTTTACAAATTATTCACTTTGAATTGAAGCCAACGTGGTATGATTTAGATAACATAGGTCACATTGATGACTTACACACATCAAACAACCACTTTATTTTAATTTTACTTTCTCATCATCCCTCCCTCATCCCTAATCATTTTATTCTTATCCCTTATCATCTCTAATCAGTCCCTCTTTATCCATCATCATCCCTAATCACTCCCTCATCAAACCTCACCATTCTTCACAATCTCCAATTACTCTCTTATTATTGTTAATCACTCCCTCATTGACCCTCACCATCCCTCATCATACCCAATTATTAATTCATCATCCATCATCATCCATAATCAATCTCTCCTCATCTCTTATCATCCCTAATCACCCTCTCATTGACCCTCACCATCCCTCATCATCTCTAATCAATCCCTCATCATCCCTAATCAATCTCTCATTTGACCCTCATAATTACTCATCATCCCTAATCACTCCCTCATTTGACCCACACCATCCCTCATCATCCATAATTAATCCTTCATCATCCCTCATCATCATTCATCATCTCTACTCACTCCCTTATTATCCCTCCTCATTCTTAATCACTCCATCCAATACCTTGATGGTGGGTGCAATAGCTTCTTGCATGTGCCCAATTGGATTATGTTCTAATTAAAAAATGTACTCACTCATTGAGGCTCAAATAAAATATTATTTCATTCATCCTCTTTCAATAAAATAAGAAACTTGGAGATATTATCTCATCTGATTGTTTGGTGAGATTCAAAGATCTATATAGTGATCCACATCTCACTATGATAAAGTGTGTATCTAGATTCATGTACTAGAATATATATATTATATTATATTACTTACATATATATATATATATATATGTATATATATATATGTATGTATATATATATGTGTGTGTGTGTGTGTGTATATATATATGTGTGTGTATATATATATATATATATATATATATATATATATATATATATATATATATATATATATATATGTATGTATGTATGTATGTATGTATACATTATGATTTGGGTGCATTTGATAATCCTAATCATAGAGTTGAGAATCTAAATTTATGTCTATATAGATAGGGGTGACTAGAGACTACTCAATAATTCCAATCCCAACCCCATAGTTGACTTCTTATTTGTCTATATGTCATTGAGAGTACATATGTAGTATCTTAGATTGTTAGATAGATAGATATGTGGTCACTAATCCAATCTATTGTGATCTAATATTTTAGCTGATAGAGTGTGTTTCTAAACCCAACTTGATCTATACCAAAATTTATATATTAATTGAATGAATGGAATGTGTCTTAATATAGTGTATTGAGGAGGGGCCACTTAGAACTTGGGTATGTCCCAATGGTCTTAAATTTCAAATTGGGGCATTATTGTACTTTGAGTATTCCTTGGTCCTCAATACAATTTATCAAAGGTTAGCATTATAAAGTGGGCTCTACCATAGATATATGGGGGACACCTTTCTAAAGGCCCTACCTCAATCTTAAAAATTCCTTACCCATTAAGGCAATGATAACTTTGCCTACCTACTTTATCTATGCCAAGGGGTAAGGCAAGGGAATCTTACCTTTTTGATATCTAACTTTATTTCATGTAATAACATATTAAATGAATATTGCGTTCTCTATGGATAGCAAGGGAGTAAAGCATAACCAACAAGTGGATTTTGCCTTCCTGGTATCTAGCTTTTTTTTTCTTTTGGATTAAGGCATGACTATCAAGGGAATCTTACTTTATAATAGATAATTTTTTTCTTACCCTACCTACTTATCTATGCCCTATCCTATAAGCCAAGGGAAGATTCCTTCCTGATATATAGATTTATTTTTATCATATATAATTTATATTCTAGAATATATTCTTATATATCAAGGGAAGATTGTTTTCTAATATATAGCTTGTATTTATTCTTTACCTACATAATTAGCTATGACATACCTACTTAACTTATGTTTTTGGTAAGAGAATCTTGCTTCCTAACAGATAGAATGAGAAATAAAGTTTTGAATCATGTTATGTATGTAATAGATATATACTATCAATTATGCCCTATCTCATTTACCTACTGAGTATGTCCTACCCAAGTGAATATTTGAGCCATATCTTGATCTTGAGTATGCCATACCTAAAATAATTGAGCTATGTATTTATCTTGACTATGCATTGCTTTCCTTATTGTATTTGAGTATGCCCTACCTATGTATTCTTCTTGACCTACCTACTTGAATATGCTATACCTATCTTCTTATACTTGAGTATTCCTTACCTACCTATCCTTATTTATATACCTACTTGAGTATTCCATACCCAATAAAATACCCAAGTCATATATTTATCTTGAATACTCGTATCTAATCTTGACCATATATATCTTACCTTACCATATATTTAATAATTTATATGCAATTGAATACCCAATGTATATCTTAAAAGGAGATAAGAATTATACCTTATTTTGATATATAATTAATTAGAGATGATCGAGTACAAGTAGGAATCCATTGCTCCCACCATACAGGTATTGGAGGTAATGATCAGGGAAAATAAGGGATGATGAAAGTTAATGAAGGAATGATTAGAGATGATAAAGGATGAAGGTGGAATGATTAAGGATGATGAAGGATGCTTAATCAGTGAATAAGGATGATGAGGGTCAATGAGAGAGTGATTAAGGGTAATGAGGGTCAATAAGGGAGTGATTAAATATGATGAATGATAATGAAAAAGTATTACATCATGTTTATATATAGGTGTAATGTATATTATCTTATTAACCTTCTCTATCCCATATATGCAAGATTGATTCATTCCATTATTTATTATTGAATGGGCACTAAAACAAATTCTTCAAATGAGGGGGCATTAACTGATACACATATTGAAAAGAGAGGGGGAATTATAATCTATATGGAGAAAGGAGTGATTAGGGATGATTAGGAACAAGCATAAATCCACTACACCAACCATAAATGTATTGGAAGGAGTGATCAGGGATAATAAAAGCTATTAGGTGATGAAAAACTAGATATAAAAAATAAATCTCACCTTTTCTTACTCCTTGGCATGGATGAATTAGGTAGGGAAATCTTTCATTGCCTTATATTAGGTAAGGAATTTTTGAGATCGAGGTAGGGTCTTCAGAATAGTGGTTCCCATATATCTATGGTGAGGTCCCCATTCCTACATTATCCTTTGATATATTTTATTGTGGACCATGGCATACTCAAAGTATGGTAGGGCCCAATTTTGGATTTTAGGGCCCACCAGTCCATGCCCAAGCTCTAAGTATCACTCCTCAATACACTAGATTAATGAATATGTCTTACATTCCATTTACACATCAAGTTGGGTATAGATCATGTTTGGTTTGGAAACATACTTTATCAACTAACAGATTGGTGACCACCTATTTATCTATTTGTTAATCCAGTCTCTTATAGACATATTCTCAATGACATATAGTTAAAATGAGAAGTCAACTATGGGGTTGGGATTGGAACTCTCAAATAGTCTCTAGTTGCCCCTATCTATATAGATATAAATTTGGGTTCTCAACTCTAGGATTGGGATAATTGAATGCCCAGATCCCAATCTATATATGTAAAAATTAAATTTACTCCCACCCTTTTCCCTACATACTTCATATATGACAAATATTAAGGAAAGGGAAGCTTTCCATCTTGATACATAACTTTGATTTACCTAATATAGCATATCAAGGGAAGATTACCATCTTGATAGATTGCAATGGAGTAAGGAATAAATATCAAGGGAATTTTGTATTATTAATATCTATCTTTGCTTTACTTATGGATTATAGCATATATATCAAGGGAAGCTTGTTTTATGATAGATATATTTTTCCTTATCCTACATACTTATATATGCCCTAACTAATAAGGCATGTGAAGCTTATTTCCTAATTTATAGATTCATTATTATCCTACCTATTTATCCTTTATAGAATATATTATTAGCTATCAAGTGAAAATGATTTCTCAATTTATAACTTGTGCTTATTATTTCCCTACCTATTTAAATATACCTTAACTACTTTGATTTTATTGTTGGCAAAGGAAGCTTACTTCCTGATAGATAGAATGAGAAATAAATTTTTGAATCATGTTACATATGTAATAGATATATACCATGGATTATTTCCTACCTAATTTACCTATTTTAGTATGCCTTACCTGATTGAATATCTGATCCATATATTGATATTGAGTATACCATACCTAAAGACATGATTGAATACCCAAGCCATAGCTTGAAAAGAGAGGAGACATTCTAACCCATATAGAGAAAAGAGTGACTAGGAGATAATTAGGTACAATAAGAAAGCCATTACACCCACATTAAAGGTATTGGATGGAGTGAACCAATCAACATAATGCCCAACATGGTATGAATTATTTGTGTGATGCAATACATATTCATATCATATAATAGATTGATGTCATGTTTATATGTATTTCATGATGTTAATGTGATACATAATTAAATATAGGTGTGGGAAACATGATGTGATGGTTAACTCCTACCCTATTAATATAATAGTTGGTCTCAATTTCTTGACATCATTGAATGAAATTCACTATGTATGGGTTGCATTAGTGTGGTGGGTCCATTATTTGCCTTTACCTTGATCATAAGTGGATATAGTGTTCTTGTGTCACTTTTGGTCTATAAGGAAGCTAATCATAAGTAAAATTGACATGATGGAGTGTTTTAGATACTCAAATACAAATTTATATATGCAAGTAATACAATTTCATCCCACCCTTTACTTGTTTTCCTTCCTATTTATTCTAGCCTGAGGTTAAAGATACATACTCTCTCCACAGTTTGGGCATGGATCACCATATATGCATTTGAATCCCACCAAAGAACTAGATAGTATCTTTGATTTCATTATTTGATTGAAATAAGATGAATAAAGAATATCTTCCTTTGGTCTTATTTAAATAATAAAAAATTGGAATTAGAACATAATCTAATCAGGCATAAGCAGGAAACCACTTCACCCACCATCAAGGTATTATGAGTGATTAGGGATGATTAGGGAAGATTATGGATGGTGATGGTAATTGAGGAGGTTATTAGGGATGGTGAATGAGTGATTAGGGATGATGAGGGATGGTGAGAGTCAATGAGTATGAGGTAGGAATGGTTATGGATTATGAAAGATGAGGGGGAGTGGTTAAGGATGATGATGGATGGTTAAGGTCAATTAAGGAACAATTAGAGATGATGAGGGAGTGAATATGGATGGTAAGGGTCGATAAGGGAGTGATTAGGGATGATGATGGATGAAAATAGAGTGATTAATTCTTATTTATGATAATTAGGGAGTGATTAGGGATAATAGGGGAAGATGGAGTGATTAGGGATTATGAGGGATGGTGATGGTCAATGAGGGAGTGACTATAGATGCTTAATTATGGTGAGGGTCAATAAAGGAGTGATTAGGGATAATGAGGAATGAAGAGAGAGTGATTAGGGGTGATGAGGGATGAGGGGGAAGTGATTAGGGTTGAGGGATAGATTATGAGCAAGTGAAAATAACACAAATTGGTCACTTTAATTCAAAGTGAGTGGTTTGAAAAATTCAATTTTGACAAACCTAAGACTCCTAGAAATTCCATTAAGCAATATGAAAGGCACAAAAATCTAAAAATTTACTATATATTTATATTGACATCTATGAGGGTCAAAGAGGATGAGGAAAAAGTGATTATGGGTTATGAGGGATGATAGGGAGTGATTAGGGATGATAAGGGATGATGAAGGAGTGATTAGGGATGATGAGGGATGGTGAGGATCGATGAGATAGTTATTAGAGACGATGAGGGAGTGATTAGGGATGGTGAAGGTCAACTAAGGAGTTATTAATAATTATGAGGGATGAGAAGGGAGTGATTATGGATTATTAGTGATGAGGAGGGAGTGATTAGGGATGATGAAGGATGGTGAGGGTTAATTAAGGAGTGATTAGTGATGATGAAGGTTAGTGAGGGTCAATAAGGGAATGATTATGGAGGATGAGGGAGTGGTTAGAGATGATGAGGATAATGAGTGTAAATGAGTTAGTGATTATGGATACTTATTAATGATGAGAGAGTGATCAGGGGTGATGAGGGATACTAAGGAAGTGATTAGGGATGAGGGAAGAATGATGAACAAATGAATTTAACATAAATTAGTTGTTTACTATGTGTAGGTGATCAATGTGACCTATGCTACCCAAATCACATTAATTTTATTTAAATTTAAATTGAGTGGTTAGTAAAAATTAATTTTTATAAACTTAATACTCCTAAAAATGCCAATAAACAATCTAAAAGGCACACAAAACTAAAAAGTGAATATATGTTTACCTTGTTGTCTATGAGGGGTGTTTAAGGTTAATGAGGATGAGGTGTGAGTTATTAGGTTTATTATGGATGATGGGGGAGTGATTAGGGATGATAAGGGACAATAAGGGAGTGATTAAGGTGATGATAGGTGGTGAGGGTCAATGAGGGAGTGATTAGGGATGACAATGGAGTGATTAGAGATGATAAGGGATGGAAATGGTTAATAAATGTATGATTATTGATGATGAAGTAATATGAGGGACTCATTAGGTATTATTATGGATGAGGAGGGTGTGGTTACATATGATGAGGGATGATGGAGTGATTAGGGATGATGAGAGACAATAAAGGTCAATGAGGGAGTGGTTATAGATGATGATATATGGTGAGGGTCAATGAAAGAGAGATTATGGACAATAATGAAAAATTAAAGAGTGATTAGGGGTGATGCATGATGAGGAGGAATTGATTAGGGATGAGAAAGAAATGATGAACAAATGAAATTAACATAAAGTGGCAATTTAAAGTGCATAGGTCATTAATATGGCCTATTTTTACCCAATCACACCAATTTAGTTTTAATTCAAAGTAATTGGTTTTTAAACTTCAATTTTTACAAACCTAAGACTCCTATAAATTCCAACAAGTAACCCAAAAGGCAAAAAATCTTAGAAAATGACTATATGTTTAGCTTTTTGTCTATGAGGGATGGTGAGGGTAAATAAAGACAAAGGAGTTATTAGGAATTATGAGGGATGAGGGTTGAGTGATTAGGGGATGATAAGGGATGATTAAGGAGTTATTAAGGATGATGAGGTTTAATGAGGTAGTGATTGTGGATGATGCAAGATTTATTAGGGATGAGGAGGGGTGATGATATTCAATTAAGGAGTTATTAGTGATGATTAGGGATGACTAGGGATTGATTATGGATTATTAAGGATGATAAGGTAATGATTAGGTATGATGAGGGATGATAACATGATAAGGGATGATGAGAGATAGTGAGGGTTAATGAGTGAATGATTAAGGATGATAGGGGAGGGATTAGAGATGATAAGGGATAATGAGGGTTAATGAAGAGTGATTATAGATATTGATAAATGAGGAAAGAGTGATTAAAGGTGATGAGGGAAGAGGGAAAAGTGATTTAGGATGAGGGATGGATAATTAGGAAATGAAGATAACACAAAGTGGTCATTTGATGTGCGCATGTCATCAATGTAACCTATGATTCCCTAATCACACCAAATTGGATTGAGTTAAAAGTGAGTGGTTCATAAACATGAATTTTGACAAACTTAAGACTCTTATAAATGACAAAAAATAATTTTTAAGGAATAAAACCTAAAAAGTGTGTATGTTTACCTTTTTTTTAATGAGGGATGATGAGGGTCAATGAGGATGAGGAGGGAGTGAATAATGATTATGAGGGATGAGGGAGAAGTGATTAGGGATGATGAAAAAGTGATTAAGGATGATGAGGGATGGTGAGGGTCAATTTGGGAGTGATTATGAATGATGGAGTAATTAAGGATGATGAGGGATGGTGAGGGATAGTGAGTGAGTGATTAGGGATTATTAGAGATGAAGATGGAGTGATTATAGATGATGAGTGATGATGGAGTGATTAGGGATGCTAAGGGATGATAAAGGTTAATGAGTGAGTGATTAGGGACAATGAGAAATAAGGGGAATGATTAGGGGTGATGATAGATGAGGAGGAAGTTATTATGGATGATGATAAATTGAAATTAACACAAAGTGGTCATTTGTTGTGTGCAAATCATCAATTTATAAAATTCAATTTTGACAAACCTAGGATTCCTAAAAATGACAAAAAAACCTAAAAGAGACTATTTAACCCAAAATATACATCAATTGAAAAATTTATACCCTAAAATATCTAGGTTTAATACTAAAAACCTTAAAATGCCTAATTACTAGCTAGATTGGATTTTGAAAAATTGTCTCCTACATCATAAGGCATGCAACTATGACACAAACTCTATTATATGGAAAGTGACCATAATTTATTTAATTTAATAAAATAAATTTAAATTATAATTAATATAAAATTAATAATCTAAATGTAAACTTATACATAGGGATAATGAGGGAGTGATTAAAGACCCTAATAATGAAGAAAAGTAGACACCCCTTCTAATATACATTTTAATATTTTTCAATCAATGTGAAAGTAAAATTTACATATTATATTCCATAAATATTATAGTAGATACATGGTATGTTTTATTTAAATTCAAAATCCAAGCTTTTTGGCTTGAAAATGCATTAGATTCCTGAGCCAAAAGTTTAGACCTATTAACACACATATGAATCCAAGAGTTTTGATAGAAAAAAATACAATTTAACCTCCATCACCAAATAAACTATAAATTTAAATGATAAAAAACATAAAATTATTATGATGACAACAAGAAAAATCTCTTATTTTGAAATATATGATTTTTATAATTTTTGGACTGTTTTAAGGTTTCAATCTATGTTGATTTATAACTATAGTATTTTTAGGCCACAACGTGCCAAAAATATACATTCATATATATGATTTTGTATATTTATTTTCTTTAATTTAAATTCTTTAAAAAATATGCTTACAAACTAGTCCTAATTTTACATACATTAAAAAAACTAATTTTCATTTTTTGAGGTAGTTAGGTGGCCACACAGCTAGATATCTAATTATTTTTTTTAGTTTTAGAGATCTATTTACTTTTAAAATTAATAAAATATTACTCATTGAAAAATTATAAAATAATATATGTTTAAAAATAGATCATCTATTTTTAGCATCGTTTATCCCTTTCTATTTTTTCATTGATTCTCCTTTAAAATTGTGTTGGGTATATGTTTGGTGTAAATGTAAGTGTTCAACTTACTCATTCACTTTTTACTTCAATAGCTTCTTGATCAGCTTGAAAATAGACCTCATTAACTTTATTTATCTCTTGATCTATTACAAAAATATATTTTGAGTGTTGGTCTTGAAAGACCAATGACCTTATTATTTTACCACAATATCTTGATTAATTAAATCTCTATACTATGATAAAAGACACCCTCAATGATCTTAACTATAGAACTCATTCCTAAGACTATGACTTACCTTTGAATAAAATCCTTTGTCAACTCCTAACACAACCAAATTCATATTTTAAATTATTTGAATAAGATCATAATATTCTTATTGATGTTGTAACTAATCTTCTTAGTTTTTTATGAATAAATTCACCATCAAAACTTAAATCATAGATTTGCCCTTTGGAAGCCTATGATGTCTAATTCTATTTTCTTAGAAGGATTTTATCTTATTTAAACTACCAAATGACATGGTTCCCTTATAAAAGTGTTTTATATTGACTTAATAGTAATTAAAAAAACCTTCAAAAAAAGTTTGGACTCAAATCACAAGGCAAAAACAATCAAAATTCTCCTTTTAAATCTTTCTTAGTAGTCATCTACAGGCATACAAAACATAGTTAGTTGTATTTATAAGAATAAAATGGGTTTTATAATTAAATAAATTGATATAAATTATAAATAACATATATCATCCTCCCTCAAATTTTTAATGAATTTGGTCAGTTATTTTTCAAGTTTCAAGTCTTTTTGTGCTATAAATCCTATTTTAGTGTTTCTTAGTCATCACAAAAACTAAGAGCTTATAAAAAAAATTTCATAAATATCAAGATGTATATGAACTTAATTAAAATTATTTTAAGATATTATAAAACTTAAATTTCCTCATCAAACATCATTTAGACTCGTACAATGAAAACTATGTCCAACCACATGACTATTACAAATAGTAAATGTACAAAATAGGTTTTTGAAGGATTTCAACAAGAATTTGGAATCAAGAGTAAAATAAATTAAATTTGAGTTGGATATAATTAAATATTATAAAAAATATATAAACACAACAATTAAACCAATAATACTCTTTTAATTTGTAAACAAATCTCACTTTTTCCTACACTAACCCATGTTCTATATTGATAGACTATCAACTCTCTTAAGTCATGATATTTTGACCCTTTTATGATTTTTTATGACCTTAAGATCATCCTATGGTTCAGGTTAAATTAATATATATTAGTTTAATGATTTTGTGAACTTAAAATAGCCCAGTTTTGGTTTTAGATTCCTTTAAACCACTTGTCCTTAAGATAGTAAATGCCCAATTTTGAGTAGTCTTTTAGTTACATCAAATTTGTTTAGGTTTTTAGGATAAAAACCACTAAATTAACCTTTGAATACACCCTATAATTTTTATAATACCATGAAAACTCATCATGACACTTTAAATTACAATATTTTCACATATCTATAAGGAATGCATTCAAAATTTCAAATTTGGGTTATGGCAGGAAAACACCAAAAATACCATCTAAGACCTTTAAGACACTCTTGAAGGATTAAAAAAACTTATTATTTACTAAAACTGATATTATATAATTTTTAAGATAACTATATAATGAAATGAAGCTATGGACCATGATGCACCTACATCAGACTACCAACCTTGAAAACTTTCATGAGCTCCTACTTAAGATTCAATGATTTCCTTGTACTTGTGATTTTTAATTAGATATAAATGATCTTGAAATATTTTATTATTTCAAACATTATTATTTACTTAGTTTATCAAACCTCCTTCGGGATGCCAAGGTCTACTTTATTTTTTAGGCCTAATTTAGCTTCACTAGTGCATTCATTCCATTCCTCTTGGATACATTTATTTGGAATTTTGAAGTAGGTTCTCTCCAAGGCTTCTCCAAAGACTTGAATTGGATAATTTTGTAATGATATTATATAAAAATACATCAAACTTCTCTTTTGTTGCTTGTATCCTCTATATGGTAGAATTTCCTGTAAGGCTAACATTTATTTTACTTGCTCGTGTCTTTCATCTTTAATTTTACTCTCTATTTTCTTGTTTTACCCTCCTACACATGGAACAAATATATCATAAAAACAAAATTGCTCATTAGGTCCTTGAGATGTATTTATTATCACCAAGATGACTACCAAATAGATGGAAGACAAAATGACTTGAGAGAAGAACTTCTCCTTAACTTTTTGTCTTATCTTTTCCTCTCCATATAGATTATATCCTACCTTGTTATCCATATCCAGTGTATGATATTGTACCCAAGTTGATTTTTCTTTCTCATTTTTCCTATAAGTTCTTTTGTCCTTTTCTGCAAATTTTCTTTACTTCACAATATGTTCATAGTTCTCTCCACTCTCAATTAGAGGTTCTTCACATAACATTCTCTTATTATCTCTTAATACAATTTTCTACTCGTCATCCTCATGCTAATTACCTAATACTAGGTTTTCTCTATTGGCTTCCATGGAAGTATTTTTTATAAGATTAGATTCAATAGTAAACTCCTTTAGATGATTTATGTTTCTTGTGGATAGCAATTGATTGAAAGACTCATTAGTTTTCTTATTCACATACTCATCTAATAATATCTGATGCTTTAAAAGGTGATTCAATTACCTCAATGGCTACATAAACTATTGTATCTTCCTCATCATCCTCCTTTACATATTATAAAAAATATTTGATGATGTCATCTACCTATGCTTATTTTATCTATTGTAGAAATTATTTGTTGTTTATCATCAATACCATATTATTGCCTTTTACTATTGTTCCTTCTTCCTTTAGTGGAATAAGTATATGATTCTCTCCCTATTTCTCAAAAGTATAAATTTTTTTATTTCCATCATGGAAAGCTTTCATATCAGATTTGGATGGCCTACCTAAAACAATATGACAAACATCCATTTTTATTACATCACATAGTACACATCCTTGTAGCTTCTATTTTGAAACTTCAATCTACATTGTTCATTCACTAAAATTTGATGTCCATTTTGTAACTAGGACATCTTGTATGGAGTAGGATGAATCATTTTTTTTAGATTTAAAATATTAACAATTTCAATAGATACCAAATTATTAGTAATCCCATTATCAATAATGAATTGACAATACTTACCTTGTACCTTGCATGTTGTCCTAAATAAACTTCATCTTTGAATGGTTCTGCATTTGCTTCCTTTTGGTTTAAGCAGCACTTTTCCATTAGTAATAATCTTATCCTTTTAGATTCTTCATTTGATAATGTACTTTTTTCATTATTAGATTCAAAATTTTGATTATTATGACCTCTTTAAACAAAATTTAGGCATTCATAAGGTTTATGACCAAATTTATGACTTTTATAACATCTATCCCCACATAAATGTTCTTTACCTTCTAAATATAATGTCATTCTTTTGTATATATGATCCTATCTTGAACTTTGAGCTTGATTTGAAGGGGTGATCTCTTTCACTTGATAAATTGAGATGATCTCACCATGATGCCTATTATTTCTAAATACCTATTCTTCTCTCTTAGAATCATTCTTAACTTCTCCTCTACTTTGAGTGCAAGCTAGTAAGCTTATTCCACTATTATAGGGGACAATAGAGTAATTTCATCTTGAATAATGAATTTTACACCACTGACATTTCTAGCTACTTTCTCCATGTCTTAATCAATATGGCATGTAATTATGGTTAGCTGATAGAATGTTTTAGTATAATCCTTAATTGACAAATTTATTTGTTTCAAATTATGATGTTTCTTGAAAAGGTTAGTCTGATATATCTAGGCATAAACATACCTTTGAGTTTTGTTAGGACTTGTTCCAAAGTCTTAACTTAGTTTAGGGTTTTGGTAGGTAAGTTTACTTAAAAATAAATAAAAATAGGGCATGATTATTTTTATAAAGACAACTCCATAAATAAATTAACTTAATTTTATTTTGGTTAGTTTTATATTGTGTTAAATAAATGAGAACTACCTTTCAGGTGGAATTCCCATGGGAGTTGGCTAGTAGGTTAGTTGTGTTTTACCAGTATGTGGTGAAAACTTATAAATATATGTTTCTCAATGTAAAAAGGTTAACAACATATTGGCACCCTTCTATGTACTTGATTAATTGAGATTAATAAAATGCTTGTGGACCCACACATAGTGGGCATAAGGTTTAACCTAATTGGTTTATGTGATATCAGTGGTATCAAAGCATGGTAATTGGGAACACGATGAATTCAAGTGAAACTAAGGTGAAATATTTATTCATGGGAACACAAAGAAGTCTCACATGAAATCAATTCTAGAAAATATCAACGGTATAAGGTATGCCTTAGTAATTTTGGTCTAAAGCTATTTTTTTTGAAAAAATATTAAAATATTTAGCTTTACTTCTAAGTAAATTTACATGG
Source organism: Torreya grandis (assembly GCA_037957365.1). NCBI lineage: Eukaryota > Viridiplantae > Streptophyta > Pinopsida > Cupressales > Taxaceae > Torreya > Torreya grandis. Next base: position 441,870 of record JARHVA010008479.1, on the reverse strand, counting down.
TAAACCCTGTGTTGTATGGCCTTGTGCTTGGAAAGCTCTTCATTTTTTAAATGCTTTGATAGGGTTATGAAGACTATAGTTGATCATTTGTCAATTTCAAACCCTTTTTTATACCAAATAATTCATTTGTATGGCTTTCCTCAAGATGTAAACTTTTGTGTTTAGATAATATGGCTGCCACTTATTAAACAATTGAATTTTCTCAAATTTCCATTGCTAAAACACTAAATCTGGTATTCAAACCCTCTGAGATGTTAGATAGAATGCCTTTTTTAAAATTTCAAGCCATATTTACACTTGTATGACCTCTTTAGCACCCCAACATTCAAAAATTAATTTTAATTAATCAAATCTCTTTCTTGAAGTGTCAAAAAGTTGAAAATGTTGAATTGTATGGCCTGGTATGGATTTGTACAACTTGAGGGACTAGAAAATAGGTTTCAGATTCTTTCCAGAGCATCCATGGCATTGGAAGGTTTGACAATTTTTTTTAAATTTTTTCTAAAGTTTCCAACACATTTTTTGAAATGCATAGGGTTTGTGGGTCCCATCAAAACAAATTCTTGGATTTTACTTAGAAAAATCTTCCTGGATGAATTAATTTTTTTAATAAAAAGGGTAAAAATATATTAATAAATGAAGAAGAGCATTACAAGAAGAATGGGGGACCAAGATCCCCAAAATAAAATAACAAATGCAAAAAAACTAGGCACAAACTCACCTAAACATTAATATGAACATTCCTATCTTCCTCCAAAATGTGTTTCAAATCAAAGCATAGCTCTGGGGAGAGAGACTCCCAATCCTTAGTATTTCCTCCATCTAGATGCTCGAATGCCCATTTTGCCAAACAATCCACTGCCCTATTCCATTCACGGGGAATATGAACAAACATAACTATATCCATGAATGAGCTAATCCTCAAAATCTACTACACAATCATAGTTAATTGCCAATTGACATCCAAAATTTTCCTCTTAACAAGGAGGTTGATCACGACTTGGGAATCTGATTCAAAAATGATCCTACACCAACCTAATGCTTGAGCCTTCTCAAGAGCATAGAGAATAGCCTAGCCTTCCATCATGTTGTTGGTTTGCATCCCCTCATGGACCACAAAGAGAAAAATCACCGTACCTTTAGAGTCCCTGCCTATCCCACTAGTACCTACAGGCTCAGGATTGCCCCTAGAAGACTCATCTGTATTGATCTTGAGAAACCCATTGGGAGGGTGCTGTCACTGACTGTCCCTATGAATCTTCTCTTTGACCTACTAACCTCTCCTAACACAAGCTAAATAACTTGAGAGTCACTGGAATCTTAGGCATGCCACCACCTCAACATCTTATTTGGTTAAAGGAAGACAAACCTCACTCTTGGCCTGCACAGTCTCCTGAACCATCCCCATGACTTTCTGCTAGACTCATTGCACCATAATCCTCACATTCTAGAATATATATCTATTTCTCTCGAGCCAGAGTTGCCACAGTAAAAAGATGGGCCCCCCTAACCATACATTCTTTAGGAAAGTCATCTTTGAGGGGGGTTCTCCCACACCACTCCAAAATTTGACCAAGGATGAAATATGGAAATAGGGGCGCTACCATATGTCCCACCAATAATGCCAGAGTTGCAAAATAAACGAGCAATGAAAAAATAGGTGGGCAAAATCCTCCTCAGCTACCCTGCACATAACACAAATTGATGGGCCTTAGAACCCTCTTTTCCAGAGATTGTCCTAGGTCAAGCACCTATTCCAAGCTAACAACCAAACAAAGTAGTTACATTTTGGCCATGAAAATTTATTCTAGACTTGTCTCCACCATTGCACTTCCCCCCTGCCCAATCTCTAAAAAAGTAAGGCCTGATATCCAAAGGCAACTGTGTAAGCTCCCTTAGGATTGGGAGACCAAGCAAGCTTATCTACCTCCTAGAGGTAGCTACATCAACACCTAGAAAGGAGGTTCAGTAGCTCATCATACTCTTCTTGTGTTCCAATAACCAGCCAAGCCTCAAGACCTTTCCATCGTGCCACCTCCAGCTGTCCACAAGAAATATATGATTTAAAGTCACTCACTTGAGACCAACCAGCATCATGGAATCTCTGGAAAAGGTTTGACAGATTAGGGAACTAAGAAATAATGGGAGGGTTACTGTCCCAAGAATCAGTCCAAAAAAGAGCCTTGGAACCCCACTTACAAATCTAGAATAAGCCTTCCTTAATAAGAGCAGCCCCTTTTTTGAGAGTAACCCATATTGTTGAGCCTTTCCCAATGATTGGATAGCGAGGAATATCACTATGAGTGGTCCTCGAGTAGTACTTCTGAGAGAGAATTCTGGCCCAAGCCTTGTCTTGTTCAGTGCATCAATGCCAATAAAGCTTAGCCGCCAAAGCAACTCCATTTAAGTTTGTCTGCCTTAGGCCAAGACCACCTTGTTATTTGGGGCTATAGACCATCTCCCATCTAACTAAGCTCCATTTAGATGTCGTACCAGCCCATAAAAATTGCCTAGTAACTGAATCAAATTCTTTAACAATTCCCACCAGGGCAACTTGAAGCATACATCTGTAAATGGGCAAAGCTTGCACCACAAATTAAATTAATTGAACATGGCCTGCAAAAGAAAACCACCTATGATTCCAATGATTAACCTTCACCCAAAATTTATCCAAGATATTTTTCCAAGATTCTTTGGGTATACGGCCAACTGAAATAGGAATACCCAAGTAAATCAAGGGGGAGTCCCAATCTTAAAATGTATAGTCTAAGCAATTCACTGCTGGATGGGAGCCGGTGTATTAAAGAAGAAGATGGATGACTTGTCTTCATTGAACTTTTGCCCTGAGGCTATTAGATAAACATCCAACACCCTGCACAAATTAGCTACTTCACTCATTGTGGCCATGCCCATCAAAGCAGTGTTATCAGTGACCTGTAAGTGAGATTGTGCTGACAGTTCACCCCCCATCACTAGCCTTGAATATGCTCATCCTCTTTGTTCCTTCTGATCATCCTCCCCAAACCTTTAGCGAGAAGAAGAAAGAGATACAGAGACAGGGGGTCTTCTTGTCGCAATCCCCTAGAGGCACCAAATAACTCTGTATGTTCCACATTCATAAGCACCGAAAAGGAAACTGAGGAAATGCAACTCATGACCCATTGGGTCCATTCGTCCACAAAACCAAAAGCTTTAAGAACCTTCCACTGGAATGAACATCTGACCCTATTGAAAGCCTTGGCCATATCTAGCTTAATAAACATTGCCTTATCTTTGAAGCTAGCCATGGAGTGAATGGACTCAACAGTTATGACAATACCATAAAAAATTTGCCTACCTTCCACAAAACCACTCTAATCTTTAGAAATCATAGCACTTAGCCTAGTTTTTAACCTATCTGCAATGATTTTAGATATGATTTTATAAACAACATTACAAAGAGATATAGGGCAAAATTGACTTAGACTATCAGCTCCTTCACATTTAGGTATGAGGGCAAGATAAGTTGCATTTGAAGCCTTAAGCATTTGCTTATTCCACTAAGATTCTTGAACAATAGCTAAAAGATCTAGTTTGATAATATCCAAAAATTCTTGATATAATTTAGCTAGGAAGCCGTCAGGTCCAGCTGCTTTCCCTTTTTTCATCTAGGTAATAGTCACCTCAAGCTCCCCAAGTGTGATATCCTTCATTAAATTCTCATTTATTTCATGCATCACCATAGGTAGAATATAGTAGAGAACCTTTGCTTCTTTTGGTAATTCCTCATTCACATCTTCCCTAAAAAGTGTAGAGAAGTACTGCACCACCTCCTCTGACATTGTAGGAAAGGAGTTAAGCCTCTCACCTCTTTCATTAACCAAGACCATAATTAAGTTGTCATGCCTCCTAGATTTGGATGAATGAAAGAAAAAAGAAGTATTTTGTCTCCTTCTTGGAGCCATTCTATCTATGCTTTCTACTTTTAGAACATTTCCTCCCATAGATCACATTCCTCCAGGTCTTTCACAGCCTGAGTTTCATCTTTAAGTAAGTTTTTGGTCAATCCTTCCTCCCTAATTATTCTCATGATACCATCGAGCTTAGTCTGTGAAACAACCTTAACATGAAAAATATTACCAAAGCATTGATGGTTTCACTGTTTAAGCTTATACTTCACAAACTGCAGTGATTTATCAAATATATACATCATCATACCATGGGTAGGCCTACCCCACCTCCACCAGTTGGCCACACACTCGAACAATGACTGATCCTGTAGCCACATGAGTTGGAATCTAAAGGAAGGAGAGCAAGGTTGGTAGTTTGAAATACTATTTAGCTTAATAGGCCAATGATTTGATCCTCTCCAGTCCAAAATTTTAGACCCTGTAGACCACATACCCCTGACCCAATAACCAGAAACCAAAAAATGATCCAGTCTCTCAGCAATGCAGTGTTTGCCAGTCCTATGATTATTCTAAGTAAACTATCCATTGTTGGGCCTAATGTCGACTAAATTTAAAACTTCAATAAAATTTCACATAAGTAAAGCAGAGGGGTCAAGCTTTGATGTACCACCATGCTTTTCAGTCAAATCCAAAATAGCTTAAAAATCTCTAGTCATAATCCAAGGTTGGAAGGGATCCAAGCTACGAACAAAACTAATGTGGCCCCATAAGGATTGTTTAACCTACCAGTTAGTAGGGGCATAGATATTGGAGAGGAGAATGACTTCCCCCATCTTAAAACTGAAAGAAATCATAGTCATGGAAAACTTAGAGGATAACCATCTTATGAGGCTGATCTTGTGAGGGTTCTAAAGATAGGCTAATCCCCCTGAAGATCTAGTAGCCCCAATGCATTGACAGTCCCCTTGCCTCCACAACTTAGGTTCTAATCTAAACATAACTTCTAATAAAAGCTTAGTCTCGTAAAAAAAAGGACATTAGGTCTTTGATTTCTAATCATGTTGTGAACATCATTTTGTCTAAGGCTATTGTTCAAACCCCTTACATTTTAAGATAGTACAATCATTTCAGAGGGTTTAGAATGTGAGCATCTAGAGTCTTCACTAACCCCAACTCCACCAAAGTCTCTTACATTAGTTTCATATTTTATAGGTCTTTTTTCTACCAAGCTTGATTGATTTCTCCCCCCCACCCTTCTTAAGGTCCTTTTGCAAAAGTCCCAATTGAGGAGAAGATTTACTACTCCTTGTTGCCCCTAATTCTCTAGATTTCCCTGTTAAAGACAAATTTCCATCTTCTTTAGAGGGAACAACTGAGGAAGTCAAAACTTCCAAGATCAACATCTGCTGGTCCATGTCCATGTGCTAATCCCCAACATCTTGTGATTTAGTTAAATCAACTGAAACATTGGTCTCCTAGGCTGGGCCCTCAATCTACTGATCCAAAATCATTAACCCTAAATTCACCTCTTGTTGTTTAAGGTCATCTAGAATTTCAAATCTATTAAGTGAGTCATCTACCTATCTTTCCTTTAAAGACCATTTTTGACCCCTGCTTTTATAGCGCCCTTTAACTAGGATAAAACCATCAGCTTCAGGCACCTCACTTGGAATCGGGCCCTTCCCTTTGTTAGTTCTAGGAGGATTGTGAGTAGGTTGAGTAGGCTGACATTCATAGGTTTTTGATTTAGGACACCATCATTTCAAGTGACCATAAGCATGGCAAAGATGATAGCAAAAAGGAAGAGTTTCATAATCCAATTATGGTACCCAGGAAAAGGGTCCTACACTCATTTCAATAGCATCAGGTATTAGCTTGCTAAGATCAATTTCAACACAAATGTGGGCATGAGTCATTACCTTTTTCCCAAGGATTGACATTGAAGAACCGACTGGCCTTCTCGGGAGGGATGCAAGCATTTTTAGAGTATCTTCATGACAACATTCCACTGGAAAGCAAGGCAGTCGCACCCACACTGGGACATAATTTGGCAATTACTATGAAGGTATAAAACTAGCCTGCCATAGCTTGATAAATAGCCCCACTTGGTTATGAGAGTAAGGGCCTCTAGCAAAGACTCTATTACAGTCAGTTAGACAGGTAAAAGTAACCATAAAATAACTATTGGCTAACATTGTGATATCCATTTCTCCTTCCGGAGCCCATGTCCTCTGAGCCCACGCTTTCAAGAACTAGAGTGAAGTCCTAAGCCCCAAAAACTTGTAGTACAGAGAATGATTCATATAATATTCAATGTCTTTAGCAATCATGTCCATTGGTATAACTAGCTTGGGCCTCTCCTTGCATCTTTCCAGGCATCCATTGACCTTGGGAAGTCTCATGCCAATGGGCTCTGCTACGTCACAGGGACCTGTAAACTGTGGGGAATAGCCGTTCCAACATTCCTCAAGCCCTAGGCTGACTGCTGCAAACCCAATGCTGCCCTATAATTTCAACCTGTGCCCTCCCCCCTCATGCCTTCCTTTCCCCTTTCACCTTCCTTCTCCCTTTTAGCCATCCTATATTTATCCCTCAACCTTCCTAGATGAATTAATTACCCTACCCAGGTATTTTATTTTATTTTCATAAACTATAAAATTAGGTTCATATATAAATTTTTGTTTCTATGACTTGTGAATGCTCTTAGAGCAATTGGAAGGGCTCATTTTATATAGAGTTTTGTAAGAAGGAGGTCAAGGGTTCAAAACTCCCTTATAGAAGAATATTATTTTTGGTATATGCACTTTGAAAGGGAATATTCTTTTTTTGAAATATTTTTTTAATGCTTTTCAAGTTGTAAAAAGCATATATATTGTAAAATCTTGAAATAATGGTTGGAAAAATGCAATAAAAGTTTGTTTCTTTTGTTGTTGGTGAAATAAGGGTGCCTTTTTGGTGAAATAAGGTGTATTTTGGAAAAATAAGTGTGTAATCTTTGATTTTTTTGGTGAGGTTAAGTGCAAAACCCATTAAAAATTAATTTTATTTTTACTCTAAATGGAGATTAAGTGAAAAAACCCATAGAAGCATTGTCTTGTGCAAAGTGATATTAGTGAGTGTGTTGTTTATTTCATTTGTCACACATTTTTTTGCATTGTGTTGCACTTACTTTTATTTGTCACACTTGCTTCATTTCAAGATGCCAAAGATTCATAATTTGATTTTAGATGGTGATATAATAACAATTTCTAATTATTCATATTGGAAATGTTTTAAGGAAGATTCCTTAGTTTTTAATGATCTATGTGATGTTTTAAAGAATGAAAATCCTACATTGCCTATAGAACAAGCCAAACATGATGTTTTTAATATTCATGTTTCTAAGGCCCTATATTTAATCAAGTGTTGTTGTGCTTAGGATACTTACATACATATTAAAAATTCTTCTCATAATTACACTGCATGGAAAACCTTATCTGATTTATATGACAATAAACTTAAGCATAAGAAGATATACATTCATATGTAGTTATTTACTTTCTCATTAGAGGAAGATGAGGATATATGAGAATACATGTCTAAGTTGAATAATATTTCTTCTAAGTATAATAAGGTTGGGTTTGGAAAATTGGATGATGATCTCATAGTTACTTATGTATTGAAAGGACTACCTGGGTCCTATAAAAACTTTATAGAAATGTTGCATGTCTTTGAAAAGATCATAGGCATTACTGATAAATTGGCTGAGTTGATTATTCAACATGACCTCTCTCTACCTATGAAATCTAATAAAAATTAGGAAACCCATGTTTTAGAGTCTAAGCCTAGTTCATCTTCTTTTGGTCAACAAAACAATAAAGGAAATAGTTATAGAGGGGGTCAAGGTTATAAAGGATCTAGATATCAAAATCAAGGTAGAGGTTATTCAAATCAACAACAATCTAGCCATTCTCATTCAAATGAGATGAGTGATAGAGGATGTGGTCACAACTCTTATCGAGGTAGAGGTTGAGGTAGATTAGACATTTAGTGTCATAGATGTGGGAAATTTGGTCACATTGCATGTTAATGTAGGATTCTTTTTGACAAAATTCAAAGGCCACAAAAAGTGAATAAGTCTAATTTTGCTCAATATGTTGACCATGATTATGATCAGTCTATAAATGTTGCTCATGAATATATACATACATATACATACATACATACATATATATATACATACACACATACATACATACATCTATATATATATATATATATATATATATATATATATATATATATATCTGTGTGTGTGTGTGTATGTATGTATGTATATACATACATATACATACATACATACATACATATATATATACATATATATATATATATATATATATATATATATGTATGTATGTATACACACACACATATATGTATGTATGTATGTATGTATATATATATATATCTGCATTCATTGCTTTATAGAACATTGATTATATAGAATATGAGGCTAGAGATGAACTCACTGATGTATGGGTTTTAGATATAGGAACAACCAAACTCATGACATTTAGGCAATACTTCTTTTAAAATTTCAAATAAACTTCTCTCTCTCTCTCTCCCTGGTATCCTTGACAGATAAGTCTTTACATACTTCATAAGGTCTTGGGTCAATTCAGATTATCCTTCCTAATGGATCTATCAAATACATGGAGAATGTTTGGTATGTTCCCACATTGAAAAATCATCTTCTTTCCTTGGTAACTATTCAAAATAAAGGTTATAAAATTGTGATTGAAAATGGGCTCATGTATATCAATTTAGTGAAGGATGGATACAAAACCATGTATACATGATATGAGGATGGAAATTTGGTTAGATTACATTGTAAAGTGATTCCCCCTAGAGTGAAACTTGTGGTAGTTGTTGAAATAGGTACAGGTACTATGTCTACATAGTGGTTATGGCATCTCCGCTATAGACATTTCAATGTTCACTATTTAGTGGACTTGCAGAGATATGGTATGGTAAGTAGGTTTCCCACTTTTCGTAAAGATAATATTCTTAGTGAATCATGTGTTTTGGGCAAATAGAATCCATAAAGAATTCCTAAGAATTCTTCATGGAGAGATTAAAAAAGTTTGAATTTAGTTCATAATGATGTATGTGACATGAAAAAGTGATCCATTAGAGGGTGTAGGTATTTTATATTATTTATTGATGATTTTTCTAGGATGACTTGAGTGTTTTTTCATGAAAAATAAATTAGAAGTTTTCAATAAATTTATTGATTGGTTACTATTATCACTTGGATTTTCACCCTTTGAGGAGATTAAAAATCTCTCCTCATCCATGTGGCACAATAGAAACACATCTAGGTTTGTGCGTAGCCTAAGGATGAGGTGAATCTCTAGATAGGGCTGGCTCCCTTGATGTACCACTTTGGATTGTAACTCCACCTAAACTTTGAGGAGTGAAAAGGGAGAGAGATAACTAAAAAAAACTAACCTAAGGGAGGTGATACACAAAAATAGATGATGAATTCCTACCAATATCATGTTACACAAGAAAACAAGAGACAAACTAAAAATACACTTCTCCAGTCTTCATATTCTCGCATCAATGTTACATTGTGAGGTTATAGATGAATGTGAAAAGATAGGATGACTAGAAAAGATTCATATAAGGGCACTAATGAATATAATAACTCACTCAATCCTTGACATTTCTTAGAACACTTCACATGCCCTATAAAAAAAAGCTTTCTAACTGCAACTAGGATGCAAGAATGAGACAACATGCTAAGGAATCCATAGTCTTCACTAATCAAAATCCAAAATTCAAGTAAAATGTACTAAAAATATTCATGAAGAGGTAAAAATTAGTATCCTTATTGATAAAATGGTATGAATTTGAGTAGGGATTTGCCATACTCAAGTGGATCATAAGTTAGAATGGCCAAAATGACTAGTTCTTATAGAACTTGAGAGAGAGAGGAGAAGAGAAAAGATCAAGGGTCACAATGAAACTTGTAAAGCTAAGATAATAAGATACTTTTGCATGATAAAATTATATGGGATTAACCATGAAATTTTATGAAGTAAAAATGTCAATCCAAGTTAAAAACCTCATGAAAAGTGGCATAAAATCCTCTTAACTAGCTCAAAAAAACTACCTTAATGATTATTCTCCTTTGAACCTCTCATAAATATATAGTACTAGGTATAATTATTGGAAATAATGGGGAGGGTATCAAGCATTCCTCTCCATGCATTGGTTGTAGTCTTGGTCTTTTGGAACCAATTAGAAAGGAGCTATCATCATATGTTGTCCAAAAAACTCCTTCATGCACCCTGCACACTTGGAGTCAAATATGGATTTAGTTTTTCCATGAAAATATATGGGAGGGAGTAAATTAAAATTTTAAATACCCTCCATTTTCCTATAATCATTAAGGACACCTTAAAATCACCTCACTTAAAGATCTCCACTCTTTTCACTTGTTTGTCCACTATGCTAGTTTTGACTGGATGAAATGAAAGCTATTATTAAAAATATTATAAGTTTATTAAATAAATAAAATGAACATTTTTAGTTATTAAAAGTCTTGATATTCTGTCCAAACTTTATTTCATCTTTATAATCCTCTTGTAGCCTGGAAAACACATAAAAAGGTCAAAAATAGCCTGTTTCTCACCCCATATGTATAGGTCCATACAACCAAAAAGCATGAGAGAGAGACTAAGTTAGTAATATGAAACTTAAAATAGGTTTAAATTTCAAAATATTCCATTATAATATGTCTAAAACTTTATTTCTCTAGATTGGTCCTTATAAGGGGTTTGGAGGGTTTCTAAGTAGTTTTGACCTTTAGTGATGTTTCATAAAGGTCTAACGTCCAAATATCAAAATAATGAAAAAAATTGATGTTAAATACCATATATAACTCATAAAAACATATTTGGATTCCATGTAGATCCTCCAAGATGATATGAGCTTCTAAATTTGCCTTATCGATCTTGTCTCTCTATTCTAAATGGTTTGAGTGACCTTAAAGCCCAAAATTGACATTTTCATGACTTATTATATATACCAATGGATAAAAACCACCTTATGTGGTCCCAAAAATATTTTTATATAGGATATAAATTTATTCCATAGTTATAAATTAAAATGACCTGTTGTTTGGGCTCTAGGCCAAAACCTTGCCCTTAGACCTGACTGTAACTTAGAGCTCATAATGACTTTTAATGGTTTTATGTTCCCTCTGATAGCTCAAAAATATATAATACCATCCCATATACATTATAAAACAATTTTTAAGGCATATATAATACTATAAATGGAAGTGGTTCTCTAATTGGTTTTTAGGCCTTATTTATACCTACTAGGCATGCTTGCAAACCTAATGTTTTGAGACACCCTGTATGGTTTCACCCATTATTTCTTGGTTTTTTATTTTTTATTATATATCATAAAGCTTATAAATCCTCCATAAAAGTTCCAACCATCTCCCTGGTGACTCCTAATTCCATTTTCCCCAAAACCTACCAATTTTATGTATGAGGGGAATGCCCTCTATCTGAGTAAAATAGAGGGAACTCCCCTATTTTGATAGGAAAAAGTGAATATTTTAAGAGGTTACCTAGGTATTAAAGGTAATTTATAAAAAAATTCATCTCTTTAAAATATTATTTAACCCACCAAACCTATAAAAAACCAAGATAAACTCCTTCAAAGGTAGACTATATGCAGTAGGTTTCTACAAGGGCTATGAGTTACTTGTTTGGGATCCATTTTCATCTATCTTCATGATATTTGAGTGGAATATAGGATTATCACTAAATTTTATTTATACTATTATCATGCCTTCAAACTATATCACTCATTATTACATCTTAGATTTGAATTTCCCTTAAGACCAGTCAATGCAACTGATTGCATTTTTTGTGTTCCTCTCTCAAAAAAGATTTCTGTAGGTGTCTTTTGCATGATTAAAAATTTAAATAATGACTTAGGGTATTTATTAAAGTTTATAAGAGTATTTTAAATATATTGGAAATATGTAATTGTGTTTGAATTAGGTCCACTCCAAGCATTCTAGCCTTCTTGCTTTATGCCCCTCACAATCGACTACAATTGAGTGTGAGAGGGCTTGTAGGTGTGTATTTGATCTGTTAGGCTTGGGATAGTGTTATAATACCAAAATTAAAACATATATGGTCATTTATTATCTTAATTGGTCCTTTTTCCACCTTCTATGGCCTTCCATGATTACTTAGGCATATTTCTCATATCATTATTTACCTACAGTCACCTACAACTAGTTGTAGGTGTATATGAGCTATAATTAGCTTTTATAATGGTATTTAGAGGTTATTATTTTATTATTGAGGGAAATAAAAACACTTTATAATGTTGATATTTAACTTGAATTTATTCAAACATCACTAAATCATCATGCTTAGGTCATTGTCCTGATTGAGACACCCTACCCTTAAGACCCTACATGTAGGTGCCATTTATTTCTATTTATGACTATCCATGATGTTAAAAAACTCTCCTTGAATATAAATTAGATACCTTGAGGTGAAAAGTAACATATATGAGCTAGAATTCACCTATTTAGAGTCTTAAAGCACCAATTAGGCATCAAGTTAAGGTCACTATTTTGACCCTACTGTAGATGCCTAATTCCCGAGCGTGGACACTTGTAGGTGGCCATAGTTATTAAAAGATTATTCATTTACATATTATTGATAGAATGATGTCAATTATATACCATTCCACTAGTTGAGCTATCTTAGTCATGAGATTTTTTCCATTCTTGCTCTTTAGGGTGCCAAAAGACCATTCAAGCCTTCAAATCTGTAGACATTAATGGAGTATTTTAGTGTTTTTGGAGGCATATTTGAGGCTCTTCATTTCTATCCTCTCCTCATTTTTTTATACTAATATTTTTCATGTAAAATATATATTCTAAGGGATATAAGATTCACCTAGATATATGTCTTAAAATCATTTACCACCATGCTTTAAGATATTCAAAAAAATCTCTTTATCCTCTTTTTTGGCATTTTAGGGAAAACTTCCCTAAATCTTAGTCTTCCTCCTTGGAGGTGATTTTTAACTAGGTTTAACCATATATAAATTCAAACATGTAAGTTAATCTCCCTTCAACATGTAAGGAATTCAAAATGGTTTCCATTATGTGCTTTAACACCTCAAAATGGATCTTCCAATTCTCTATCAAGTTACTTGTAGATGGTGATTTTTAGACTTGCAAATAATATATGCAATTGTGAATAATGTGCATTATTTTTACTATTTCTTGATTTGTGTATCAAACTCAACCTCCAAAATGAATTTATAATGTATAAAAGGGATTTAAACCACTAATAAACTCCTATCATATCATGATGTCATCAATAAAGGTTGTGCATGAATGGTGAACTATATATGGGAAGTGAGGATGAATTAGTGTAAGTGTTGAGGGAATTTTCCTTCTCAATTAAGTGGACTTTCCTCAATTTATGATGAAATGGATTATAGGTATGTTTAAACTCAAAAATACTTTCTAAAATTTCCATTTCAATGTTGAATACTTTGTTTATAGCACCTATAGGTGTGTGTTCATGGCTACCTAACTATTTTTTCTTGCATATGACTTTAACTATGAAGATTACTTTGAGAATGAATTTTGAAAGGAGGAAGAGAAAAATATCACATTTAAAACATGAAAATAGACCTATCACAACCATTTTAATACATTTTCAAAGCATGAATATCTGGAAATGGTGGAAAACTGGTCTATCATCCTAAATGAGAGTAGTCTATAAATTTGAGATGATTTTCCCATCACAACACATTGAAAAATGAAACCAAGTATGGGGAGAATTAGATAATGAATTCAACATGATCTATAACCAATATCAGCAACTAGTTTACATGCAATTTCTTAAACTATGACATAACCTATAGGGTGTATGAAATAGTAGATAGAAAAGTATAGTCAACTTCATGAGGATGGTTCATGAATCACATGCCAAAATTATTCAAAATAATTATATTTAAATTAAGGTATATGATTTTAATAAAATCTCCTAAAATAATTTGACTTGAAACCTCTTCAGCTATCTATTCAGAGCAAAAACCTAAAAATCACTTCTGCATGCCAAGAAGGGTGAAAAGTAGTAGATTTTTTTTGGGGAAAAAATTAAACTTAAAAATAAAAAAAAACATATAAATTATTTAGGGTAAGATGAAGAGACACACCATGATACTCTCCCACATGACACACTTCCCCATGAGTCGTACAAGTACCAAACTCACCTTTTCCTAGAGAAAATTACCTTTTCTTATAATGAACCTACCAATTATAAGTTATTTCAATTTATTAAGACCTATAAGGACACATGGGATGTGACATAATTTTTTTTAACCTTCATAATTCCCAATAAACCTATACAACTCACTAAATTCTCAATTTTGACCCCTAAAATGACTCAAAAGGACATGTTGGCTAATAAAATAAGTGACCAAGGATAATATAACATTTAATAACATTAAATGATTTATGATATACCTTATTAAAAATTATTAAACCCCATAAAACCATTAAAAGTCAATTTTTTACCTAGGGGTTCCCCAATTTGACCTAAAAGTCAAATTTGGTCAATAAATTGGTGGCTCATAGGAGTAGTATGTTTGCTATACTAACTAGAACAGTAGTTTTGTTAGTCCATCAATATTAAGAGTCATATAATTATAATAAAAATAATAAAAACTTTGACCATTGACCATCAAGATAAGACCACTAATTACCTGAACCACATAAGGCAAAGGCCACACACAAAAAAAGGCAACAAACTAACAAGACACACACACACATGTGCTCAAGGCACTTAGGGTAAATTGAAAAAAAAATATTATGCACAAATAGAGACTAATAATACCTACTTTATAGGATCAAAATTAAATTGTCTTGAATCATCCTCTTGATGAGATGGGTCATAGTGCCAAGCATGTTTCTTTGTGGATTGGGTGCTTTGTAAATTAGACCTATTCCTTGGCACTTCACTTGATCTACCCTCCTCAAGTAGATAATATTAAAATAGGTCTCAAATTTAGATATATTCCTCTTGGACTTGTACAAAAACTTCATATTTCTTCTCACTCTTCACCTCATGGTCAACTTGGATCTTCTTGGTAGGCATAACTTTAAGATGAGTGATTTCTTGTTCCCTAGAAGATTGAGGCCAATAGGAGTTTGTCCCATCCTTCAAGAGCTGATGTGTTTATAAATAATATTTGAGGGAATGATACCCCATATTTATTACTTCAAAAATATCATCATCAAATGCATATTCCTCTTCAAAGGACATATTTAGAAGGCTACTTTTCCTTTGCATACTTACTTGAGTGCCAAGGCTGCCTTCTCCATTTGTGATTAGCTCATAACCTCCTTGAAGGGGAGTATATCATGATCCAATTACCTCAAAAATTTAATCCAAAGGCTGATTAATAACTTTTTATTGCTCATCTATGACATATTAGAAAATGTCATCTTGCTCATTATCACTTATAATCAACTACAAAGAAGTAGTAGACCCCTTGAGAGACTCAAAATCATTGAAAATGTTTTCAAAATTCTACCACAAGTCCTCATATTCCTTTTTATTAACATAATTAAGGGGAAAAACAATATAATCTCCTTCATCCTCTTCCTTATAATCCAAAAGAACTTCATCTAAGATTTCCTCTTCACAAAAAAACATTCTTCATTATTAACCAAATAAGAAGACTCAACATAAGGGATCAAATCTTATTCAACACTTAAGAAATATTAAGGATATTAAGTTGCATATAAATATATACAACAAAACTTAGATTTTCAATGGATGTAATATATTCAATCTCCTTCTTTGTGATTCCAAGACTAGGAATCTTGAAGTCATGTGACAGTCCAATGAGGCTGCCAAGGAGATAGAATTTCTTCAAACAAGAGTTTTGATTTTTTTTCAAAAAAATAATCCTATTTAGGTTATCATACCATAGGTCCATCAAGTCAAAGGGTGATAGGGTGAGGACAAGATGAACTAGTTGGTGAAGGTGGCACATAGAACTCAAAATCAGATTGGGAATGGAATGTAGAGGATTCTTTTAGAATCTCTTGAGGAAGGGGAAGTAAACCTTGGGATAAAATAAATTTATTTTGGTCCTTCCACTTGAAAATAATTGCATTCACATCTGATTTATCTTTAAAACTATCTTGAGGAGGGGTATATGGGGTGTGTTTAGGCATAGGATCTTCTTTTTGGTCTAAACCTTCCATCACATCTTGACTCAACAATCTCATCTTTGCCTCTAACTCTTCAATTTGCTTGGATAATTTCTCTTGGAAAATTATTTATTTAAGTTAATAGGAGTATTCATGAGGGAAATTATTTTATGAGGGATGACATGGAACATAATAATTTTCTTGAGGAAGGGTGGGAGGGGTTTGTATAAGATCAAGCTCCTTCTCAACTTTACACTCTTTGTTAAGAATTTTCTCCTCTTTCTTCCCTAGTGACTCCAATATCTTATTATAACTTAAGATATTGGGATTATGAGTCTCTTTTTTAGGTGGTGGGGATTAAACATGAGAGGTAAATGAGGTTTTGAACTCCACTTATTTGGTTTCTAACATGGACTACTACATATGCATATTATCTAACTGAATCTACCTATCAAGATTAGCTTCAAACACAAGGTTTCTCTTCTCAATTATCTCTTCCAATTGATTGGGAAAAGGATGACTTTGGGAAGTGGATATGAAGGCTGATATGTTTAGTGAGGTTGCCTTTCATGAACCCCTAACCTATCCTATAAGGAAGAAACTAGGCCACTCACATCAAGCATCTCACTTGTGAGCCTTTACCAATTTGTCCTCTCAATCCCACTTTATTTTGATCAAATATGATGCATCTCTCACCTTATGAATAATATGTCTAATAAACTCTTGACCACATCCTCTTAGAGTATCAAGATCTAATATGTACCTCTCATAGCCCAAAAGAGTCTTCTTGAAGATGACATGAGAAGTGGCTAGGTTGACTAGGAGCAAGACATGGAGAAAGCTAATTTTAGGACTAGTACACTTCATGACAAGGCTAGTACACTTCATGAAAATCTTTATTAATAAATTGTTCATATTGATAGGGAATGACACAAGCTTTAAAAATATCACCAACTTATGTAAAATAGTGTTGAACACCAAAATTAGCCATGAAACTTCATTAAAAGAAATAACAAAAAGGAAAATGTTACCAACAATCTTAAAAGGATAACTGATCCTATTTGACTAGTTGATATATCTTTATATTCACCATTGATGCTTGGATAGATGCCTCTAAAGGATAACTATTGAGAGACAACACCAAAAATCTCTCAACTTCTTGGACCAAGAGTCCCATCAGGCATGCCAAAAAATATTGTCACTTGGATTTTCACCCTTTGAGGAGATGAAAAAGGTCTCCTCATCCATGTGGCACAATGGAAACACCTCTAGGCTTGTGGGTAGCCTAAGGATGAGGTAAATATCTAGATAGGGATAACTCCCTTGATGTACCACTTTGGATTACAACTACACCTAAAATTTGGGGGTAAAAATGGAGAGAGATAACTAAAATAAAACTAACCTAAGGGAGGTGATAAACCAAAATAGATTATTACTTCCAACTAGCATCATGTTATGCAAGAAATCAAGAGAAAAACTAAAAATACACTTCTCCAATATTTTGCTTCTCGCATCAATGTTACATTGTGAGGTTATGGATGCATGTGCAAAGATAGAAGGACTAGATAAGAGCCCTATGAGGGCATTAATGAATAGACTAGCTCAATCAATCCTTGACATTTCCTAGAACACTTAGTATGCCCTATAAGAAAAATCTTTATAATTGCAAATAAGATGTAAGAATGAGATAACATTAATCTAGGAGGATCCAAATTCACTCCAAAATAGAAGTCATAAAATTATATAGTTATCATTTTCATAATGTATATTTCATTGAGAGATTTTTTATGATATGTAAAACTTTAGAAATAGAGCTCGTATGCTCCTTGTGTAGTTGGTCAAAGTTCTAGTCAAAGCCAGTCAATCAATGGTCAAAGATGGTTAAAATAAAATAACTGACCATCATGGAATATTTAAAATATAGTTTCATGATGTAGAGCTCATTATAATATTTTCATCACATATTATGGTTCAAAAAATAGAGTTTGTATGCAAAAGTTATGACCAGTCAAAGTTATGGTCAAACTCGATGACATGGCAATAAAGTGATGTGGAAATATGGCTCAACCCAAGTCATTAATATTTTTAAATTACACCTTATTAAATGGGGATAAACATATTCCATAAAATATTAGGGAATAATTGTCACCCCATTTTAAATGGATAATTTAAAATCCCATAAAAATTGGATATGGGATAATTATGAACTTTATTAAAAATGATTGTGGATAATCATCCCAATCGTAAAAAGTGGACCTCCCATAAGTATATAAAGGGGTCAAAAGTTCAATTTATTTCATTCAAAATTTTCAATTATCTCATTGCCATAGCTGAAGAGTTGAGATTCAGAGCTATAGCTATAGCCAAGAGCCAGATCTGAGAGTTGAGAGTTGAGAGCCAGAGACAGAGCTGAGAGCCAAGAACCAAAGATCCAGAGCTAGAGATGATTCTAGCCATATGATGAGTGTATAGATTTGACATTTTTTTTATGCCATTTTTAATGCCTCAAATTAAATTTTTTTAGATTTTGTAATGGCCAATATAGAGACCAGTCTACATATATCTTAAGTTTTGAAGGACTTAGAGAGCTTTTCAGACTTCAATTTAAAATAGGAAAATGTCCTAGACTCTGAGATGATTTCAACATTATGTTGAAAAACCTATGATGATTATAAGTTTATTTTTGAGACTTTTGGCAGGAAATCCATAGGATTGCAATATTGCAGTCACATGATAGTAAGGTGGAAGGTCTGTTTATGGGTTTATCATGACTTTTTGAAGCTATGTTGTTTGAGTTGTGTGAAATCTTAGAGTATACATTTGACATTGAGGAATTGGATATGTACTTACTTTTCAAGGAAGTGGATCAGTTCATACTATAATTGAACTCAAAGATGTAGGCATTGTTGAACTTCATTATCACATGCTTGTCGTGAGTGAATTATATTTTTGTATTCTTTTTCTATATTTTGATTAATATTGTTTATTAATCACTATTAAATACATAAATAGATAAAATAATATAAAATGTCAAATTAAATTTCATTTTTGTGAATTTTTTGAATAAATTGAGTAATTTGATAATTAAAATCCAAGGCATAATTTTTGCATGGAAATTAGTGCCAGTTTATAGATCAGGTTTGGTATCAGAGCAGTTATTGTGCCGAGATAGCATCTGATTATATGGATTTTATATTAGTTGTGTTTATTTTAGTTTATAACATTATTTTAGACTTTTTACCTTGTTAATATTCCATTTATAATGTGCATTTTGTGGAATTAGGTTGTTTGCAGGGAATAAGAAACAATGGGCAAAGCAATGAAAAGAGAGAGGCTTAATGAGCTTGAAGCAATTAATTAGCAAATCCAAGAAGAAAATGCTTTCATGAGAGATCATTTTTACTATTTTAAAGAGGATATTTCCCACTTAGAATTAGAGTTGCAAGCCAAGGATGAGCTCTTAGTATAGATACAGAGTGGAGAAAGACAGTCTTTACTAATTACCTTCCACTGTAGATGTAAGCACTATGACTGATGAGTGTACTATAAGTTGTTCATTTGGTAATTCCTTTCATGTATTTTTAGATGTTTCAAATATTTATTTTGGTATTTTTGAGAAACACATTAAAGGCATTAGATTTAAACTATTAATGAAAGTGGGATTTGATGGAAGGGGCCTTGGTAAGAATGGCCAAGGTATTGCTAACCCAATATAAGTAAAGCATAAATATTTCCATGCAGTATTGGGTTATGATAATGAGAAAGTGGATATTGGAGAGAGTTCCTCCATTGATTAAAGAGGAAAAGCTTTTGATATCCAAGATTCAAGACCACTAGCAAAGCAGAATTCATCCCTACAAAGGAATGATGAGCGGTGTAAGAAATCAGGTAAAAGAGGTATTGAAATTCCACCTCCTTGTTCTTACACTAGAAAAAGAACCAATAAGAATGTAAATTATAAAACTTACAATCCAATTATACTATATAATAAATTTGGTTTTAATATTCATAATTTGTTAGATGCTTTTTCTTGCACATTTTATGGATTGAATAACCATTGTGCCACATATTGTTGGAAAAGACAAGCTTTATTGAAGAAACTTGTAGGTACTAAAGATAAAAAGTGAGAAATGGAAAAATAGGGGAAGTTTGCATTCATTGTCATGTGAGTGAATATCGGGTTGAGAAGTGCTAGAAAATTCAACCATCTCACCATCCTGGTAATGGTAAGAAGAAGATGGTTTATAAACCTGTTGATAAGGTAATTAATGAAGTTTTTATTCAATCAACCCATATAGATGTTAGTAAATCCACTAAGAAAATTAAACACCCTAGATAGGAGAATATGATAAAGAGAGTTAGTAAATAGTTTCTTAATTTCATGCTATCATGATTAGTGGATTTATATATGCATTTTTAGAGCTACTATGGTGGGAACACTTTGAGATAGGTTTATCATGCAAAGTTTTTAATTATCACACTTTATTTTGAAAATATCTATTCTTAGAATCTTCAATTTTAGCTTTATGAGTTTCCTATTGAATTATTAAGTAATTTAACTCATTGATTAGCTTGGGAGATTTGACAATAGTTGCATAGGTTGTTGGGTAGGATTTGGCTTTCCTATAGTACTTATTTTATAATAACTATTATTTTAGAATGCATCTATTTGTGGCATGTGTGTGATTGGATGCATTGATAAGACCCATTGGGGAAATGTATTGCAACATGGTCATAACTAATATTGTATTTTGTTTACATTGAAAATCTTGTCTTGGAGTTGCATTAGTGATTGTTTTAGTATTTGTTAGTTCACCACTTACATGATGTGACAATGGGAAGATAGTTTGATATATTGTGGCCTTATTGGCAGTTGCAAGATTTAGTATAACTCATGCCTTATTTTTAGACCTTTTAAATTTTGAGTTATGAATCATATTTCACCACTATTATCTCTATGATATGATTTGGGTTCTATAATAGATATGTTATAGAGGACCATTTAGTGGTAACAAAAGAGATCACTAGGCTTATCTATGTAGAGGTTCTTGAAGCCATGCAGTAGAGGAAGTCATCTCATCCTAGTTCTATGTAGAGGCTATTAATGGCCATGAAAAAGTAGAGGAATTGAAAATGGTGCGATTATCCAATTTTTACAAGCATTGTAGATGTAGTTATATAACCTGAGTAGACTAAAAGAAGACCTCTTAGAATTCTTTAGAACTGACTGACATTTTAGAGGATCAAGTTGGGTACCAGCTTTTGGTAGACTAAAAGCCCTCTAAATAGGGAGGATTGATCTAGGCAGATACAAATTAACTTTTAAATATAAGTCATAAAATTTTATATTTATAATTGGCACAACATATAGCTCATCTAGAGCTTTCCAATGGTATGTAGAACTTCAAAAATGGAGTTCGTATGCTCCTTGTGCAGTTGGTCAAAGTTCCAAACAAAGCTAGTCAACAGGAGATCAAAGCTGGTTAAAATAAAAAAATTTACCATCATGTAATATTTAAAATCTATTTCAATGATTTAGATCTCATTTTAAGCTTTCCATCACATTTTATGGTTTGAAAAATGGAGTCCGTATGTTAAACTTATGACCAGTCAAAGTTATGGTCAAACTCGATGATGTGGGAATAAAGTGACATGGCAATATGGCTCAAACCAAGTCATTAATATTTATAAATTCCACCTTATTAAATGGGGATAAACATATTCCATCAAATATTTGGTAATAATTATCACCCCATTTTAAATGGATAATTTAAATTCCCATAAAAAATGGGTATGGGATAATTCTGAAATTTATTAAAAAAGATTATAGATAATCATCCCAATAAAAAAAAGTGGACCTAAAAAAAGTATATAAATGGTTTAGAGGTTAAATTAATTTCATTCAAAATTTTTAAATCTCTGATTTCCATAGCCTAAGAGCCAAGATCCAAAGCTAAGAGCCAAGAGACAAGAGCCAGAGCCAGACCTGAGACCTAGAGCTAAGAGCCAAGAACCAAAGATCTAGAGATATAGATGATTCTAGCCATATGATGAGTGTTTCTATTTGAGGTTGTTTTATTCCATTGTCAATGCCTCAAAGTAAAGCTTTGTAGATTGTGTAATGGCCAATATAGAGACCAGTTTGCATATATCCTAAGTTTTGAAGGACTTAGATAGCTTTTTAGACTTCAATGTAAACTAAGAAAATGTCCTATATTCTAAGAATATTTCAATGGTATGTTGAAATACATATGAATATTTTTTTAATACCATTTTATAAGTCTATTTTTGATACTTTTGGTGGGAAATCCATAGGATTGTGATATTGCATTCGCACAATAGTAAGGTAGAAGGTCTGTTAATGGGTTTATCAGGACTTTCTAAAGCTTTGTTGTTTGAGTTGTGTGCAATATTAGAGTATCCATTTGACAATCACAAGGAATTTAAAATGTACTCACTTTTCAAGTAAATGGATCAATTTATACTATAAGCAAATCTGGAGATGTAGGCATTTCCAAAGTCCATTATCATGTGCTTGTCATGAGTGGATTCTATTTTTGAATTTTGATTAATCTTGTTTATTAATAACTATTGAATGAATAAATAGATAAAATAAGATAAAAGATAAAATTTAGTTTCATTTCCATGATTTTTTTTTGTAAATTGAGTAATTTGACAATTAAGATCCAAGGCACAAATTTTGCATAAAAATTAGTCCCAGTTTATGGATCAAACATGCTAAGGAATCCATATTCTTCACTAAGAAATATCTAACATTCAAGTAAAACATTATAATAAAAATCATGAAGAGGTAAAAATCAATAGTATTATTGATCAAATGGTATGCATTTGAGCAGGGCTTCACCATACTCAGGTGGAACATAAGTTACAATGGCCAAAATGGCTAGTTCTTATAGAAATCTCAGAGAGAGAGAGGAAAAGAGAGAAGCTAAATGGTCATAAGGGCACTTTTAAATATGATATAATCAGATAATTTTTCATGAAAAGAGGATATAGGATGAACCATGCAAGGTTAAGAAGTAAAATGTCAATCCAAGTCATAAACCTCATGAAAAGTGGCATAAAATCCTCTTAACTGGCTCAGAAAAACTACCTTCATGATTGGCCTCCTTTGAACACCTCATAACTAAATAATACCAGGTAAAATTATTGAAAATAAGGGGAGGTTATAAGAAATTCCTCTCTATACATTGGTTGTAGGCCTGGTCTTTTAGAATCAACTGGAAAGGAGCTATCATCATCTGCTGTCCAAAAACATATTACTTCATGCAACCTATAGACATGGCCTCAAAATTGGGTTAATTTTCCCATGAAAATACATGGTATGGAGTTAAAAATTTTCAATACCCTTCATGGCCCTAGAAGCATCAGTGACACCTTAAAATCACCTCACTTAAAGATCTCCACCCTTCTCACTAGCTTGTTGACTATCTCAATTTTGACTGGCTGATATGAGAGTTATTGTTAGAAACTTAATAAGTATTGAGAATAATTAGTTATTAAAGGTCCTAATAGTCCCTATAAACTTTATTTCATCTTCAAACTCCTCCTGTAGCCTATAAAACACAAAAAATGGTAAAAAATATCCTGTTTCTCACCCCATCCATATAGGTCCATACATCCAAAAAACATTTGAGGGATATTGAGTGAGTAATATAGAAATTAAAATAGGTTTCATGGTAAAAATATTCCATTATAATGCACCTCCAACATTATTTATCTAGACTGGTCCTTGAAAGGGTTTTGGAGGGTTTCTAAGCAGTGTTGACCTTTAGTGATGTTTCATAGATGTCTGGCATCCAAATATCAAACTAATGCCACAATATTTATATTTAGGACCATATATAACTCCTAAAAACTTATTTATCTGACATGTAGATTCTCCAAAAAGATATGAGCTTCTAAAATTGCCTTATCGAGCTTGTCTCTCTATTCCAAATGGCTTGAGTGACCTTAATGCCCAAAATTGAAATTTTAAAGACTTATTATGTATACCAATAGATAAAACAAATCTGGTGTTTTCCCAAAAATATTTTTTTATAGGATATAAATCTCTCCCATAGTTAAAAATGAAAATGACCTATTGTTTGGGCTCTAGGTCAAAACCCTACCCTTAGGACTGACTGTAAATTAGAGCTCATAATGACTTATGGTGGTTTTATTTTCACCCTGATATCTCAAAAATATATAATACATTCTCATATACATTATCCAATAGGGTGGAAGGCATATCTCATTCTATAAATGGAAGTGGTTCTATATGTGGCTTCTAGGCCTTAATTCTGCCTACTAGGCCTGCTTGCAAACCTAATGGTTTGAGACATATAGTTTCACCCATTATTGATTGGTTTTTTATGTTTTATTATATATCATAAAACTTATAAATCCTCCATGAAATTTCCAACTAGATCCTTGGTCACTCCTCATCCCCCTTTCCCCAAAACCTACCAATTTTGTGTATGATGGGAGTGCCCTCTGTCTGAGACAAAATAGAGGGCACTCCCCTATTTTAACAGAAAAAATTAAATATTTTAAGAGGTTACCCATGTAATAAAGTTACTATATAAATTTTTTTATCTATTGAAAATATGATTTGACCCCCCAAACCTATAAAAAACCAAGATAGACTCCTTCAAAGGTAGATTGTATGCACATGGTTTATACAAGGGCCGTGAGTTACTTATTGGGATACATTTTAATATACCTTCATTATATTTTGGTGAAATATATGATTACCACTAGCATTTTTTATATTCTTATGATTCCTTCAAGCCATATCACTCATGCTTACATCTTAGAGTTGAATTACCCTTAAGACCAGTCAAGGCAACTAACTACATTTTTTGTGTTCCTCTCTCAAAAGTGACTTATGAGGTTTCTTTTTCATTATTAAAAACTTAAATAATGCCTTAGGGTATTTATTTAAGTTCATAGGAGTATTTTCCATCTATTAGATGTATGTACTTGTGTTTGAATTAGGTCCACTCCAAGCATTCTAGCCTTCTTACTTTCTGCCTCTCATAGTCAACTATAGTTGACTATGAGAGGGCCTGTAGGTGTGTATTTTATTTGTTAGGCTTGGGATAGTGTTATAATACCCATATTAAAACATCCATGGTCATTTAGTATTTTACTTAGGCCTTTATCCACCTTGTATGGCCTTCCATACAGTCACCTATAGCTGGTTGTAGGTGTATATGAGCTATAGGTAGCTTTGATCATGGTGTTTAGAGGCCCTTATTTGATTCCTAAGGGAAAAAATCACTTGTTCATGTTGATATTTACATTTAATTTATTCAAACATCACCAAATCATAATGTTTAGGTCGCTATCTTAATTGAGATACCTTGTCCTTAAGACCCTATCGGTAGGTGTCATTTGCTTCTATATATGATTATCCATGATGTTAAAAGACTCTCCTTAAACATCCTTTGAATCCCTTGGGGTGAAAAGTTACATATATGAGATAGCATTCACCTATTTAAAGTATTAAATCACCAATTAGGAATCAAGTTAAGGTCACTATTTTGATCCTACTATATGTGCCTAATTCCTGAGTGTGGACCCCTGTAGGTGGCCATAGGGCTTACAAGATTATTCGTTAACCTATTATTGATAGCATGATGTAATTTGTATACCATTCCACCAATTGAGATATCCTAGTCATGAGAGCTTATCCATTCTTTCTCTTTAGGTGCCAAAAGACCATTCAAGCCTTCAAACCTATAGACAATAATGGAGTATTTTAGTGTTTCTAGAGGCATATTTGAGGCCCTTCATTTCCATCCTCTCCTTTTTTTTTTTGATCCTCATATTTGGCATGTAAAATTTCTATGATAGGGGCTATAAGATTTACCTATATATATATATATATATATATATATATATATATATATATATATATATATATATGTCTTAAAATCCTTTACCACCATGGTTTAATATATTCACAAAAAGATCTTTGAACTCTATTTTGTTATTTTAGGGAAAACTGATCCAAAAATCAAAAGCCCTGGTTGATAAATATTTTAAGAATACAAAAATAACAAAGTAACAATGAATTCTCTAAGAAGATATGTATTATTACTCAAGATCACAATACAACTATATGTTTATCTCTGGGAAGAGATGTCTCTTTTTCCATTTTGGGTTACATATTCATTTATACCCATTTTGAAAGTAGGGGGAGGATGTGGAAGGTCACCAATATCGAGGGAGATTAAGTGGTTCAACTTCCATGCTTTAAAACAATATAGAATCAAGGAATTACTATTTTTAGAAACTTACTATTTTTAGACTGCACTACTAAAATTGAAATTTGGGGCACTTCCATTGAGTTTTTGGGGGTCAAACTTCATTAAACAAAGCTCATGCCATTTCATGGCATTCTCCTAGTTCTTAGATTTCCAACAGTTCAAACGGTGAGTCAATTAGAGCTACGATGCAAAATTTATGGCTCCCAAAAGTTTCATCATCAATTGGGGTGGAACTGTCACCCAATTTGTCACCTAAATTGCTGCCTAGATAAAAAACTTCCATAAATCTAAGTCTTCCTCCTTGCAGGTGATTTTTAACCTAGTTTAGCCATCAATCAATTCAAACATGTATGTTAATCTCCCTTAAACATGTAAATAATTCAAAATGGGTTCCATTATGTGCTTTAACACCTTGAAATGGATCTTCTAACTCTCTGTTAAGTCACTTATAGATGGTGAATTTTAGGTCTTCAAACAATATATGTAATTATGAACAATGTGCATTATTTTGACTATTTCTTGAGTTATGAATCAAACTAAATATCCCAAATGCATTCCTCATGTCTAAAAGGGGTTGAAACCAATACTAAACTCCTATCATAGCATGATGTCATGAATAAAATTTATAGATGCATGGTGAACTGTATATGGGTAGTGAGGATGAATTAGTCTAAGAGTCAAGGGAATTTTACTTCTCAATCAAATGGACTCTCCTCAATGTATGATAAAATATATTATAAGGATTTTTAAACTAAAAACCAATTGCTACACTTTCCATTTCAATGCTGAATACTTTGTTCATAACACCTGTAGGTGTGTGTTCATGGCTACCTTACTATTTTTTCTTGCATATGACTTCAAATATGAATTTTTCTAGGATAATGAATGTTGAAATGAGGAAGGTAACAATATCACATTGGAAACATAAAAATAAACCTATCACAACCTTCTAAAGACATTTTCAAAGCATGAATATCTGGAAATGGTGGAAAACTGGTCTGTCATCCCAAATGAGAGTAGTCTACAAATTTGAGATGTTTTACGTATCACAAAACCTTGAAAAATGAAAAAAAGTATGGGGAGAATTATATAAGGAATTAAAAATGATTTGAAACTAATAAAAACAATTGGTTCTTAAGTAATTTCTCAAACCAAGGCAAATCCTATAGGGTATATAAAACAATAGGCCAAAAAGTAAAGTCAAATTCATGAGGATGGTTCATGAAGCACAAGCCACCATTATTCAAAATATTTATATGGAAATGAAGGCATCTAAGTTTACTATAACCTCATAGAATCATTTGATTGAAAAATCATTAGCTATCTATACTAAGCAAAAACCTAAAGGTTACTTCTGCATGCCAAGAAGGGTGCAAAAGTAGCATAATGGTTTTGGGCAAAAAGTGGAACTTTCAAAGAAAAAAAAATGTGGAAATAATATTAGAGAATCTGAAGAGACACAACATGATCCTATTCCATGTGTCACACTTCCCCATGAGCCATACAAATGCCAAACTCACTTTTTTACTCAAGAAAATTACCTTTTCTTCTAATGAACCTACCATTTTTTAGTTATATTAGTTGATTAAGACCTATAAGGAAACATGGGATGTGAAATCACATTTTTTAACCTTCAAACTTCCCAATAAACTCGTACAACTCATCAAATGCTCAATTTGACCCCTAAAATGACTCAAAAGGACATGACTAATAAAATAAGTGACCAAGGCTAATATAACATTGAATAAAATTAAATGAATTATGATATACCTTATGAACAAATATTAAACCCCTTAAAACACTTAAAAGTCAAGTTTTTACCTAGGGGTGCCCCATTTTGATCTAAAAGTTAAATTTGGTCAATAGTTACATTTAGTTGAAAAAGAAATAGGTTCACACTTGGTCACTCTTTGTTTAGAAAATGGTGGTGAGTATACTTCAAATGAGTTTTTAGATTATTTTTAGGAACATGGAATTCATCGACAATATAGTAATGCTTACACTCCATAGCAGAATAGAGTATATGAACAAATGAAAAGAATTTTAGAGGGTAAATCATAAGATATGTTGCACTATAAACAAATCGATGATAATTTTTGGGTTGAAGCCATTAGTACTATAATATATTTGATAAATAGGTCTCCCACAACTACACTTTTAGGAAAAACACCATATGAGGCTTGGTATGGGTTTAAACCAAAAGTTAAACACTTGAAAGTTTTTGGATGCTTTTCTTTTGCTTTAGTTCCCACTGAACATAAAAATAAGTTGGAACCATGAAGTCAAAAATGCATATTTCTTGGATATTATAAAATAAAAAGGGTATCATTTTCTTGCATAGGATATAGGTAAATTCATAATGAATTAGGATTTGGTATTTGATGAATTTGGTACTATGAACACTGCAAAGATTGATTCTTAATTTGATAGGTTATAGAGTAAAATTTAAAAACATGATAAGGGTTTGTATAATGAGGGCATTTATAAGAGGTTATGGTATAAGAGTAGTATCCATTATATTTCCTATCTTTCATCTACTAATTCATATGTTGATGACTTAAAAAATGTTGAAAATTCTCTAAGTCTTCCTTCGAATGGTGTAAATGATGATAATTATGGTGTTCTTGATTTGAATAAGTATCCAAAATGGGCTCAAATTAATTTTTATAATAGGTTGTAGGAGTTATCATAAATAGGTGAACTATGCAATAGTTTTTACTACTTCCACTTATCCATTTACTTTTGAGGAGGATTTTACTGAATCGATTTGGAAACAGGCAATGCAAAGTGAGTATTATGTAATACTTAATAATAATACTTGGCTTTTTGTTGATCCTCCTCCACATGTTCAACCCATAGGATGAAAATGGGTTTATAAGACTAAGTATAAATTGGATGGCCCCATTGATAAACATAAGGAAAGACTTATTGTGAAAGGTTATGCACAACAAGAAGGTATTGACTATGAGGAAACATTTTCACTAACTACCAAATGGCACACTATTCATATGATCCTTGCCTTAGTATCATAGAACGGTTGAAAAGTAAATCAAATGGATCTTAAAAGTAATTTTTGAATGGTTATTTACAATAAGTAGTATATATGAAACATCCCCAAGGTTTTAAGAAAGTGGGTGCAGGACACAAAGTGTGTAAATTGGTAAAAGATTTGTATGGGCTCAAAAAAGCACCAAGGGCTTGGTATGAGAAAATGGATTCACACTTGAAGATAATTTAGTTTTAACATAGTGAATCTAATGATACTCTCTATTTTCAAGTGCATGGTAACAAGTTGGTGATTCTTGTTCTCTATGTCGATGACTTGTTTATAAAAAGCAATGATGAAAACCATAACAAGTCTATGAAGAAGAAATTAAAAGATGGGTTTGAAATGATAGATCTTGGAATTATTCAATACTATCTTAGCATATAAGTAACTTAGAAAGAGAATAATATTTTCATTTCAAAAACTAACTATATTTTTGAGTTAATAAATAGGTTTGGCATGAGTGATTGCAAATCTACCCTCAGTCCCATGGAGAGTAACTTAAAATTGTCTAAGGATGATGGAAGTGTCTTTTTTGATGGCACCAAATACAGATAGTTAATTGGAGGTTTTATATATTTGATCACCACTAGGCCTAATATATCATTTTTAGTTGGAATTTTATCTAGGTTTATGTATGAGCCTAGAGAAATTCATTGGCATGAAACAAAAAGAGTACTTCATTACCTTCAGGGAATGAAAACATATGGCCTTGAGTACCATTGCAACAAGAACTTCAAACTTGTTGCGTATTGTGATGAATATTTTTGTAGATGTGTGGATGATAAAGTATCCAAAACATGATACACTATACATATGGGTTTAACTACCATTACTTGGTGTTGTAAGAAGTAGGATATAGTGCAAAATTCATCAACAAAATTAGAGTACATTACAACATGAGATGCTTCTAGAGAAATTTTTTACTTGTAGTGCATTCTTGAAGATATTCAACTTTCTCATATTGATCCTACAAAGTTATACATTGATAATTAGAGTGAAATCAAGATGTCCAAGAATCCAATATTTCATGCTAAAATAAAATATATGGATGTCAAATATCATTATCTATGAATGTTGGTGGTGAAGAAAGCATTTGATCCAATATATTTCCCAACTACTGATCAAATATCTGATATTTTCACAAAACCCCTTGCTTTGATCAAATTTAAAAAATTTATAAAAATTCTTGGCATGTGTCTAATGAACTAACTTTGTATCATAGGGGGGTTTATTAGGACTTGTTCCAAAGTCTTAACTTATTTGAGAGTTTTGGTAGGTAATTTTATTTAAAATAATAAATGTAAATGAGGTATGTTTCTTTTTATAAAGACACCCCATAAATAAATTAACTTAGTTTTATTTTGGTTATTTTATATTTTATGTTAAATAAATTAGAACTACCATTTGGGTGAAATTCCCATGGGAGTTGGTTAGTAGGTTAGTTGTTTTTTATTGGTATGTGGTGAAAACCTATAAATGTATGTTTTTAAATTTAAAAATGTTAATGACATATTGGTACCCTTCTATGTACTTGATTTTTTGAGATTAATAAAATGCTTGTGGACCCACACTCAGTGGTTACAAGATTCAACCTAATTGGTTTATGTGATATCAAACCACCATCCTCTCCCATGATCTAATCTTTCACCTACCATTATTTACTCTATTATTATGTATTTCATCCCACCATAATGATGCATGTCGTTTCAACCTTGTCACATTTAAATTCACTCTTTTATCCTCATCCACATTCTCATAATTAAAGTACTTGTCTAAAGAACTTATCTAATCTATCAATTATTCTACATTAAGATTTAAATCATACATGGGAACTTTAAGTTGAGGTTTGGAAATTACCTTCATAAGTTCCCTTACTAATCACTCCTCTGCACTTTCTTGCTCCTTTGACGCTGATGTGTATTCTTGTGGTTCCTCTTCAACATAATTGATGTAACATCTTATAGTACCCATTATTTGTGCCTTTTCCACTTCTTTCAAGTGTTATTTTATGTTTCTCATATCCATCATCATTTCATATTCTACTGATTGCATTATCTAACTATTTTTTGCACCTTTAATCCTCAGTGCCATCTCTACAAGTTTTTCCTCAACATCTTGCTATTCTCCTTTCTTCAAAT
Organism: Torreya grandis; assembly: GCA_037957365.1. NCBI lineage: Eukaryota > Viridiplantae > Streptophyta > Pinopsida > Cupressales > Taxaceae > Torreya > Torreya grandis. The sequence continues at coordinate 410,251 of JARHVA010008479.1, read as the reverse complement.
ATTCTTTAGATGTATTTATTCCTTGACCTACTTTATCTCTTTGGGTCAGCTTAACTTGAAGTAAAATTTAATATTATTTATCTATTTCTTTAGCTCAGATATTTTGAGCTCTGATACTACTTGGTTGAAATGTAAGTGGTCTACTTACTCATTCACCTCTTACTTCAATACCTTATTGATCAACTTTTAAATAGACCTCTCATTGAATTTAATTATCTATTGATCCATTAAAAAAATATATTTTAAGTATTGGTCTTGAAATACCAATGAAATTATTCTTTTACCAATATATATTGATTACTTTAATCTCTATGCTATGATAAAATACACCTTCAATGACCTTAAACATAGTACTCAGTCCCAAGACTATGACCTACCTTTGAAAAAAACCCTTTGTCAACTCCTAATGCAACCAAATGCACATTTTCACTTATTTTAAAAAGATCATAAGATTATTCTCTATGTTTTAACTGAATATTTTGAGTTTCTTATAAATAAATTCACCATCAAAACTTAGATGACATATTTGTCCTTTATAGGCCTATTAGTCCTAATTCTATCTTCATAGAAGGATTTTAGATTAATTAAAATATAAAATGAATTGGATCCATTATCCAAGTGTTTTATAGTGACTTCATAGTAAGGAAATACCTTCACATAAAGTTTTGACTCAAACCACAAGGCAAAAGCAATCAAATTTCTCCTTTTAAGCCTTCTCGGTAGTCATCTATAGGCATACATAACATAGTCAGATATATTTTAAAGTACAAAGTGGGTTTGATAATGAAAAAAACTACGACACCTTATAAATCCATTATATCATCCTCCCTTAAAATTTGGATGAATTTGGTAAGTTACTTTTCAAGTTACAAGTCTTTTGTGTTATAAACCTTTTTTAGGGTTTCTCTATCATCACAAAACCTGAGAGATTATAAATGATTGTTCATAAATTTGATGAAATTTTTAAAATTAATTACAATTATATCAATATTTTATAAATCTTAAATTACCTCACCAAATTTCACTCAGACTTATGCATTGAAAATTACATCCAACCAAGTGATTGTTGTAAAAAGTAAGTGTGCAAAAGAGAGTTTTGGAGGATATCAAAAACAAGTATTTGAAATCAAGTAAAATCACTTAAATTTGATTTTTATATCACTAAATATTAACAAAACTATCTAAAAAAACATTTCAATCAACAATACTCCTTTTATTCAAAAGAAAATCACACTTTTTCCTACACTAACCCCTATTCTGTATTGGTAGACTGTCAACTCTCTTCAGCCATGATCATTTTGACCATTTTATGTTTGTTCGTGACCTTAATCTCATCTTATAGTTCAATATCAATACATATATATATTATTTTAAGTATTTTATGAACTTGGAGTATCCCAATTTTGGTTTAAGATTCCTCTCAATCCCCTGTCCTTAAGATAACAAATGCCCAACTTTGAGCAATCTTTTAGTTACATTAACTTTGTTTTGTTTTTTAGGGTAAAAACCATCTAATGAAACTTAAGGACACCATAGACACGTTATAGGATCATTAAAAATCATCATTAAAATTTAAAATTGTAATCTTTTCACATATTTACAAGAAATACATTTAAAACATCAAATTTGGCTTTTGGCAAGAAAACACCAAAAACACTATCTAAGACCTATAAGACACTCTTGAAGGCTAATTAAAACCTCTTATTGACTAAATATGACCTAATATACTTATAAAAAACACTATATAATGAAATGAAGATATGAACCATGATGCACTTGGATCAATGTTACATATTTTTTTATTATTAACACTTCTTACCAATAATATAGCTCAACTTCTTGAGTTAGACTTGTATGGATAGTTTCAACCTATGGTTTTTAAGTATATGATTTATGCATTTTGTATTACAATACCACTTAGATTATTTCTATTGCTGCACCTAAAAATACTCACACACACACACACACATAAGAGTAAAACATAATTTTAATATACATTATTTTTATTATATAGTTGAATTATAGGAACAATGAAGAATGTTTTTATGTTAGAATTTTTTTTTTGGTCCAAATATATATATATATATATATATATATATATATATATATATATATATATATATATATATATATATATATACCATTTATATTTTATATAATAATTTAATATTTTATTAATAGTAATTCTTTTACATAAATTTATCTTTCTATATTTATTTAAAATTAACAAAAAATCATCTCAAACATAATCTAATCAATGAAACTTTTTGATCATGTGTATATCTTATAAATAATTAATTTAGTCAATTAAATTGTTTGATCATTTATACATCATATAACTACCTTAATAAGGTGAAAATTTAAAGTATTGATGAATAATGATCTCATCTTTCTCTCTCTCTCTCTCTCTCTCTATATATATATATATATATATATATATATATATATAATTTAATTTAAATAACTTCTAAAACAAATTTAAGAATATTTTATGCATAAATATTTTGTTCCAATAAAAGACATGGTTTTTCTTTAGCCAAAAAAGTTTGTAATTCAGAATAAGGGTGCCATGTGCCAAGTCCTTGTGAGAATTAGTATATTTTTTTATTATTGTTAATTAAGATTGACTTAACAATAAGTAGATGTAAAAAAATTTCATACCTTGACTAACAAAATAAAACAGGTTGAATGATTAATCATGCATTCAAAATTTGATATAAAAATTTGTATAGACTTACATGTAACAAGATTGTTGTATCCATATGTGCTTTCACTTTGGATGGGTTTGACTACCTCTATTGATGGTGAAGTGGATGTTCATTTGGATTCTCCATTTTATTTGATGTTTCTCTCCATGTAAGAAAGAAACATTGGATTATACATATAAGATAATTATTTATACCTTTTTACATTACCATTTCCATTGACTATGTAGGATTAGGATATTTAATGAATAGATGCCAAGTGTTGAAATTGAATTGAGAAATGTTGAATACAAAAAAAATAAAATTATCTAAGTACTTTAAAACCTGAATCCCCATAATGATACCATGTAGTGCTATCATGGAGCCTCATGCTCATGGGATTTCGAAGACTACCTAGAGTCTCTTGAAAGCCTCAAGACCCATGATGGTGACATGTGGAATTATCATAATGGAGATTAATTATAGAGAATTTGGGATAAAGGGAATGAAGTTAGAAGAGTGCGGTGGATTGAAATCCATACAAGTGGCATAAGTAGACAAATAACATAGAATGAAAATTAAAACTTACGTTTATATACAAGGCCATTGACATATAGATGGATCCAAACCAATGGATAAGTGACATGTGGTTTTGAGATTTTCTATGGAAAATTATGGGAAGCCAAAAGTGTTGAGAGTATATAGAAGATGTGAATATAAAATTCAATCTTGTGATAATTCTAGGCAACATAATATACAAGATCTAAACTTAAAGTTGGGGGTGATTATAAATCCCAATATACATTACTAAACCATCTATTTTGGGACAAAACTTAGAGCCTAAGAAATAAATGAATAGTGTGGGCACACTTTTTAGAAAATATGAAATACATATCAATTTAGCATATAATAATAGTCCAAAACATAAGTGCACATTTATTGTTTTGGATAATTTCATTATATAAGTACACCACCAAAATTGGAAATAAAACTGGCTTGATCAGACTCTACCTTGATGGTTATATCTATGTTATGTTTGGCTCATGATTTTGGATAGGAAATGATAGACCCACATCCATGCTCTAATTATTCATCCATTGTTTTGTTTATGTTGCTTTTGTCTTGCTTTCAATGAAATGCTAGTAACGTGGTCTTAGTTAAAAAGATATTTATTTTACCTAAGTCAATTTTAAAGTTAGCCTTACAGGTCACATTATATCATCTAAATTACTAACATATAATTTTTAATGGCTAATTAGAATGTTAAAATGGGTCTGGGACTTCAGATCCTTGGGATGATGCCACATGACATCATCTTAGGGACCTAGAGCCTAGGAGATGAGATGAAAACCACATGGATTTGGGACATTAGGGCTCTAGGATGATGGAATATGGTATCATCATAGGGACCTAGAGACCGAGGCACTAAGACAATAGCCTCATGGCTCTAAGACAATGGACCCCTATAGCTAAGATGATAACCACATGGATCTAAGATAAAGGGGACTCGGGATGATGCCATGTGGAATCATCTTAGGGACCTAGTGCCTCATGAGATGAAATGATAACCATGTAGATTCAAGATGTTGAGGCCCTGGGATGATGCCACATGGCATCATATTGGGTACTTGGGGATCCATGATCTGAGATGATAGCCATGTGGATCAAGGATGGTGAGGCCCCAAGATGATGTCAAAGTGTGGTTCCATAAACCATTGAATATTTTTGGTTTGTAATCTTTGGGATTATAATTAGGACCTAAAAGTTTCAAATAAATGTTTCCCAGATTTACTATATTTATTCCCATAAATTTAAAATATATTTAAAAAATAAAATTATGATTTAGAAAAAACCAAAGCCCTAAAATAAGAAAGATTTAAAAACTATCCTTTTAGGGTTGATGATATAATTCATCATGTAGTTGTTATATGGATAGTTTGTGCTAAGTTTGAAAATAAGATCTATGTTAGTCATATACATAAAATATTTTATAATAATCAATGTGGCAATGTAGTTCTAATTTTTACAATCTTAGATTAAAATTGTCATAAATGCACCGTTCATGCCATATCAATGTGTAAGGGATTTTTATTTCTTGCACATTTCTATTTGGATTTTTTCAAAGAGATTCAATGTTATGATTTTGGTTTACTAAATATGATTTTTTCCCCATTTTCTATGGAAATAGAACTTGTTTAGTAAGACATAATCTTCATGGTTGTATCAAAGTTATGTTTAGCTCATGCTTTGAGATAGGAAATGATAGACCCATGACTACACATTAATTAGTCATCCATCATTTCAACTATTTGGATTTTATAGTACTTTGAATGAAATGCTATTAAATTGGTCTTAGCTAGAAAGAGATTTAATTTCCCTATTTGATTTTAAATTTAGTCTTGTAGGTCACATTCTATCATCTAAATTGATAATGGATATTTGTTAATGGTTAATTTGAATATGCAAATGGGCCTGGAACTTTGGAGACCTAGGATGATGCCATGTGACATCATCCCAAAGACTTGGGCGCATGAGAGCTAAGATGATATCCATGTGGCTTTGAGACATTAGGGCCCTAAGATGATGCCATGTGGCATCCTCTAAGAGACATGAGGCTTGGGAGTTGAGACATTAGCGACATGGCTTTAGGAGGTTGAGGCCACTAGGTGATGCCACATGGCATCATCCTAGGGACTAAAGGGCCTATGAGTTGAGCTAATAGCCACATGGTTTTGGGATATCAATACTTTGGGATGATGCCACATGGCATCATCTTGGGGACTCATTTTCTTGTGAGCTAAGAGATAGTCATGTGGCTCTAGGACATCGGGGCCCTTAGATGATGTTAAAGTGTGGTCCCATAGTCCATTGAATCTTTATGTTTTGTAATATTTTTGATTATAATCAAGAAATTAAATTTTCAAGCAAATTTTTCTTATATTTTAATGTATTTAGACCAATAAAATTAGAAATATTTTTAAAAAAAAAAAAAATGTGCTTTAGAAAAAACCAAAGTTGTAAACATAGAAATATTTAAAAATTAACCCTAGAGGGTAGATGATAGACTTCTCCATGTAGATGTTTTAAAAGTTTATACTAAGTTAATTAATAAGTTAGATGTTAGTTACATACATAACATATTTTATAATAATGAACATGATAATGTAATTGATTTTATCATAAATGTTTAGTTCATGCGATATCCAAACGTAAGGTAAGGTCTTTTTATTTCTTAGACATTTTAATTTGGAATTTGTCAAAGATCTTTAGTGTTATGCCTTGGGATACCTAAATATTTTATTTTCCTTTGCTATGGAAATAAAACTAGCTTGGTTAGACTCTACCTTTATGATTATATCTATGTTATGTCTGGCTCTTTATTTTGGACATGAACTGATAGACCTGTGACTATGATTATTTTTTCATCCATCATCTAGATTATTTTTCTTTTGTATTGCTTGGAATGAATCACCAATGACTTGGTCTTAATTACAAAGAGATATATTTTTATTAATTGATTTTATGGTTACACTTATGAGTTACATTCTATCATTTAAATTACTAATGGTTAGTAGTTAATGGCTAATTGAAATGTTCAAATGGGTTTGAGACTCTAGATTTCCAAGATGATTCCACGTGGGATCATCTTATGGGACTTGGAGCTGAAAAAACAAACACATGGCTATGAGATGCTAGGCTCCTAGGATGATGCCACATGGCATCATCATAGGGACCTAAGGTCTTGGGAGATAAGATAATAACCATATGGATTTGAGATGTCAGGGTCCTAAGATGATGCCACATGGAAACATCTTGGGGACTTGGATACCCGTGAGTTGAGATGATATCCACATGGGTCCAAGACATTAGAGATTTAGGATGATACCATGTGGCATCATATCGAGGACCTAGGAGTCGAGATGAAAACCATGTGCCTTTAGGACGTCAGGGCCCTAAGATGATGCCAAATTGTGGTCCCATAGACCATTGGATATTTTTGGTTTGTAATCTTTGGGATTATAATCAAGCCCTTAATGTTTCAAATAAATGTTTCCTATATTTTAGTGTATTTATCCCCATAAACTTATAAATATTTAAAAAATAAATAAATTATATTTAAAAAAAATCCTAGACTTAGAAAGATTTAAAAATTGTCCCTATAGGGTTGATGATAGACTTCTCCATGTAGAAGATATTTGGAAAGTTTATAATATGTTTAGTAATCAGTTCTTTGTTAGTCACATACATAATTTTTTTAAATAATAATCAACATGAAAATGTAGTTGTAAGTTTTACAATCTTAGATTGATTTGATTATAAATCCTTAGTTCATGCGGTATCAATGCATAAGGGATTTTGTTTTTTTGCACTTTTTAAGTTGGAATTTTTCAAAGAACTTCAATGCTATGTTTTGGGTTACATCATCTTGAGGACCTAGGAGATGAAAACCACATGGATCTGGGATGTTGAGTCCTTGGGATGATGCCATGTGGCATCATCTTGGGGATATGATGCCCTAGAAGCCAAGACAATAGCCCTATGGCTCTAGGACATGGGGTCTCCCATACATGAGATGGTTTTCAGGTGTATTAAATACTAATTTCCCTTTGAACTTAGTTTCCTATTAATTCTTGGATTGTTCCTTTTGATTCTTAGGTAGAAATTAAACATGAAATTTCCAATAATTTTTATCACAGGTCTCCACTAATGTTGCAATGGATGCACCAATATTTGTTTATCAATGCTCTTGGAAATTATCTTTCTTTATTTTTTTACCTTGCTCTATTTTCACTTGAAAATTAGTTCTTGAAACCTTTCTTCTTTTCTATTTTTTGTTTTTCAATTCCATTCTACAATATTAAGTAAAATAAAGACAATAAAAAAAAAAGATAACCAAAAATCTTGGAAAATAATTACCAAAACCATCACATATCGATTATCAGTTTACCAACTAATAACTAGTTCTAGAAACTACAATTTACCTATTTTCTAGCTATTTTTTAAAAATAAAACTGGGTATCTCATCACACTATTTTTTTTATTAAGCACCTTGCACAAAACTATGTATAGAAAGTGAGCATATAATAACATGATTTTATATATTTTATTTGGCACAAGATAAATGTAAAATAAATATAAATTTCTTGAATAAGATTATAGTAAGAAGATAGACACATAACACAATAAACATATACTATTACAAATTCAATATACATAGCATCAAAACCATTAACCTTGATAAAATATAATTAGTTATGAAACCTATATTTAATGGGATCATTTTTTGAATATTACCTTATATTTTTTTAGTAGAACTATATTTGTTTCTTAGGCATTCTTAAATAGAGTATGGTAGTACACACATAAGATACAATTTGATTTTACAACAAATATGAAAGGATACATATTTCCTAATGATAATATTATATGTAAAGGATATAAATTAATGTTTAATATATTTGAATGCCGCCATTTTTGATCTAGATCCTAGTGGGACCCTTAGGTCATTCTTGTTTCCAATGGCTAAGGGTACATGAATGAAAGGGAACATTTTGGGCCAATTATGAGGAGTTAATAATGGAATGGGTACTTTATATTTCTAATTTTGTGTTGAATTATGAAAAACACCTTATGTTTCTATTTAACTTAGGAGGTGGGGTTTATAGGTCTTGGGAACTTAATGCCTAAAGGGAAATTAAGAGGATCTTTTAATAGTTTAAAAATAGAGGTAACTCTCCGCTCCAATTTTTGGGTACCATACTTGAAGGAGTGGTATATAAAGGTAAGTAAGGATTCATTTGAAGGGTTATGTTGAATATTGATTCATAAATTTGAATCAAGTATCTCAAGCTTGGTTTCCACCTCTTGAGGATGAAAACCTTCAAGAAGTGTCTTAGATGTGCGGGTAAAAAACTCCATTCCTTCTACTTGGGTAGCTATATTCAAGGGTTGTAAGTGAGCTTCAAATTTCATGTGTACATTCAAGTGGATATATAAAGGATTTTTGGAACACCACCTAATTTTGAAAATTTGAGTGAACATAGGGTTCGAGGAAGAAAATTCTAAAAACTAGGGTTTTATGTATTTTAGAGTAAGTTTTCATGGCCTTCCCATAGAAGGAAATTTATGAAATTTTTTTTATTTGATAGTCACTAATTTTGTGGTTAGTTTGATAACTTATTTTCAACATAATTCCAAGTATTGATGGAGTTATGTATTTTTGAAGTTTTAGCCTATTTGTAGGAAATAATAATTGTTTTGGGAAACAAATTATTTGGAAAAGGTAATGAAATTACAGGTCTTTGGAAGGTGGGTGAATTATTTGGGAAGGTTGGTGAATTCACTTGAAAAGATGATTTGTAGGTTTCTTTCTTGGGAGAATTACTTGGAGGTCTTGGGGACTATTTTGGAGGGTTTTACATAGAAGAAACCCTCTTCTAGGGTTTGGAGATATTTTAGTATTTTATTCTAGATAGGCAATTTGTGTTAGAGAGTTTCAGAAGGTGATTTGGTGAGAAAAATCCAAGGGTTAATTTTCATAATTTTTTTACTATTTTTTTTAGGTGTGCTGACCCTCTTGTGAAGCTTTTTGAGGTGTTTAAGGGGTAAAAAATGTAGTTGTACTTTCAAGTAAAAATTAGATTATTTATAGGAGGTATTCTCAGCTACTTCATCAACTTATTTGACCCAAAAAATGTACTTATTTATCTAAATAAATTTCAGCTATTTTTATAATTATTTGGGTGTTCTTTAGCTCAGATATCATATAATTTTCTAGCTAGGATTTGGCTGGTTTTAAGTTTTTAGATTTAAATTTTGATTGGATTTGCTAAGGTTTTGTTGGAAAACCCTCTTTTTTCAACTTCATCCCAAATCAGGGACATTATAGTGGTATCAGAGCTAATTTATTAGCCATTTATGGGATGGGAAGATTATTTTTAAATAGGGACATAAACAATACTAGGTTTGAGAGGCTTACTCAAGCCTAAGAGTAGTTGATGGAAACTATGGCCACATTTATTCAATTAGTGTAGGGCACAAAAGGGGACCAACCCTTAAAATATTAGAGGGCCTTTTATTAATTAAGAATTGATGGAATATTATGGTGAATACTTGGAATGCACATCCCAATTCAAGAGGAGAATGTTCTTCAATAAGTTTGTATCTTGGAAATACGAAAAGAGGCACCATAGGAAAGCGATTATGTATTATGACTTGGGAAGGATTGTTCTCCCTACCTTTGATGGGGACACATGTACTTAAGTTAAAGCATGGGTGGACAAGATTAATGAATACCTTGATTTGAGGACTAGAAGTGAAAAAAAGGCCCTAAAGTTTGTCATACAACACCTAGAAGGAGCTTCCCATGATTGGTGGCATCTTGGGTGGAGGTCATAAGCACATGACCTTGTTAAAACATATGAGGACCTAGGTGACAAGCTGATTAAAAAAATTGATAAAAATAAGATGGAGCATCCAAAATCAGAAACCATGGGGGAACTTAAAAGGGATTTTTACTTACATGAGGGGCAACCATTAAAGCAAAAAAAATCAAAAGTTTTGGAGCATCCAAAAAATAATTTTTATCTTAGTAAAAGGCAACCAATGATTGAAATTTTTAAACTATAAGAACTAAAAATTTAGGGGCAACCAAGTAAGGATTTGCAACAAATTATGGATCAACTAAGGGAATTGTAAATAGTTGACACTAATGGGGAAGTAATAGAAAAATAAGAATGTCTGAGGGTGAAATAAAGGGAATTTGTTTTACAACTTTATGAGCCAATAATTTGTCAAGAAGGAAGCATGAACAAGGACATCATAGAAAGGTATGACAAGAAATATTTTTTTTATTGCTCCTTTTCATGCATCATTTTCCTTGTCTAAATTCAGATTTCAAGAGGAATCACATGTCTTAACAAGAAGGGACATATTAAAAGTGTTCATTGAGGGAATGATGCCAAGAAAGAAAGAAGAACAATGCACCTTACATATAAAGGAAGGAGAATCAGATTTCTTGATGAGGAAATAATCGAGTTATCAACTTGGTAATCCCTCAATGTTTTCTCTTTGTGATTGGTTATCTCATTGCCTTGGTTGAAAATATTGTTTTATCATTGAGGTGGAGGTAAGGGACACTCAAGGAGAAGAAGAAATCTTCCAAGTAAGTTCTAGGAATGAACATGACAAATACCCCTCATGGATATGGGATCTAGGTGAGCTCTATCAACATAGTTATTCTAGCACATATAGGGCTAGCATAAATAAGGGAATAGACAAGGGTTATCATGGTCCATGATCATAGTGACTTCTATCTTTTACATTTTTAGTTTGTTTTCATCATAATTTATTATTCATATGGTGTTCATTGGTCCTATGAAGGTGTGCCCCTCACACCCTAACACTAGGAAGGTGGTTCAAGGATATAAAAGTGGATTTACATCAAATATAAGGGAAATAAGGAAGGGGAAAGGAAGTTTCTATAACCAAGAAGAGAGCAACATTAAACATATCTTTAGAATTTAAAATGAGGGGATGTTTTAAGGAATTATCAAGGCATCAATGAGGGGTGCACTTTTTGATCATAGATATTGATAAGATGATCAAAATGGTGTTACTAAACACCCTTGTTTTTCCTAATGTTTTTGTTCCTTATGTATGATCTCTAAGGAAACCAATTGAAATGGTTATGAGGAATGCAAAGGGTGTTACAATTTCCATGCATGAGTAACCATTGGGGCATGGTAGAACCTAACCAATTTTTGGTTTGACAAGCATTTTTGATTCTAAAAATTATTGCACATTGATTCAGAAGGAGAATAAGAAATTATGGTTGCATGAGCGACCCCTAGATTACTTTGAGAAACACCCTATATCAAGTTATAAGGGTGACTTTGAAAGTATGGATAGTGAAGATAAAGGTGAGTTTTTGAATAAAAATGGACTCATTCTCATTCAATAAATTTTGAATTTATGTGTTCAAATTCACTTCTCATTACCATCATACAATACAATGTTGTTGATATACTACATCTAAAGAAAGGGTCTAAAAATAAAAGTGCAAGGTCTGAATTTTTTCACTTATAAATTTTTGAGTTGGTATAAAAATTATAGCCCCCTATTGGGATCAAAAAAATTGAAATGTGGAGCATGCTACAAGCCAAAGTGGGAACGATTAGTACATAAAGTAAGTCTAAATTTTTCCTCTCAAATTTTTTTGATTTGATGATGTAAACACAATGGTATATGGTCATGGTTTCTTATTTTTTGACTTGTTACATCCTTAACAAGTTCTAGAAATGCTCATTATTTAGGGAACTTATTGAAAACCAAAAGGTGGAAGAACCCAAACAAGATAAAATACTCTTGCATTAATAAAATTGAGATTTTATTAGACTCACATGGTGTTCCATATATACATGAATATGTTGATAAAGGGGAGCCAATGGGAGAACATATGATACATATAAGGAGGGACATACAAGGGGGTTTGAATCTCTATAATACCTCTTTCCAAGGAAGTTCATTACTATTTATTTTTTTCAAAATTGGATAAGGATGCCATGATATATGAGGGGCATACATGAGTTATTTGGAAATGATCAAATGGGTACAACATCAATAATGAGAAGTTGCACAAGGGCCCTAGTGAAAAATAGTGGGAGAACGAGTGAAAGGATGAAGGGGTCATGGTAATGAAAAAACTCAAAAATTTCTAAGTATTGTCTACTGATTACATGCCCTTTGGTCCCCCATAAAGGAAACAAAATGTTATATTCTAGCTAAGAATAAAAAGGGAACATAAGTATGAAAACACTAATTTTTATCTCTCCCAAAAATCAGATTTATACACACATACACAACATATTATTGAGAGGAAAAACATGAATTTATTGGACACTTTATAGCACTTGACAGGAGGGAGAAGGGTATGCATAGCTTTTGAAATTCATTATTCAGAAAAATCAGGCTTGAGAAGTCAATAATAGCCATTTATGGAAGAGGAAAATTCTGAATTTTATGACATGTTCCAACTCTTAGGTCAAGAAAGGTATGAGTATGTTTATTTCTATGTTTTTCCACATGAAAAATCAATAATATATTTATATATATAGCCATGCTACCATAAAAGAAAAGCTGATTTGGTCCAGCTCATACAAGATTTTAGAAAAATGCTTATGTTGGCACTTTGGGAAGGTGATGTAAGAAGAATTCACAATGGGAAGGTACAAAATTCTTGTGGGAATGTTTACGAGCAATTAATAAGTTTGAAGAAGATCATATGTGTTCTTGAGATGAGTGACAAGGGTCAACCTCTTTTTGAGTATGTGTTTCACACTTAGATACCCATACATGGTGACAGATATGTCTTAGAGGCCTCACCTCTTGGAAGGTACAATGGTGATTTATTTTTACAAATTTGGTGGGTCATGGTCAAGCACATGGGAGGGTTTTAGACATGAGGCAATGAGGTAGTTTAGTTTTCTCATGATCCACATAATAACTTTTGGTCACATCTCACCCATTTGGATGGTATTAGGGAAGGGAGTTTTCACATCCACCAGTTATTATTGAAAAGGGTGGTTGATTGGGAGCATATAGATCTTTTGGGAGGCTATGAGAATACTTCTAGTACATGGGGGAAACCTCAAAATAATAAGTATAATAGTATGAAGGAGCCAATTGAGGGTTCTTTTACTTGGGATGGAATCATAGATAGACATTGCATCATAAGATATGTTGGGATGCCTCTTTGGGTATTACAATTGCTTGAGGCCAAGAAATTTTGGGTGTGGAGAACTGTAATGTCCCCATTTTTGATATATACCCTTGTGGGACCCTTAGCCCATTCTTGTTTCTGATGGCTAAGGGTAAAGGAATGAAAGGGAGCATTGTGGCCCATTTGTGAGGAGTTAATAATAGAAAGGGTACGTTATATTTATCATTTTGAGTTGAATTATGAAAATCACCTTATGTTTCTATCTCACTTAGGTGGTGGGGTTTATACGTCTTGGGTACTTAAGGCCTAAAGAGAAATTAAGAGGATCGTTTAATATTTTTAAAAGAAAGGTAACTCTCCCTCCAATTTTTGGGTGCCACACTTGGAAGATTGGTATATAAAGGAAAGTAAGGATTCATTTGAAGGGTTATATTGAATATTGATTTGAAAATTTGAATCAAGTATGTCAATCTTGGTTTCCACCTCTTGAGGATGAAAACCTTCAAGAAGTGTCTTAGGTTTGGGGATGAAAACCTCAATTCCTTCTACATGGAAAACTCTATGCAAGGGTTGTAAGTGAGCTTAAAATTGCATGTGTACATGCAAGTATATCTACAAAGGTGTTTTGGAACACCACCTACTTTTAGAAATTTAAGTGAACCTAGGGTTTGAGGAGGAAAATTATGGAAACTAGGGTCTTCATAAATTTAGAGCAAGTTATGATGGCCTTCCCATGGAAGGAAAATTATAAAATTATTTTTATTTGATATTAATTTTATGGCCAGTTTGAGCTCTTACTTGCATCATAATTCCAAGTATTGAGGGAGTTATGAATTTTTGAAGTTCCAGCCTATTTGTAGGAAATAATAATTGTTGTGGGCAATGAATTAGTTGGAAAAGGCAATGAAATTATAGGTCTTTGGAAGGTGGGAGAATTCTTTGGGAAGGTTGGTGAATTACATTAAGAATCTGATTTGAAATTTTCTATCTTGGGTGAATTACTTGGAGGTCTTGGGGACTCTTTTAGAGGGTCTTACGTTGAATAAACCCTATTCTATGTTTTGCAGATATTTTTAGTATTTTATTCTAGCTGGGTGATTTATGTTGGAGAGTTCTAAAAGGTGATTTAGTGAGCAAAATTTGAGGGATAATTTTTAGAATTTTTCTACTAATTTTATGAGGTGTGGCGACCCTCTTGTGAATTTTTTTGAGGTGTTTATGGGGTGAAAAATGCAGCTATACCTTCAAGTACAAATCAAATTATTTACGAGAGGCATTTTCAGCTACTTCATCAACTTATTTGACCAAAAAAGGTACTTATTTCTCTAAATAAATTTCAGCTATTTGTGGAATTATTTGGATGTTCTTTAGCTTGAATATCATATAATTTTCCAGCCAGGATTTCGCTGGTTTTATGTTTTTAGATTTTAGTTTGGATTGGATTTACTAAGGGTTCGTTGGAAACCCCTCTTTTTCATATTCATCCCAAATTGGGAACATTACATACATAAATTTATACATAAGATACTTTTCTAAGGTGATACCTATTAACTACTCAACTCAAAGAAAAAGTAATCCACTACTAAGCAGGGTGAATAGATTCTAGAAGTGCAATAATAACAAAGATGATCACAAAGTAACTAGATCAAACAATTCCAACTGTCCTATTTTATACATTTTTATTTATTAATAGAATTGCATTCATTTATGATGCGACCATAAAATAACACATACAAATGAACTTAACTAGCTACTACATAAGAGCATTTTAGCGATCTGCAATGCATAGTGAAAATAATTATTTTGATTGGGCAAATGCATTAAATCATTTCATGTATGAGTTATTGAAAATATGCGGGACCAATACTAAAGGGAATTTTTAAAAATAAATGCACATTATTTATTAAGACACTCATTA
Organism: Torreya grandis; assembly: GCA_037957365.1. NCBI lineage: Eukaryota > Viridiplantae > Streptophyta > Pinopsida > Cupressales > Taxaceae > Torreya > Torreya grandis. Next base: position 394,929 of record JARHVA010008479.1, on the reverse strand, counting down.
CACATCAATAAATTACAAGTTAATTAACACACATAATAGATTTTATACTGGTCAATATTTATAAATAGATCTATTATGCATTCACTCATACATGCATAGTTTATCAATTGTGTTTTGTTGTAATTGGATTTCAGACTAAGTTAACTAAATTTTTATGAAGTGAATGATATCTAAATATTTTCTACATGTGATATGGCTACATTATGTCATTTAATCCTCGAAATAGTTTTATAGAACATCATATCCTCCAACAAATATACACATAAATTAATACACTATTGCCCATGTACTTTTGCATGTGCAAAGTCACTATTGATGATGTTATTATGCTACCCCTAAATAAGATGTAAATAGTTTTTACCAATCACAACATAGATAAATGCCTTTTTTCATATTTTTTATAAAAAAAATATAAGTTGACTATTGTAAAATTATAATTTTTTTTGGATAAAAAATACTAAATTCTGATTGATCTAGAACGCAGACATTGATCTACAGTTAATAAAATAATCTTGGGTGGCTACAATATTAATTTTAATAGAAATTGAGTGTATTATAATTTTCTTATTGACAAATATTTTTTTAAATATAATACTTAATAAATTACCCGCATCTTATCTCATACATTATTACTAATATAAAATTAATAATTTTGAAATACTATTAATAAATAAAATAAATTATAATGAAAGTATTTTTGATCACTTACAAAATAATATGTTAATAAAATATATTATAGTAAAAAGATGATTAATCACATAAAAATTAGTGTAAAATGTAGTTAGTTATTACATAATCCAAGTATTTCACATAATTTGAAAGATAATAAAACCTTCGTTAAATAACAATTTAATAGAATAGTCATTATTATAAATAGATTAGGACGAGTCTTATTAAGTCCGATTTAGACATCATGGATTCTCCAACTTAAAAATATGTGAATTTCATGTAAAAAAATGACGCTGTTAATTATAAAAATAGTCTTTGAATAAATATTACTCAATTTTTTAAAAAAGTGGGGTCCCTAAAAATATTGGATATAGGATTTCAATCTTGTAAGCAATTTATGATTTTTTTTCAAGAAATAAAGTTGTGGATGTAAAGGTAAACATACTAGAAAGAAGTATAAAATTAAGTTAAATAATAAAGAAGATGCGATAGGGTTATTGTGGATTATCTCCCTTTTAAATAAAATTATAAATAAATAGTTTCACTTCACATGAAAATTATGTATCTGGTCAAATCGTATGAGAATTTAAAAATAGTTTGTCCATTCTCGATGGTTAGTGTGTGTTGTTTTAAATCAAGTAATTATGACATTGTATCATTATTAGAGTTATTATTTAGAATAAAAATATAAATAATAAAAGAGTTGTTAATTTAATATTATAAAAGTATTTTTATTAAATAAAATATTAAATATTTATTAAAAATCTAAAAGAATTGGGTATGAAAAATTATTATTTTAAATAAAATGTGAGTAAGGGAAGTTAATATTTATGAGTATAAAAATAATTTAAATATTAAATTGTTTTTTTTGAGCAAAACATAAAGATAAATAATCAATTTAAAAAAAATTTAAATAGAAATAAATAAATAAGTAATTTATTACAATTTATTAACACTTAACTAATAAATTATTAATACTAAAAATAAAATGTCATATTTTTACATTATATTCTTGAATTATAAATTAATAAAATATACTAAAATTAATATTTAAATATTTCAATTTATAAAAAATAATAATAAATGAACTATTAAAATTTAAATTATTTATTATTTTATTAAATAAAATTATTATTGTCCTATGTTTCTAATTTCAATCTAAAATCCATTCTTGTTGAAGAAAAAAGAAAAATTATTAAATAAAATAATTAATTTGTTTCCTAAATAATATATATTAAAATAATGAAATTAAATTTTAATATTTTTAATTTTAAAAATATTTATTTTGTTGATGCCTCTTATAATAAAAATTGAGAATAAGATCAAAATTGAGAATAAGATCAGCTAATTTAAACATTCTATCTATGTACACATTGTTTGTTGTAACCATATGCATGCACACAATGAAGCCTTTTTTTTAAGAAACGCAAATCATTGAACAATTATTATTTGACAAATTTTTTTACAAAACCATTATGTTTAATTCCTTATATCTTTAAGGAAACATTCTCCTCTACGGTAATTATTTTGAGAATTTTTTATGGCCGTGATACATTAAGAGCTATTTGTAGTCATTTCATATGTTGTGGATTTTGATTGCATATTAACAATTTTTAAAATGATAATAAGATTTATGTTTTGAATTCTATTTTATGTATTTTTTGAAATAGTAATGGAGGAGAGTTATGAGGTCTAGCAATTGTAAAATGAACTGAAAAACATAGATTGGTGTTCAATTAGAAATCTTAAAAAAATTAAATTTTGAAAAAATATAAATTATATATATATATATATATATATATAATAATAATAATGAAATTGAATGACATGAATATTATCTCTATTTTTTTATATAAAAAAATTTATCCATATATGTTATTTATTAGTTCAAGGTATATGTTTACTTTGATAACTTATCATTAAACTTAATTAAAATTATAATAATATGTTTAACCATGAAAAATGTTTTAATTTGAACTTCGCTAAGTAGTTAAGGTAAGACCTTAACATATTTATACTATAATTTTTATAAGTCAACTTCGTTTTCTTATGTAATAAATGATATGTTGTTAAATAATATAAGATCTCATTTCTATATGTTTATGTAGGCAAATTTTTTAATATTTTTTGATAGGTTAAAAATTTATAGTCATCAGTATGGAACAACTATGATATTTTAGAGTGCAGTTACTTAATATGTTTTGATTACAATGAACTATTAGATTACAATTAGTTAGTTCCTACTTTACGTGAATTTATTCTAATATTTTTGTAGTCCATAGTGGATTAAATTATATTTTTAGATATGATTTTGATCATTTTATTTTTCAATAAGGAAACTTATTTTATTTAGAATTGCAAGGATCTATTCCAGATTTGTATAATCTCCTATTTATAACTTATAACAATAGTGAAAGTTGCAAGAGGTCTGCAGTTTATTAAGTACAATAAATTAATATCAGAGCCAAGATATAGAGAATAATAATAGCAACAACAAATTATTTTATGCAGGCTCCTTATTTCAATGATGATCACTATCAATATTGGTCAATAAAAATAAAAACCTTGATGGATTTTAAAGAGACACAAATTATAGTTCAAATCAAATATGCAGATCTTCAAGATTGAAAGGCATTGATCACACAAGAGAGAAATGAAAATAAAGAGGCAAAGAAGAATGATGCTTTGGTGATGTTTTTAATCCAAAGTGGTCTAGATGTGAGCAATTTTTCGAAGGGGGACACATCATATTATTCAAGAGGAAGAAGAAAAGGCCATGAACATAAAAATTTAGATAATAAGTATATACAATGCCATCATTGTAAAATATTTGGCCATTTTGAAAAAGAGTGCAGAGTCAAGCAATGTCATGTATAATATAAGAATTTAAATTCTAGATGAACTATTGGCAGACCAAAATAGAAAGGGGAAGATAGAGGTGGAGATTAAGGTCTTAGCTATTGGCTATTAGAGATGTATATATACTATAGGGAAGGCATTGAAGGGATCAATAAAGACTACACTACCACTACAAGGTCCTATGGGATCATCACCAGATTTTGCTGGAGAAGGGGATGTTCTACTTGTAGTGATTGGGAATAAACAATCAAGGGTTTCATAACCAAATATTCAAGTGGCACCCACACTATATGATTAAATGGACCCTAAAATAGGGGCATTGAACATTAATGGTCATGGCCCTATGCTAATAGAGATGAAGGCAAAATTTGGGGAGAGAATCATGACCAAGGGGTCTCCTATTAAAGTTAAGTAGACCGAGTGATATAAATTTGGGGATTTTTATATAGAGATAGGGTATCATAAATTAACTTTTGCTAAAAAAGTCCTACAATATTAAAAAGTGGCTAAAATGAGGGAGTCATTTAAACAAACCAGGATTAATTGAAATACTAAATATTAGGATGAATAACTTACAAATGTTTTGGAGTGGGAGGATCGACCTTCATATAGAGTAATGATTTATTGCTTCACTAGATTATGGTTGACATTATTAGATTTGCATCAATGGATCTCTAGACATTAGAATGATCTAATATAAGTTAAGATTAATATTATGTCATGTGTTAAAGGTATTTTATTATTGATTTTAAATAAAAAGAAGACATAGAAAATCCTAAATGAATATTATTGGGATTGGGATAAAGAGATGATTATGGCTAAGAAATTATATCCTACTTTTAACCCTTTTACTAAAATTTTTAATTCTAGACTAATCTAGATATAGTTACCTCATTTTTCCCTCTAGTATTGGAATATTTATTTGATTTGGGTTACTGGGAATTCATTGTGAGTTTTTTTTATGTAGACCCCAAAATAGATGAAATGGGACATACAACCTATGATTGGATGCTTGTTGAGCTATACATATCTAAAAAGCTCCTTGTATATGTTGAATTACAAGTTGTGAATAAAAAATGGTTGTAAACTCTTGACTATGAAATTATACCCTTTAGATGTGGTAAACATTTTTTAAATAGTCATTTGATTAACAATTGGATGTATAATAAATAGAATTAGGGAAATAATTGGTGGAACGATGATAATCCTAAATTTCTAACAGCTCAAGAAAATAAGAAAATTGTGAGTGAATAGGAAAGTGAAGCACCATAAATGGTTTTGGAGAGGCTAGTGGAATTTTTAGATCCATTTGGGGAGGTTTTGGTCAAGTATTTTGGTTTAAACTCCATTAAATTTGGTTGTTGAATGTGAAGTTTTGTTAGCAAGTATTCCATTTATGAATTTTAATCCAAGTGATACTCTGAAACTTTCCATTATGATTTTTCTTGTTACAAGGGAAGGAGGAGAATGGATGATGGTGAGCAAAAAAAGGAAATGGAAAGGTAAGAATGAATTAGAACCTCTAAACATGACCCTTACATCATGAAAGGAAAATTGATTTGAAAGGTCTTAGTTGTTTCCAAGTGTATTTTATTTTAGTGGAAGTTACCTTATTTTTGCTATTTCACTTGTGATGAATGAGAACATTCTTGATACATATAAAATAAGAAGGAAAATTTTACACATGGTGAAAGAGAGCGTTCTAGATAAAATACTATGTTTTTTTTCTTTTTCTTTTCTCTTTTAATAGTAAAAAAGTCTCAAGATGATGTATAGTTTATTTATTTTAGATGCTCTAATCATATTATAGGAATTAAGGACTTATTTGTAATAATTATGAAACAAGGATAAGTCAAGTTAAGTTTAAAGATAATAAAGTGGTATAAGTCATTGGCAAAGGAACTTTGGATGTACATGCAAACTAAGGTGAGGTAATAACTATTAAATAGACTCAATTGGATTATATTCTTAAGAATAATCTTATTAATGTAGGCTAATTGACTTAAAAAACTAATATAGTAATGTTTGAGAATGGAGCTTGTAATATTTTTGATTAAAAACAAGATAAATTGGTGTTATGAATTCCCATGAAAACAAATAGAATGATTCCAATGAAGATTCATCCTGAAAAGGTTAAATGTTTTGAAAGCAATAATTGGTTGTGGTATAGGTGTTATGGTCATTTACATTTTAAAGATCTGAATTTATAATACGCAATGAAACTGTTTCTAGAATTTCAAAAGATAGAAACAAAGGATGAGGTTTGTTATGGATGTGCACTAGGGAAACAACACAAGGATATATTCCCAATTGGAAAATCATGGTGAGCTTCACACCCACTATTGCTAGTTCATTCAAATATTTATGGTGTTATTAAAACACATGGTAATGGTAAGAGTTTTTATTTATTTACATTTATAGAAAATCATTTAGAAATACATGGGTCTATATCTCAAAAAAGAAAAGAGTTAAGCATTTGGTTGTTTTGTGAGATTCAAAGTTTTAGTTGAAAAGGAAAGTGGTTATTCAATTAAAATTTTGAGGACTAATGGAAGAGGTGTGTACAAAATTCAAATAAATATAATGATTATTATGCTAATAATGGAATCAAAAGTCAACTGACAACATCATACATATTGTAACAAAATGAAGTTGTTGAGCAGAAAAATTGAAGGAAATGGAAAATGAGTTTTGGGAAGAAGCATTAGCTAGAACTATGTATATTATTAACTTTAGTCCCACATTAGTTGTAAATTATTCTAAATTAGATAGATATCAGTCTAAAATAATACCCAATATGGAACACTTAAGATTTTTCAATTCATATTATCCCAAAAGAAACTAGAAAGAATCTTGATGTAAAAAGTGAAGTTTGTGTTCTTGTTTGTTATTATGAAATGAGTAAAGCATATACATTTTGAATCCTAAATAAATAAAATTTATAGTAGCATGTGATGTGATATTTGATGAAGGAGGAATGTGGAAAGAAGGTTTAAAATAGGAAATATCAACAACTATTGAACTAGAGTCATCCCAAAATGACATTACTCCTCTTTCCATGAGTCCTAGTAGTAGCTCAAGATCTGGTGGTAGACTAATTTTATCACCAAGAAATTTTCTATCTAGCATAAGTGAAAATATTAAATCAACTCCAAAATCCCTAAATAAGGTAAGAAAACCTTAAATCAATTAATTAGAGGACCAAAAGTCAAGAGGGTACAAATCATAATGTTAACTTTGCTTTATTTTCTCAAATTTGAGTTGAAATGGAAGTTATAAATATGTAGTATAACATGAGATTTGGTGTGAGGCAAGGGAAGAAAAAATAAGGGAAATTGAGAAGAATTGAGCTTGGGAGCTAGTTGATCTTCTAAAAGATAAATAAGTGATAGGAGTAAATTCAATATATAAAAACAAATTTAAGAACTATGGAAAAACTGAGAGGAATAAGATAAGATTAGTATCCAAAGGATATGCATAATTCTATGGAGTAGACTATGAATAAATTTTCTTACTAGTTTCTCATTGGGATACAATAAGAATAATTTTAGCATCGACAACACATAATAATTTGGCAATTCACCAAATGAATGTGAAGTCAACATTATTAATGCATTCATTGCGGAAGAGGTTTATATGCACCAACCACCTACTTTTGAATTAGAAATGAAAGATGATATGGTATTTAAATTAAAAAAATCACTATATGGCATGAAGCAAGCTCATCAAGTTTGGTATTCATGAGTTAAAAATTATTTCCACCAGCATGGCTTTGTTAGAAGTCAATACACCAATGTTATATGTGAAAAAGTAAGGTAACCTTATTTTAATGGTTTGTATTTATATTTATGACTTGATTCTGATAGTTAATAGTTCCAACATGATTCACGAATTTAAGAAATAAATGATGAAAGAGTTTGAGATGACTAATATTGGATTGATGCATTACTTTCTTGGTGTGGAGGTACATCAATCAATTAATTCTATATTTATTTATCAAGAAAAGTTTTCCAAAATGATATTGAGATGTTTCAAAATGGAAAAGTGTAAGGAAGTGGAAACTCCATCAAAATAAGGAGAAAAGTTGAGCAAGGAAGATAAGATTAATAGTGCTTGATAAGTCTTATTTCATAGGATTGTTGGTAGTATGATGTATCTAATAGATACTAAACCATATAATTTTAATGCTCGATAAGTCTTATTTCCATGTTAATGACATATCCACATGAAAATCACATAAGATTTACAAAAATAATAATTTGGTATATCAGTATTGTGGTAAATCATGGCATTCATTATACAACATCAAAGAGTCTTGAATTAGTTCAATTTTCATATTCATATTGGTTTAGTTCAATAGATGATCAGAAATGAACTTTAGGTTATTGTTTTAGTCTAAGAAGTGGAATTTTAATTTGGATCTCAAAGAAGAAACAAATAGTTGGTCTTTCTATAGTAGAGGCAAAGTCTATAGAAATGACATAGGTATGTTGTCAAGGAATTTGGTTACAAAAAGTTTTTGAATATTTGTAGAAACAATGGAATTCTCCCCCTATTATACACTATTGTAAAAAAAGTACCATTCAAATAGCAAAGAATACTAATCTTCATGCAAGAATGAAGCATATAGAATCACTTCATTATATATTTTATTCAAAAAGGAAAAGTACAATTAGAGTTTTGCAACATAGAGAATCAACTAGTTGATATTTGTACGAAAGCAATCCTAAGAGATAGTTTTAGTTGATTATGCAAGCAAATAGAAAATTTTCCCTTAGACATTAAGGGGGAGAATGTTGAGAAAACCAATACTTAAACTCTAATGTAATATTTTGAATAAACTTGAACTGCATGTATGAAATGGTTCTATTTTTTGATAGGTTAGAATAAATTACAACTACATCTATGCAATAACTATTCTATTTTGGACTGCAATTAATTAACATGTTTTGATTGTCGCATAGTGAACTATTACTTTACAATTAATTAGTTTCTCTTTTTTGTAATTTTATTTTATTTTTTGTATAGTTTATATTAGGCTAAATTATTATTTTAAATATTCCTATAATCATTTTATTTTTCAATAATGAGTCAATTTTATTTAGAATTGTAGACATCTATTCCAAATGTGTGTAATCCCTTATTTTTCTCTTACAACAATAGTGAAAGTTGGATTAGGTCTACAATGTATTATGTTCAACAAACATTTACTAATTTGATTACTTTTATTCATATGTTTCTTTTTCATAATCTTTCACAATCATATGTTTATTTTATATATTCAATTGAATCTTCTATTTTCAATTGAATTATATATATATATATATATATATATATATATATATATATATATATATATATATATATATATATATATATATATAATTTATATAATATTATCTAAACTAAAAATTCAAAAAAGATATTTAAAAGGACCATTAGTAATATAAATTTATTTGATATCAAGGTTTATTTTTACCACTAGTAATATGACATAAGGAATATCTTAAATCTAATAGTTCAAATAGTAATTCATGGCCTTCTTAGAGAGGATTGTGTAGTTTTGGATGAAAATGAACCCAAAGCTAGGATATTTAAATATATGCAATAATCTTTTACAATACATCAAATTCAAAATTTAAAGAGTTGCATAATCAATAAAAATATAATATTTATTAAAAGTTTTAAAAATAACATAATAAACAAAATAGACTCGATTATAAGAAAACTTCATAATTAAATTAAATTGAATAAAAATTATAGCAAAAATTATATGAGAATTTAATAAATGTTAATGATTCACCCATACAATTGTAAAAACCATCAAATAACTCAAGTAAATTTCCATAACCGCACAAGCAAAGTCACTGTTTACTTTCGTGCATGTAAATTTTCCTTTATTCCTTAAAAAGCAAAGGTTCTGAGGCATAGTCAAAATTATGAACACTTAGACATCTATTATTGTACTAGCAGACTTCTGATCTGCCTATTGTTGGGTCTGCTTTCATTTTTTTATGATTTTTAATCAAGCTATAAGGTACACCAAGCTTCTTCCACGTCTGCATGCACTACCTCTAAAAATCATTCAGTGCGTTTAATTATTGGGTACTCTTGAAAATGACATCCTAATTGAAAATTTTGATATCATATTTCAATTAATAATTACAAATTCTTTTCCGATTATCCCCAACTACAACTATCACTATTCTTTAGTTGTACACATTTACTCATGGAAGCACAAATGTATTTCTCCACATAGAAAGCAATGTCACATTCACTAGTATTACTAATTTACTATTATTGCTATTGTTTAAATTCATTTGTCCAACACATTATTTGGTTTGGCATTAATTATTATTTTTAAATATAAAACATCTGTGAAATATGATACAGTTTTATGTTTAATTAGATTACTGTTTGACAGAAATATCACAATAAAATTCAAAGGAAACATCGTTATTATTATTATAATAATAACATGTAGATGTTTACAAAAACTATTAGACAAGACTTTTATTAGGTTTATTTGGTAATTTCTGTAGATAATGTTTTTTTATGTTATATAATTGGTATAAGATATAAGAAAATGATATGTATAAATATAGTTTTCAAACTTTTCAAATTAAAATTGAAATTGAATTTTTTAATGTTCATGATGTCGAGTTTTATGATTTTATATCATATGAAACCTTCTTATATTATATTATATGAGAGCTTCTCATACTCCCAATATATAAAAGACAACTAACTTTACTTCAAATAATAGACATACATACTTTACCTATGTAAAATTTGAATTTGTAATCTCCCTCTTAAAACACATTCTTCTACCATTCACTTTTTTTTATTTTTCTAAATATACTACACCTAATTCTAAACCTTTACAACCTGTCACACAGGGGAAAATAAAGGACGAAGACTTTAAGCGTTGAAACATTATTATTGTGTGTTTATTGAAACACCCCGTAGCTAACCTAACCCTTGTTAAACTATAAGGTAGGCACTGGTACGCGAGTTAGGGTTTCTTGAATTAAAATATGAAACTGTAGTATACTACAATAATGTTATACTGAGTGCTAAAGTTTCACAAATTGTCAGAAAGAAGATATGGGTTAACAAGAAGTGATGGCAAGAAGGGCCATACTACGTTTCATAGCCAGCAAAACATTTCTGAAATCGACTTTTCTGAAATATTTAAGGCCGTATCACAGAAGTAGGATTGTGGACAGCTTTCATAGATCGATCATCTTTTTCTATATTTTGTCAGCAGTATCACAGACCATTCCTCCACTTGCGACAGGTCAGGCTTGAATATTCTACAGTTCTTATTTTTCAGCTGTGTGATTTTATAAATACTTATTATTTTCTAAACATATCTTTAAGATTTCAGATCTGGCTATGGATTTGTTCATATCTTCATCCAGAATGTCAGAAACCTACCCATTTAGTAATACAAAAGGTTTCTCAAAACAAATAATTTGTGGGTCGTCTTCCTTCTAGATACTCTGTCAGAAGCTTCGATATTTTCAAAGTTGTTTCATCCTAAGTGTGTTTTACTGATAAAAGCATGGAGAGGATGGATTGTGGGTTATTTCATTCGCCCGTATTCAATCGTGATGCGTCTTCTGGTCACATCGGCCACTGTAAGTGTATACACCCTCCAAATTTGATCATTACAGAATCCTCCTGCCATTCTTCCTCTCCTCTCCAAATTTCTGCTCTGATTGATTATGAAAACCCAAAGCTTAGATACACCTATAACTCTGGTCACAATAAAGCTGCAATCACTGGTAAGAAAGACATCCACAAATATGTTGAAAGAAATAGGAGGAAAGACATGAAGACACTCTATTCTATGTTGAGATCCTTACTGCCCCATGAATATATTATGGTATGTTCCTTTATTTTATTTTAAAAAAAAATTGTATTGTGCCGCCTTAGGGTTTAGTTCATGGCCAGTCCATTTTTGTAATATAATTTACTGTACTCATCTGTGTGCAGGGAAAACGTTCAACAGCAGAACAACTATCGGAAACCACGGAGTACATCAAGCATCTAAAGCAAAGGGTTAAAGAGCTTACCCAAAAGAGAGAGGAGATGAGAAATTTAGAAAAAATACGCGAAGATCGGCATTATTCCGTTGCATCTGAGACTTTTCCCAGAGTAAAAATAAATTCTATTGGGTCGGGTGTTTTGATCTCAACTAGCACAATCAGTTCACAGATCGTCCAGTCTGATCTGATAATTACACTGGAAAATAATGGCCTTGATATAATTAGTGCTACTTCTTCTGCCATGAATGACAAAATCTTTCACACCATACATGCTAAGGTATAATTCTATTTTTGGAGAAAGAACTGTTTAGCAGAAATGCGACAAAATTGATGAAAATGATTGAAATATGTTATATTTTATATGGCAGGTTTCAGATATGCATAGATTTGAGAGCAGAACCCTTTATCAAAAGGTCTGGAATTTGGTAGATGCAAAGAGGCCTGATGCAAAACCAACTCAGACTTGAGGATACAGTATCCCTTGTAATGATCTCTCTTCTAACCCCGTCCTTATGCTAATCTGATTTCCATAATAGTACTCATTGATATATTTTCTTCCAGGAGAAATATGTAGTATCTATAGCATTGGTTTTGTCAATATTTCTTCAAAAAGTGAGATTTCAACGTTGTTTTGGAGTGCAACGCAAACAAGTAGGAAGTGTTCAACAAATTTAATATTTCTGTGTGTTTTTTGGAATTTGCTAGAGCTACTAGAGGTAGATATTTGCTTTATTTGCAGAACTTCATACCCAACTGCTTCAGCCGAATGTACTAAAATGATTGCCTAAGCTTCATTGCACTCTCAGGAACAAGGGTTAGTAAACTAACAAGTTTATTAAGTCTGTATAACATTTCAATATCATGTTAAACTCCTTACCTGTAACAAGTTTTAGAACGGACATCGAAGGAAATATTTTTTATGATTGAAATGGACCAGATCGGTTAAATACCAGAGTCCTGTCTCAACTATAGAAAGCTGTGGATTTTCAAATATTGAACCAATTTCCTTCCCCCTTTCCCCTTCCGGCCACCCCCTTTTTTTTCATTTTAACTTTTCTTCGTTTGCTGTCTGTTTAAGCCTTCAACATTGAAAGGATTTTCTTCGCTGAATAAAAATATTGAGGTTGGGAGACGTAACAATTTGAGATTCAAAAGTTAAAACATGGAAGTGCATTTAGATTTAATTTTTGAATGCCTTGAAATTACTGTGGTATTCCGATGTTCAGGGAATTATTTGCATATGTATTGATTAATTACTCAGATCCAGTCATCACTATGTTTTTATTATTACCAAAAAAGATTGGTAATAACAAAAATTATCAAGCTTATTTAAACAAGCAAAACTATAATTTATTTTGTCTACCGTTGACTCTATTTTTTAACTTGACCTTCGTAGTTATATTCGCTGGATTAAATTGTTATTTTTATTTTTTTATAAAACTCTACTTTTCACAAGTTTTATATTCCTCAATTTTTGATTGGGTGTGGCGCTAAACAACTAGATTTTACATACTCCATTTCTGAGTGTGACATTTTTTTATTTTTGAGAGTAAGTTTCAATACTTGCTTTTATGTTTTCTTAATGTTTCCCTTTACCAGTTAGTATCACAGTTTGACATCTAACTGTGATCTATGGGAATGGATAGGGAATGTATTGTCCGTTGTCAAATTTTACCAATTAAAAATGTTAAGCATTCAGATTTTGAGATTCACTTTCTATATACCTCTTTTTTTTCACTTGCATGTGCATGCATAATACGTAATGCTATTGATACAGATTTTATTTATATAAAACATGTTGACAGCTGCCTTAATATTTCTGTAGATTCTGTTTGGCCAATATTTATGGAAACTAATTAAGGTCTTCCTAAATGACGTGCACTTGCGCCATATTATTCCAACTTAAATAGTAGTTTCTTTCCCCGTATTATTCCCAACTTAAATAGTAGTTTCTTACAAGTTGGAGGTTTTGTTTTTAATTTTTTATATAAGTGAGTGTGCATATAAGTCGTGTGTTTTTGGACTTTTTTTTCATGTGCACCTCAAGTGAATACTTTCACTTGCATTGGAATTGAGACTAAACACTACCTCTTTTTGACTGTCCGATTTAATATAAATAAACCACCAAAAAATATATACAAAAATTATTTAGCCCCTTGACGGCCTCAAGTACAAGAAGATATGTCTTCCTACTTTATGAACGGTATATGTTAAACTTGTTTCACATCAAATAATACTCAGTTGATTGGAGTTCCCTTAAGAAGGTATTCAAGAGGTATTGCAGTTTTTCTCATATGCCAGAAAACACAGCAAATTTAATATAATACTCAAATTGAAGAGGTATTGGAAGAATCCTGTCGTACAAAGTTCAACGGGAACTCAGGCATACTCGTAACATTAAAAACAAAAAGCAAGTGGGCGCACAAATTACTAGTTTAAATTGCGACTTTGATTATTTTAGCATCATATGTATTACAATAGGCAGGAATATTTCTCTACTGAGTTAAATCAGTATTTGTCTAACCTCAACAAAGTCGCCAGGGGAGTGGTAAAGCTTCTCATTCCATATCAAAAAATATTGTCCTTCTAGAGACTTGAAATGCCAATAGAAACTGTATGTTTTAGATAACTCCCTTTAATTATTGCTAATGACACAGTCCTCGAAAAGCAGTCTAAAAGTTCGAGATCATCAAGAGCTTAGAGGTATCACTACAACATTTCAGGTAATTAGGGTTAGTTTTAAGATACTTTTTAATCATTTCTTTTTAGGTTAAGATTTTGTTATGCGTCATTTTTACGACATTTGAAAGTGCCGTGAAAAATATTTAAAATATATGTCATATGGATGAATTTTTACTCACAAAGCTGTTATGGCCAAACAATTTTTTATTTTTTATTTCTGTCATAAAATTGTCACTGATATGTGTAAATTTCATTTGAGATGTCACAAAAATGTCTTCAATATCTCTTTAGTAGACAAAAAAAAGTTTCTTTTAAAGTACTCAAACAGGTTTTTAAAATATTAAGGTGATTTAAATATTCTTTTAATGTGATTTATTTTTATTTTTAAATATAAGTTTTTGAAAAAAATATATGAAAATTTATTGATATTTTAGATTAATATATAAGATTAATTATTAGAAAGAAGAAGTATATACATAAAAGGTAAATTAGAACATTATTAAATAAGGAGAAATGTAATGAATTACATTATAGGTATTAAATGTGATAATTATCATTTAATATTATAATTTTAATTAAAGAAAGTAATCAATTATATTTAAAATTAACAGAGGATCATTATAGTATATTTTATTTTAAAAACAAATAAAAATCGATTTAATTTCATTTTGAGAAAGTTAAACCCCTAATAAAAAAGACCAAAAAGAATTTATATATATAATTAGAAATTAAAAATTTCAAAATTAATTATTATTTGTACTATAAATGATATTAAAATTTTAATATAATTAAAAATATAATTAAAAGTTAATAATTTTAATTTATTAATGATAGGTATCCACATATGAACAACCCATAAGCCCTCATCTATATTCAAATAATGAGAGTTCTTAATTATATAATTAGCTTCTCTTAATTTTTTATTTTCATACTCATTTTTGATGGCAATAATCTTATCATTTTATGTGAATCAAATATTTGGTCTTGCAAGAATACTTAGTGAAAGAAAACTTATATTTCTTCTCCAATCATATGTCTGCAATATATTTATTATTTCTTGTCATACATACCCTTATCTTTCTTCAATGTAAGGGACACCATAAGAATATTGGAGACTAGGTTCTAAATTTTCTTTAGTTGTCTCTAAATATTTATTAAATTCTTTTGATGTAAAAGAGCGGTGACATCTTAGGATTTTTATGATCTATCAAATACAAACTCTATGTAGGGGAAGAAAACAATTATCCCTGTGTTTGAAGGCTCATTATTATGGTGCCTACTAAAACAATCATTGAATTAATTAATAACCTTGAAAATTTACCTACGACCATAACCATTCCTCATAAAACCCCCTATTAAATGTTCAAATTATTGATCCATATTTTCCTCATCTCAAATCCTAAAATCTCTAGTATCTAGTATCTTCAGCGTCCTTACCTTTTATGCTAGGGAATAGTGTGATAAGCATATAGATAGAGGTATGTGTGGGCTCATTTTTGAGAAACCTTTATAGCTAGATATTTATGCTCATTAAGAGAAAGGAGTACATCTTAGAAGGGCAGGATTCCTTCTCTCTTAACCTCTTTGGAGAAATTTATACTTGGCACTATATTGTTGAGATGGAAGTGAAAGTATTCCAAACTATCCCCTCTATGTTTCTATCTAAAATTAGATTTTTTCATGTAGCTCTTTAATAGTTTAGACTTAACAGTAAAGGAGTAATGACACTTTTCTTCAAAATTCTCCATCAAGAAGTTTTCCACCAAAGGGGAAAGAGGCAATGAAAGTGGTAAGAGCTCTCATGGATGAAGAAATGACAAAGAGGTCTCATGGATGAAGAAATGACAAGGTTGGATTTCTTTTGATTAATATCCACCACCTTCTCCTTTAAGAGTATTATGTTTGAATGATGCAAAGGGATGGACATGTATTTTCCTCAATCCCCAAGGTTTTTGTTATTGAAAACCACTAGAAAAAAAAAAAAAACAAGAAAAAATATTGAGATAAGTAATCATTGTCCTAATTTGAATAGAGATGATGGCTTTAGGGTAGGTCATGCATACAGACCTATCATTAACAACTTAACATGTCCATTTTTTTAAAATAATTTAATTGTAATTTTTACACTAGTTTATAATAAAAAATAATAATTAAATTCTTAAAATTTAAATTTTTAATAACACTTTTTAATTTTTTTTTGGTGTATCTCATTAAAGGGTTCAAATCATATTAGATTGTCCCATTTACATTTATGAGGATATTTTTTTAATTGATTATTATATTTTGATTGAATACCCCATTAAACCAATCACTTGATTGATTAATTGAGATGCTCTATTAAGAAAAATTGATCCATGTAATCTTATATAGATAATCTAATGTGGTTTGGGCCCAATTTTTTATAATTAAGTGTCCCATTAAACCAATCAAATTTTATAATTGAATGTATTCAACCAATCATTTGATTTTCCTTAATAGAGCACTCTAATATAAAAATCAAGTGATTTGTTGAATGAAGCATTCAAACAAGGCATGTTAAAATCATGACATATCACATTAGATGTACATAATTAGGTAATATCACATTATATTTTTTTAATCAATGTACATCGAATCCCAAACCATATTAGATTGTTAGAATTGGTTTTAGGTTGTTTAAATTAGGTTAAATAATATCACTCCTTCACAATTAGGGCATATCAAGTCTAAATTAATATTAGGTTATCACAATCATGGCATATTAAGTCCAAAATTATATTAGGTTATTGTAAACATATTTATTGGATTTGATATACATTAATAAAGTGCTCCAGTCCATATATAAAATGGATCTAACGAGGTCTAAAATATTATTAATTTTTTTTAAACGTGTTTAAGTGGCTTGGTATGTGTAAGGGCACTCAATTATGGAAAACAAAATTCAAAATAATATTATGTTTTTGATAATATAAATAGGGGGATTTATATTTTTTAATTGTCTACCCCATACAAATAATCAAGTGATTGGTCATATAGGTCACTTGATTAGGGCATATTTAATTTGAGATTACATTTACTTGTGATAATTGTAATTAGGAGGCTCAATATTCCATAATTATTTACTCAATTAGGATAAATAAAATATAAAATAATATTATATTATCATAATTTATATTTAAAGAGTTTGATATGCACTAATTATGTGCTCCATACATACAATATAGAGATTAGTTATATGGGGCCTTCAATTAAAGCATATCGAGTTTGAAATTACTTTAAGTTGTTAGAATAGTAAAAATGACCTTAAATTAGATAATAAAGACAATTTAAAGATGGAAAAAGTCAAATTAAGGACACCCCTATACCACCTTCTAAATATGGACATTAAGTCTCAAATAAATTAAACCTAAAGTCTTCAACTAAGGTGTCCCT
This sequence comes from Torreya grandis, assembly GCA_037957365.1. Taxonomy (NCBI): domain Eukaryota; kingdom Viridiplantae; phylum Streptophyta; class Pinopsida; order Cupressales; family Taxaceae; genus Torreya; species Torreya grandis. Next base: position 377,254 of record JARHVA010008479.1, on the reverse strand, counting down.
ACATCATTTTTTAAATATCCTCAACATCACATCTAAAGGCACCATAATGTCAGCACTTAATCTATCCCAATGTCATCCCCTTAAGATAATCTAATTTCACCAATAAAGTCACTCTAAGTCAATAGTTAATTCAACTTAACATATCTTTCTAAAGATAAGATTTTTTGAAGTCATCTTATAAAGATGCCTTATAAATGCAAAATCAAATGACTTAAAGGGTTATAATTTAAAAAAATGAAAATTTAAGATGATTTAAAGGCAATTTAAAATCTTTAAATGGTCTAAATGTTGTAGTGCATGGTAGAACAATGTACCCATATGCAAACTGACAACTTTCATAATGGCTTAAAAATTTATCAAGACATTTTTATCAAAACTCTAAAAAGGATGAAATCCAAAAATATAATGAAATAAAAATCAAAATGAACTTTAGGATGATTAAATAGAATCCAAGGCAAACAACTAATAAATATAATATTGTTCTTGAAAAAAATAAAAGAGAGTCCAAAATCTAAAAGGTCCAATGTGAAATGAAAATGTATCAAAAAGAATAAAATGAAAGGAATTAATTATGTTCATGAAGACATAAAAAATATGTAAAAATAATAAAACTTTTAATTTTTTTAACATATTTAAAAATATATTAAAAACAAGTACCCTATTTTAAAGTATTATAAAACTTACTATTTACATATTATATTATAATATATTTAAATATATTTTACTTTAAATTTATAATATAACTTTGTTTTCTTTTAATTTAAAATGACTAAACATCGATTTTATTAATTTATTAAAATTTTAATTAAATTATATGTATACAAAACCTACTTTCAAACTCCAGTTAAAACTAATTAATTAAAAAAATAATATTTCTATATAATAATATAGATTGTCAAGTACCTACCGTACATCACATGTATTGATCCCTTCATCGCATGTGCAAAATTCTCCGTTAATTAGTCTGGGTTCATCCCCTGAAAAGGGATTACGCTAATAATGAGTAAGCATTCCTCACTTGATTAATTATGTAGCAACAATTCATTTACATGAAATTTTAAAAAGTGTGCTAATATATATTTTAAATAGAGATGTAATTATTTGAAATCTAATTTTTTAAACATTGTGTAGGAAATTTTATCCTGACGTCATTAAGCTAGCCAAAGAAGTAGAAGAAAGAGTAGGAAGACATATCGGAATAAAAAATCTATTAAAAAATCCATTGTTTGAGGTACATTGAGTGCTTAAATATTATCTTTATTTCTAGTGATGTTGATGTTGAAATATGAATTCAAATATTATCATTAAATTTACATTTTTAATTAAATAATATAAGCATTACATTGAATTTAAGATAATATTTAAACTTTTAAAATTATATATTAAATCATTGATTTTGATGTATATATATGTTAAAGAAAAAACAATGAAATAAAAGTTATTTTGATAATGACATTCATCTTACTATAATATTATAAATAGTTAAATAAAATATCTAAAAAAAATAAGTGAATGAAATGTTTTAGTGTTGGAAAGAAAGATAATATATTTTGAACTCTCTTTAAAGATGTTTTAAGAAAGATGTCAGGATTTAAAATAAAGCATACAATTTATTTTGAAATGATTTTTATGATCATTACAATGATTATGTGAATGATAGATTTGATGATGATCATTAAGAAAAACAAAATGTCAATAATAATTTTTGAGAAAATGAAAACTAGTAAAAATATTTGAAATGTTTTGAATCTTCTTTACTAATATTGGGACAATTTAAAACATTAATATAGAATGTTTAATTATACTTGACATATTTGAAAGTATAGTTAAGATGGTCAAACATCAACATAACTCTTTAATTGATATTAGATTATTATTTATAAAATCTAAAAATATATATTATCTTTAATTTGTCATTTATTTAATATAATGATATAAATTTAATTTTTTAAATTATTAATAATAATTTATTCTGTAAGAGAAAAAAAATCCATTCTTTTATGTGTTGACACAATAAATATAATCAATTTTAATGATTTTTAAATAAATTATGATATATGAACAACCAATTACATTTTGTACAAGAAGAAATATAAACGTACAGTTAGTTTTTTTCTTAAGCAGGAACAACATGATATGAAATAATACATAGAAGTAGTATTATTCCAATTAATATTTCTTAACATATAATTCTTTAAAATAAACAATTTTTTTAAAATTAAAAATAGTTTGTTTTTTGATTCCCTCAAATTACAATACAAAAAAATACATTGAGTACATTGATTTTTTTTAAAGTACCAATACAATAAAGTACATTGAGTACATTGAGTTTTTTTAAAGTACCAATAACAAATAATGTTAATTCTTTTGTTTTCAAAATATCAATTAACCATTCTCATTAATCAATAATATTAACTAATCACTCTAATTCACTAATAATATTGATAAGTATCAACTAACTACTTTAATTAATCATCAATATCAATTAAGTACTCTAATTTACCAATAATATTAATAAATTATAACATTAATAAAGAACACCTACTTTATCATTATCATTTCCTAATAAATAAGATATTTAAATATTAATGCCCACCTTCAACCTCCAAGTGATGAGTTGCATGACATCCGAAAAGGCATTATAATTTTAAAACTTTAAAACTGATTAATACAAAGTAGTTCACTGATGATATATTTTGATCGACTATTTATGATTGTCATCTCAACCAATTATTTAATGGCGAAGGTTTTTGTAAGGATCGCTTCTCTAATTTTTCTTTCTTTCTCTTTTTACTTTTCGGATTACCTACAAATTATGAGAATTATGAAGAAAATAAAACCTGAAACTACAGAAAGAAACTCTGCATAATTGTACTACGAGTTTTCTACAGCAAAAAACAATGATTTACAGTAAACCCATCACAGGTGAAAACAACAGAATCATTAACGAAACACGGACGGAAGAAATGTATATACTTACAAATTATACTCGGTATGCTACAGAAAATGAGATGACATAGAAAGTAGGCTTTTATTTAGATTCTGCAGACTAATAGAGCTTCGTTGCTCAGAAACTAGCACAACATTACAAGTTTTTGTTACACAGTTCAGCAGAGCTTCGCTGCTGTCTTTTCACATACATCAAAATTACAAAAGATACAATGATATATTTTTTGTTTTAAGCTTTCGAATCCCCTAGAGACTAGTTGTAAAACCCGAGTGATAGAGAACATATCCACACGAAGAGCATTAGTGAATTCGCATAAAACTTGGCAGGGACACAGATATTTGTCATAATCAAGATATTCGCATACGATAGCAAGCTGTGAAGAACGGAAAACATTCAATGAAAGTAGGTTGGATTCTAGCTGTCTTGGACATGTCATCAACCAGTATGCTAGATTAAAACATGTACTGTTAAGCCACCCAACACGCCCTCTTAATCTAGACTACCAAGAACATCTCTTAAACCTATGTATTCTTGAAGACACTCAAAAACATTCTTTGATAATGGTTTTGTAAAAATGTCGGTAAACTAGGCTTCAGACTCACAATTCTAGAAAGATTTCATCATTGTTGACTAGCTTATGAATTAAATGATTTATTGTGTCTATATGCTTATTTCTTTTCTAAAAAAATGTGATTTTTAGATAATGCTATGGATGAATTATTATCACTACAAATTTCTGTTGCCTCTTCTTGACTATGCTCTAAATCAAATGGAAATCTCCTCATCCAAATTCCAGCCACATATTCTGCTTCTATAGATGAAATGGTGACTATAAGCTATTTTTTAGATGCCCATGAAACTATACCCGATGCAAAGTGAAAAATGTAACCAGAAGTGCTTTTTTTATCATCAATGTTGCCAACACAATCATTGTCCATATATCTCATTAGTTTGAATTCTTCAGAAGGTACATAGAAGATTCCAAAGTGTTTTGTACCAACTGTGTATCTTAATTTTCTTTTGGCTGCTTTCCAATATGATCCTTTTGATTTTTCCCTAAACCTTGAGATATGGCTAATGCCATATAGAATATTAGGTCTCGTGGCAGTTAAATACATTAAGCTGCCAACAAGTCTGTTGTATAGAGTGGGATTGAAATTGGATCCTTTAACTTCTTTGTTGAGTTTTAATCCCATGACAACTGGTGTTGGTGTTGGATTCACATTTACCATTTTCAATCTTTTTAACAAATCATTAGCATACTTTAATTGACATATAAAAATATCTTTTTTCAGATTGATCAACATCTATTTCAAAAAAGTACCTTATCAATCCCAAATCTACCATAACAAATTGTGTTTTTAATGTTGTCTTAAACAAATCAATTGATATGTTTGTAGTGAATATCAAGTCATCCACATATAAGCATACAATCAAAATTTGACTTTTATCATTTATTTTGATATACATAGTTGGTTTTTTGTTCCATTTGTTGAACCAATTATTAACAAAATATGAGTCAATTCTATTATACCAAACTCTCCGAGCTTGTTTTAATCCATGTAAGGCTTTCTTCAGCTTGCAAATCTTATTTTCTTGTCCCAAAACTTTATATCTAGATGGATGTTATATGTAGACTTCTTATTCTATGATCCCATTCAAGAATTTAGATTTAATATCCATTTGATACACTTTTCAATTATTTTGAGCATCAATAATCAACACCATTTTAACAGTGTCAAATTTACCCATTGGAGCAAAAGTTTCATTATAATAAATTGTGAGGTTGTTTTGTTAAGAACTTAGTAATAACCTTGCTTTGTACATTTCAACATTCCCATCAAAGATAAATTTAGTCTTATAAACCCATTTTACTCATATTACATCATTTCCTTTAGGTAGATTAGTAAGATCCATGTTTATTTTTATCTATTGAACTTATTTCTTCATCCATGGCTATAATACAATTCTGATTTTTAATATCATCTTCAAAGTATATTGGATCAACTTTCAGTAGAAATGTAAAATCAGAATACAAACTCACATTTTCATTTACTTGAGACTCCTCAAAAATCTGATTCAAACTACATGTCTTCCTTAAGGTGTCTCTAAAGTGAGATCTTAGTGATGCAAGAGTTGGATCCAATAATTCATTTCTATGATCACTTGCTGAAGTAGACATGTTGAGAGTTGTAGGTGCTTTGGAAGGTATCACTAGAGAAATCACTTGTCGAGTTGGATTAACATTTTGACCACATTTTTATTCATTGTGTTTTATACTTTTAGCACTTAGATGAATGTAAATCCTATGTTGTTATAGAGTTGAGTATATTAAATCATGGTATAAATATGTAATAAGTAAAACCACTAGTCTACTACAAACTTGAGTTAATTTGACCCTTCTAAAATAATATTAAATAATGTAAATAATAAATTAGTTGGAAAATTACTAAAAAAATGTTATGGAGACTGAAAACTAAAGTAAAAGCTAGTCTGAGTGTCACAAACATGATCGAGGTGTCAAAACCCCTCCTGCACAATAGTGCCCTAATTAGATAGTAGTTTCATGTGGAACTAGTGTCCCTATTTTAGTGGTAGTGTCCTCTATACATAATGATTCTAAACTTCTAGGTGCACTTGTGTCTTGGTCTTTCAAACTTATTCCTGCGTGCATGACTTTTATAATCATGTATATGACCTATTTTGACTGATTTGGTGAGCAAACCCTAATCCTCTATGTTGTGAGGATATCCAATTGATATAATAAGTAAAGTGTGTTGTTAGTGGGGTAGGATGGATATCCTCAACACCCCATTATGATGAGAGTTGTCTGCATACCAATACTCTAAAGATGGATCAACCCTGACGTATTTCTGTCCACCTAAGTGATGGTAGTATAATTGTAGACGTGAGTACTTTGAATATGCTTGAGACTAAAAATATGAGTAATCTCAGCTTAAGAATGTTGTAGATGGTTGTATATAGAAGTAAGGAAGAATAAGGATTGATAACCTTAAATGTGTGCAACTTATTTTGAGTTTGATGCGTAATTTTCATCTCATTTCCATCTAGTGGTTAGAGGGATAAAAGTCATGGATATTTATTGTTTTGGTTATTTTGTGGGTGTTAAAATAGGTCTAAGCCAACCCTATGTAGTCTAATATTTGAAAATATATCCAATTATTAAAAAAGGAGGGAATAGAAAATAACACTAAAATTGGGACATTAGTACCATGTGGTGCTACTATCCCTTTTACGGTGCTAGTTTTCAAGTTGTAGAAACTGAGGTATCAAGGGCCAAGATACAAGAATGAGTGTCTGGGACTAATTTATAGATGTCTAGGGATGCATGTGGCCCAAAAAATGATAGATAAGTGTAAAAATATGTCCTAAAATAGGTCTAGGGATAAGTTAGATATATGTGGACTCAAGTAACACTCTAAGCACTCAAGTGTTATTTTAGGTGATTACATTTGGCCTCCCTTTGTGTTAGAAATGCAAAAAAGTGAAATTATTAGTGTAAATGAAAAATAAGTATACCTTGACTTACCTAAGAGATGAAGCCCATGAGTCTAGATATGAGAATGTGAAGTATGATCCATTACATGTCCTGCAAATGAAATATGCATAGATCAATACTTGCTTAAGAGATATCCAAACAAAAGACAAAATTGAGTAAAGAAGTAAAACTGAGTAAAGAGATAAAAATAAGTAAAGGTATAAGAGAGAGGAAAGGAAATAATAAACCTCACTAGGTATGTAAATTGATACATATGCCTAGTGACACCTATGTATGTCCATGTATATAGTGATCAATTGGTGAATAACTTGGAATGAGCTAATGTCTTGCTTAATCCCCATGTGTGTGTGGCTCAAGAACTCAATCTAGGTTTGACTGCATCATTGCCCATCCCTATTTGGTGGATCATGATTTGTAAATAATTTGGATTAGATTGATGGTGTATCCAACCCTCTTATATAGGTATGTTGAGAACTAAAGTAGATTATGAATCCATCATTACCTACCCATGTTTAGTATATGCATCTAAAATTAAAACTTTGTGATGTAACTAAAAATGTTAAATTAGAGATATCTAATTAGAGATGTCATCTCTATGACCATCTAATTATATTAAGAGGCTCTAGGCCACTCAAGAATACCAAATACTATAGATGGAGTAAGGCATGAATTTGGTGTGTAACCTGGAAAATGGTGTTTGATGTATATATCATAAATAATGACATGGAATTTGTCATTTCATATGATGAACCAATGTGTAACTGAGCATACAAAAAATAATGTGTGACACACATGCCATCAAATATGATATATGAACATATGGATTTTGAATTGAGTTGTAATATTTCTAAGTATACGAAATAAAAATAATAATGGTATGAATTTGAACTAAACTAAACAAAATTGGTAAATCTGTAATTGAACTTATGTAAATCTAGAATGTATATGTTATACATTTTTTGCAAATATAGAAGTTTTTGAAACTAAGGTTACTAGACAGTAGCGCCACATCTTGGATAGTAGCACCATGTGGTGCTAGTGTCCCAATTTAGGTGCTAATGTTTGATTATTCTGATTTTTATGCAACTATAACTAATGTTTGTATCAATATTTACTAATGTGTTTAAATGAGTCTAATTTCTATATTTTGAGCCTATGTACTAAAAAATTATACTCTAAGTGCATTCAGTTAGTTTGATCTTTGTGATGAACCCCAATGAATGGCCCCTATTTTTGAGGGGAGCTATTGCACCTATGCAAGAACTATCATCAAAATATAAATCTTTGAAAAATATGTGTTAACTAGAGCATATATTATATCTATGCAATAAACCAATATAATGTACATATATTACATCAGAATGTAAGATAAATTGAGCATAAATTTGTAATTTGTGATGTATGTTTGATCTAGCATTCCAAAGGATATCAAGATAGATATACCAATGTATATTAATATAAAATTTGAGTAATAACTGAGTACCTACCTAGGGGAATGTGGAATAATGTCCATCATGGAACCCAAGTAAGAAGGGGAAATGCATGAGGTCCCTTTTGCCATCTAAAAATGGTGTGTGTAATACTCAAGAGACAAGTTTCATGGCCATGACACATACAAGAAAGCATATATACAACACACAAGAAGCATGTAAAATAGGCTAAGGGACATGGGCACACATCATTAAATCTAAAAAATAAAGATATACAAGGACATGTTCAAATGTCCACATACATAAATAACAAGTAAGTTGGCTTAGAGACACATAGGACATGTTCAAATTTCCACATAAAAAATTGGGAAAGCACACTCAAGGACATGGGTACATGTACAAAGCATACATAAAATGGAAAGAAGTGGTGTAGAGCCATAAAACAATGCCATATTCAATTCCCTTGAATATAAGAAGCATAAAGACACAATCAAGTCTAAAGTAGGAAAGATACAAATGAAAATATTCATGATCATGTAATATAAATTTATGTAAGAGCTAAAATGTACATATGCTAAGTCTAAATTAGTAGTAACAAGATCAATATTAAGATATATAATGCTAAATATGTGATGTAGAGTTTAGAAACATGTAACTTGGTAATCAAGGGCAAATGTGTCGAAATGAAGAACTTGTATATCTATGTATATACCCCAATGGTTAGATAGTAACAAATATATATCAGTGTAATAGACTTGAGTCTTGTAAGTAATCTTTAAACACTCAAAAATAAAAAGTGAGTCATGTGTGTATGATAAGATTGACAATGCTAAGATTTATATCATTTGTAGTGTCTATAAAATATAAGAAGTGTAAACATGACAATGCATATAATCTATAATTTATGTTTTCAACATAAATATTTGAATGTTTTTGAATTTTGACATATTATATTTTTTTCATATTTTATGGGTATAATATATGTACAAGAAACATGAAAATGAAAATATTTACAAGGAACAATAAATTAAAGGAAAGTATGTACAATAAGGGAGGAAAAATACTAACCGATGAGTCTCATGTGAGAGTCATTAGAAATGTGGCATGTGCCAAATGAATGATCAATGATCATACACACTATATGATAAGTAATTATGGTCCTATAACCTAATATACTAAGTGATTTATAGCTTGCACTACTTATTAATGATGGGAATTACCCCATTAATGGAGAAGAGCCAAAGGCTCTAGTATGTGAAGAGCACATAAAATTGTCGATCAATCTCAAAAACATATTTATTCGAACATAAAACATTATAATATAGAGGACATCAATCTCCAAAAAAATAGGAGATAAAACTAATCCGATCCTAACTCTACATGATTTGAATAAATCACTTTTAATTATTCAACATTTTATTTTCAAATGTTAGGACTAATTCCCAACATCCCCCCTTTAGTTATAACATACACCTAAAATTGTCCCCCCTAAATGTGGATGTCAGGTTCATCCAAAATTGTGTCCATTATAGATATTTTTACATTCAAAAACTCAAATAATATAAATGCCATTTAATTTAGAGACAACTAAAAAATGATAAATGATATAACTTTATTTACTTTGACACAAAAGTTTTGACTTCAATATAAAATTAAACACTAAGGACAATATCTATGAAATTAACATAATTGACATAATAAGAAAATTAAACTTATATACTAAAGACAATGGACCAACCAAAGACAATAATTGACTCATATTAAAAACAATAACTATAACTCATCTTAATTTTAAATAAACCTATTTAATAAACTTGACTCATAATCCTAAAATAGACGTAACAAAACTAAATACTTTTAAAAATATTTCATAGCCAATGTGAGTGTAGAGATAGATGGTTGTATGAATGTCAGCCATGGCTGAGGAGATAGAGCTCATCAGATCATGATTCAAGTTAGTGATAGTATTGGGAATCGAGACGAGTGTCATGTGAGGCAGAAATGGAGGAGCTTAGTGATGATGGCAAATGAAAGGTGGGAGTAGAGAGATAGGTGAAGATTGATGATATAGATTAAGGATTTTTCCATTTCCATAAATAGATGGATGATGGTGGACCTAAGTCCACCAAATGACTAGATGGAGTGAGGTCTATTAGTACTAACAAGATCCACAATTATTATCCTGAGGAGAATCCAATACTAGAGATCAAATGGAACAATGAGCTAATGATAGAGTTGTTGATGCCACTATATGGTCAAGATAAAATATGCTACCAGGGCAAGAGCTCAAGATCCATAGCTATTTGAAGCTTCAATACACAAGCCAAGATATTTGGAAAGAGAGCTCAGGCTAAGACAAATAATCAATTGCTAGTTGGAAGCTATGAAAGTCATAGTTATTCAACCATGTAATGAGCTACATAGGGGATCTACACTAAGAGGAGCTAAGTGAATGAACCAAGTCAAACTAGATCGAATTGATTCCAAAGATCTTGTAGAGTCTATTTTTGAGTAGACTGTACCAAGGATATTTGGCATGAGGAACAAATAAATCTTTATATCTAAATGCAACTATTGAAAAGGATATTATAGAATACATGTATGTCCCTATGCAAATAATATACTCTCTATAGTTTTTTTTAAAAAATTTTAGACCGCAAAAAGTGAACAAGATAGGAAGTTGTGGATGGATCTGTATAAAAATTGCAAGAAAACTAAAAAAATCCATATTTTCTCTAAGATGCTGCAAGAAATAATTTTACACAAATAAGTACACACACAAAAATATAACATAATCTAACATTCACACAAATAATAACATAATTTCACATGGTCTAAATTGCTCTTCTACTATTAGTATGAATGCATAGCCTTTCAAATGAAATGGCTGTCTCACATGGTCCACACCAATTAGCCATATTATGATCAAGGCAAAAATTACTGAGAGGTCCATTAAACCTACTCTAATACCACTAATGGAAATTACCCATTAATGGAGAATAACCAAAGGATGAGGTATGTGTAGAGCACATAAAATTATCAATCAATCTCAAAAACATATTAATTCGAATGTAAAACATTAAAATATATAGGACATCAATCTCCTAAAAAAGAAGAGATAGAACCAATCCTATCCTAACTCTACATGATTTGAATAAATCACTTTTATTTATTCAACATATTAATTTATTATATTTTCAAATGTTAGGATTAATTCCCAACACTAAAGTGGTGCTGAGAATTTATGAAAATGACTATGGTTTCATGTGAATTGTAGGGGTTCTAGAGACTCATCTGATAGAATATGCTGTAGCTGGCATAGGTGCACTATGCTAAAAATTTTGAGAACTCAATAATACTGATCTGGGAAGAAAATCAATAGAGGGATACCCTCTAGAGTCTGAAACTTATCTTTGACACATGGGTCTCTATAATAATGGTCTTTATGGGAGACTATGCGTAAGTGGTGACACTGTAGGAGTACACCTCACCTACAATGGTGTCTCTACTGAACTATGTGGTATATTGATAGGAATTACGATCAGATATGTAACTAATAACTAATTTATAATTGGTAATTATGATATAAATAATTGTGGGATAGGTAGAGGATACTCATATGAAATACCCTCATTTATGATCCCTTGATTTACATGTATATATTTGAGGCATCTATGCATAGTGGATGGGATGGATTGTAGCTTCTATATCTATATCCTACCCAATAACATGTCAAATATGCCTACACTAGGTAATACTAAGAATCTTGTTGCCACATGTGCTATTCCAAACTATAGTGGAAGTATATTCTCCTTGATGGAGATCTAAACATGACCACTAAAACCACAAATAAATGTGTTTTTAAGATATATATCTTGATTTTAATACCTAAATGTTATATAAATGTGATGGTGGACATGTTAATACTTGACCCATTGTCAACCATAACAATTTGAAGAGGATGATGATATAAGGATCATACAAAGAGTGCATATAAATATTAATCACCATCAACAATCTCCTTCTCTAAAAATGTGATTAGTGTTCTAGCTGGTAGTGTAGTATGATACACACCAATGATATTTTTTAAGGGATGTCAATCCTATATAGTAGTGTGATATGATGCTACTAGTGGATGCACCTAATATGTATAGTGAATCCCTGAAGTGCCCATTCAATATTTGTTGTGTACTTTGGAAATGGATTAGAGAATATTTTCAATTCCTTAGCTTCTATTTATTGAATTTTGGGTGCCTCTATGGGTGTCCTCACATCAATTATTTTGGCCTCTATTAAATGTTTTATCTTATGTTTCAATGTGATATATTAGTTTTTAGTATGGCATGGTGCCCTCTAATATTCACAGAATGCATTAGAATCATAAATTTTTAGAAGAGACCATGTTGTATCAACCTATTTTATAGGAGGGATAGATATGACATTGCATTATTGGAGATGATGTAAAATACATGCTAGCAATTATGGAATTCTGGTAAAAACTCTCTATAGAGGAGCTGATAAAACTAGGTGAAGAGATGGATCTAAAGCTACATTAAATGTGTCTTTTGGATCACTCTTATTTTTAGTGGCCCTTACCTTGTATGGTGGATTATTATAATTTTTAGAATTTGTTTATAATCTGCTTGTATATTTTAGTTTACCCATAGAGATAATCTTAACTTCCCTTTCTTTCAATGTGTGACATAAATATGTGAAGGTTGGAAACTTATTAAAACAGATAGATTCATGTAATTTTGTTAGTAGGCTCTCTTTGAATATGTCCTGGATCTATCTATTTTCCACAAAGATAGTCATCTTGGCTAATATAGTCTTATATTGCAAGATGTATTCTATAATAGTCTTATAGAATTTTTGTTACAGTTGTGCTACTTGAGCATATGAAATATTATCAGTGATGTTTATTGAGAAGTATGCTAAAAATATATTTTACAATGGATTAGATGTAGTGATAAACTAATTTGGTAGATCATAGAATCAATGTAAGGCATAATCCTTTAGACTGCATGTAAAAAAATTACCGAGGATCTAATCATTGGACACATAGTCCAAACATGCTATGTCAAAAGCTTAGAGACGGTTTTCTAGCTCACCCTTACCATCATACAATGTAAGCTTAGGTTCCACAAATCTGGATAGCAGAGGAGTTACCACTATGCGATGTGCCTAAGGGGTATGTAAAATAACATGACATTACAAGGCATGTATAATAAATTTTAAGTATGTAGAGGAGGATTTTCCATAAGAGGTGTAGCTTCCATTGAAGCTTGTCAAGTTAAAATTTGTTGTGTACAAGCCCAATTGTACCCAAAGTAGGTTTGAAAATGTTGTTATATGGGGGAGTAGAAGATTGAGAATTATTTTATTTTTTCTTTATTTCCATTATGGAATGTAAAATCTATGCATTATTATGGGGTTATTCCTAAATTCTATCTTTGAAGCTCCATATAATTTCATCCTTATTGACAATTAGATTTTCATTGTTAAGTGAGGGGAGAGTGTCCCAAATCCCATATTGTGTATAATTTTTATCTTGATTGTATTTCTCATGTTTAAATGTATTATCATTGAATTCCACATAATTAAGGTCTAAAGGATTAATGAGAGGAGTTGTAGCTGGTCCATTGTCTATGGTGTAAGCTTAAACAAAAATAATTTGAGTATGTTCAATAGGATTGCCACTAGTCCTAGCACTTCTTTTTAACATAAGATATATAAATTTTTTAGATGGCATATAGTAAAAAAAATTAAATAGGGATACTAAAATAAAATGTATGAAATATGAAAAGATTAACACAACCAAAAAATATAGGAAAAAATATACAAACCCTATTAGCATCTAGGGTTAGGATTTGAATAGTATTTGAAGTAAGTCAAATTAACCAAATGTTTTAACCTTTTAGGATGTAGATGAATGTAAATCCTATGTTGTTAAAGAGATGAGTATAGTAAATCAGGGTAAAAATATGTAATAAATACAACCATTGATCTATTATATAATTGACTTAATTTGACCTTTCAAAAAATAACAATAAATAATGTCATTGAGAACTTAGCTAGAAAATGATAGACAAATGATCTCGAGGCTAAAAACTAAGGTAGAGGATGGTCTAAGTGCTAAATAGGGTTCATGTGTCAAGATCCATCTTGGAAATTAGTTCCCTAATTGGATAGTAATGCCATATGGTGATAGTGTCCTTGTTTTGGTGGAAGTTTTCTTTGTACAAAACCATTCTAAACTTTTAGATGCACTCATGTCTAGGTTTGTAAAACCCATTCTTATGTGCACAAGTTATAAAACCCTATATATGACATGTTTTGATTGATTTTGTGAGCAAACCCTAATCCTCCATGTTACTAGGATGTCCAATTGATAGAAGTAGTAAATTATGTCATTATTGGGGTAGGTTATAAATCATCAACTCCCCATTGTGATGAGACTTGCCTACATACCAATAATCTAAAGAGGTATCAATCCTGATGTAGTTATCCCCACCAAAGTGATGGTGAAAGTGCAGGTGATTATAGACTAAAGTGCTTTGAATCTGCTTGAGAATTGAAATCTAAGTAATCTTAACTTAGGAATGTTATAGATGGTTTTATGTAGTAGGTCAGAATAGGGATTGATAACCTTAATTGTGCAAAAATTATTATTAATTTGAATATATAATTTGTATTTCATTTACATATAGTGTTTAGAGGGCTAAAAGTCATGTATATATACTATTTTAGTGCTTGTGTGGGTGTTAAAAGAGGTGTATGCCGACCCTATGAATTTTAAGATTTGAAAAAATATTCATTTACAAAAATAGGAGGGAAAGGACAATAATACCAAAATTGGGATAGTAGCGCCATGTGGTGTTACTATCCCTATTATGGATCTAATGTCCAAGTGGTAGAATCTGAGGCATGGATGGCTAAGATGAAAGATTGAAGATCTATAACTACTTTAGTGTGTAAATAGGTTGTAGGTTAAGTCTAGGTCTAAGCTTGGGATAGGTGGTCTCAAGTTGTAATTTTAGCACTCAAGTGTCATTTTTAGGTGATTACACATTTCCATTCTCACATGGAATACTAGTGGAAATTGTAGTGGTTTTATCTATACTTCCATCCATGCTTATTATTGAATGAAGTTTATATCTGTGTTGAGTATTGTTTTATTTATAATCATATTGTACAATTCATAAGCTTTAGATAGTTTAGTATGTCCAAAAAAGATATACTAGTCACCTTTATCATCCTATTTATTTATCAATTCTTTAGGCATTAATTTATATGCCACACAACTAAAGACTCACAAATGAGAAAAACTATTGTTCTTTCCACTTTAGGCTTCTTGGCAAATTTTATTCTTCACAATATTTATTGGGAATATATTTAAGATATAAATTATACATGCTACATATTCAACCTAATATTCACTTGGCAGATGTTTTGACTTCAAAATGATTCAGGCCATCTCCATGATTGTTCTATTTTTTCTTTCTGTTACACCATTTTGTTGAGGTGTATATCTAGTCAAAAATTACTTCTTTATTTTAGTTGTTTTGCAAAAAATCATAAATTTGTCTAAGATATAGTCTCCTCCTCAATTAGATCTGATTACCTTGATATAATGGACACTTTATTTTTAAACCTTTGCCTTAAACTCTTTAAAAACCATAAAGACATTTGACTTATATTTCAAGTAATAAACCCATGTTTTATACTATAATCATAAGTGAAAATGAGAAAATACAAGCTTCTACCTATAGATTTTGTTTGCATCTGTCCCCATATATGTGTGAATAATTTCATGTGGATTTATTACTTTATATGATTTTACTATAGGAAATGTTTCTCTATGTTGTTTTTGTAATATACAGATTTCACACACTATATTAGGCTACTCTATTAAAGGCAAACCATTTACCATGTTATTATGATGAAATAATTTAAAACCATTTATGTTTAAATGACTAAATCTTAGGTTCCATAACTAGGTCTAATTTTTGAGTGAAGCCTTAGAGGCTTCTTCAACAAGTGTATTTTTTTCACACTTTGAGATTTAGTGGTATGAAATACTTCACTATGAATCTCTAAATGAAACATTTTTTTCATGTCATTTCCTCATTTGGAATCAACCTATTACTTGAGTTTTTATCCAATATATTACTTTTATAATTCTCAAATTATGCTTTGCATCCCTTCTCCATTAATCGACCTATACTCATTAGTTTGTGTTACAAACCAAGAACATAATATACATTAGGATTATGCTTTTTTTTATCATTGTTTTATTATAATTTTAATAGTCTATTTCCCCATAACAAAAACTTGATTTTCATTTCCTAATTTCACCCTTGACTTCACTAAGTTATTTAGGGTTACAAAAAGTTCCTTACTTATCTTTATATGATTAGTAGAACTACAATCTAAGAACCAGACATCTTTAGTGGGTTTTTATGCTACATTGCATATAATTAACATATAATATTGACTACTATTACTAGATTTATTTTATTTAGAAAAATTATCTTTTTGTTTATTCATATAAAAGCTTTTCTACATTTGTATGCATAATGACCATTTTTGTTACAGTAATCGCATTGAAAAGTTGATTTGTCATACCTTTCTCCATGAGGGTGACTATATGAATAACTACTACCTTTGATTCTTCTGGTTGTGTACAAGGAATTTGAGCTTTATACTAGTAATCTTTTATGATGATATGTGGTTTCTCGACCTCCTTTGGGTAAATTTCTACCTCTTCCTTTACTATGATTAAAATTTCATCGCATTCTTTGGATTACAACCTAGGATTTGAAAGAATTTTTAAGAGATGATATTCATATTCTATTTAAGCTCTACTCATGAGAAAAAAATGACCCCATAAATTTATATACAAATAACTACATCAAGTTCATAGATTATTCAATGGCTATAACCACCAAGTCAAACTTTGTAGGCATACTTCTTTAGATTTTTTCAACAATATTATGATCATCAAGAGTCTCACCATGAGACTTTATTTGGTTTACTACTCCCATGTCATGAGTTAAGAACAAATCTATTTATTAAAGTCCTTCTTGTGTAAGTTTTCAAAATCCCTTCTAAGAAGTCACTGTATTAACCTTAATAATACCTTGGTATGTAGTTTATATACTCTCCCATACTCTTTAATACTTAGTTATTGCTAAAAAACATGGAAAGTTTGACTCCTCCATGGTTTGTTGAATGAATAACATATGTTATACATCCTTTTTCTTATTATATTTTTATATGTCTTTGTATACTTGTGAGAGGGCATGATATACTTGTTGACTCCTTTGTAAAAGTAACCTATTATCTACTAGGTCCCAAACATCTTGAAAATAAAATAGATATTTCATTTTTATGCTCTAGTAATCATAATTTTCCTTGTTAAACACATGTATTTGGGTGTGGGTGATGATGCCACCTACACCTATCATGGATTCTAAAGGTAATATATAATCCACTTATTCAAATGTGTAAAAATAATAAAATGTTAAAAATTCAAACCTTTTGTCTGGGGTATGCTTGGTAATATACACTGAAAAATCCTCAAAATGAATTTGAATAACTTTGGCATAGACTAACATTTAAATTGAACATACAAAAACTAATTTACATAGGTTGAATGACCAAATCGCTCTCCTAAGTGGGTCTTCAAAATTTTATTCACACTCTATATTAGATATTGATAAAACATGTATTTAATAAATTTTAGATGAAATATAGGTGTGACCAAAATTGGATTTGATGGAAATAAATTTGGACTAGCATAGGGTTAGATGAAATCTAGCTTGAATGTTTATAGTTGTAAAACATAAGTAGGATGAACAAACCCATCTTAGTTCTGATACCACTTTGAATAAATTCAAACTTAAAACTACATATAAAACCCTACGTGAGAGTGCTATGAATTTTTTTTAACAAATAACAACTATTTTAAAGTAAAAATGACACAAGTGAAAATAATGGAATCATCAACAAGACACAAACAAAAGAAATGTATATAATAAAAAAATTATACTCAGTATGCTATATAAAAAGACATGACACAAAAAGTAGGATTTTATTTAAATTCTAAAGACTAATAGAGATTGATTTCTAAGAAACAAACACAACATTACAAGTTTTTGTTATAGAGTTTAGCAGAGCTTCACTACTCTATTTTCACATACATCAAAATTATAATACGTACAATAATAATTTATTTGGTTTCATGATTTTGAATCATATAGAGAGTAGGTGTAAAACATGAATGATATAGATCATATCAACATTAAAATCATTAATGAATATGTATACAATTTTATAGGGATAGAGAACTATTTTTTATTATCGAGATATTCACATAGAATAACAAGTTGTCAAGAATGGAAAACATTTAATGAAGGTAGGAAAGGATTCCATATGACTTAAACACATCATTAATTAGTAGAGTAAATCACAACACGGACTTCCAAGTTATCCAACAAATTATAAAGCTTAACTATTGAATTTTCTTTCCAACATTTTTAATCACTATATAAATATGAAGTATTAAGCAGATATTGAATTGTCAGAGGTTATAAAATTAGAACACCATATAATTTTAGAGTGCCACTTATTTTTTTAAATAAAATTTGTGTTTCTATCTAAAAACATGTTTTTAAATTTTTTTAAATATTCATTTTTGTTAGTCCTTAAATTTATGGGGAAAAGTACAATATTGTCACATATCAATAATATCTAATTAAATATTGATTATAGTGTTATGAGACATTTTAAATTATAATTTTTATATTTCCTAGTGGGTATTTCCTTGGTAAATTATAAATATTAGGTTTTTTAGAGAAAGGTAAAAAATTAGATTTTGAAAGGCTCTAGAGCCTTTTACAATGTAGTAAAAAATATAAATTGTAAGCCCACATAAAATATGTCTGCTAGTGGCTTATGTAACATAACTTAAAACCTACTAGGAGTGAGTTATCCAGAAAAAAACTGACATATAAAAATAGAGATTAAAACCCAAAAAAGTGACAACAAACATTCACCTAAAAAACCTCCTACTTTGAACTAACTCCTCAATAGATTCTAGAAAAATCTTCATGTTACAATCTACCTTAGTTGACCCTTTGATATTATTGGTCTTTGAACCCAAGCCTTTGTTGAGACTTCCTTTCCTCTTCCTACTCACTAAAGACCAAATCTTATTTTCATGTAGATATGAATCAAGAGAGAAAGGTATATCAATTTTGATTCAACTTGATTCCTTGTCACTCCCATTTGAGCATCCATCTTTAAACATTTGGTGCTCTGATAGTCCATATAGATAGTAAAGCATTTTTTGGGATAAACTATGTGGAATTTTTAATGTTTCTCAAAATTAATGTTTTAGATCCACATCTATGATCCTTCTTTAGAAGAAAATATAAAATGAATGAAGAACAACATGACCTTGCACCCCATAAGAGATGTAGAAAAATCACAGTTACAAAAAGTTTCCCAAAAATAATTAGCCATTGTCTAAAATAAAAAGACAAGTAGCTAAAAGGGAAGTTTCCATTAGGGATTAAAAATCTATATTAAATGAAATAATTAATTAATAAATCATGATTATTCAATAATACCTATATTAAAAATAATATTATAAGTATTATAGATAATAATTAATGATATATAAGATTTTTTTAATTAATATTTTAATAGTTTTTATAATTGATTATTAAAATTTTTATATTTTAAAAAAATATTCATAATATTACATGAATAGTGCAATTTATAATCGAATGCTATACCCAAAATATTTTTTTATTATTAATATTTAAATTAGAAAAATCTTAAATAAATCTACAATAATATAAATATTACTCTTATTATTAAAATTCTAATAATATCTAATATTGTAAATATTATAAAATATAATGAAAATATTACTCTTATTATTAAATTAAAATATTATTAAAATTATTATAATATTTAATATTGTAAAAATTAAAATTCCATAGAGTTTATCCCAAAAACTACTTTATCATCCCTCTTTAGTTGGTGAGCTTAAATCTCTAGATGGGGAGCTTGGGGTTGCCTTAATAACTTACTCATCTTGCATCTCGACAACTATGCTTCATTTTTTTCTAAATCTAAGGCATCATCCTTGGTTTGAGCATTTTCCAAAATAAGATGTTTAGTAAGTGAATCATTCTGCCAAGTGACATCTTTATTTTTATTTAAAAATAAAGAACTAGTTCAATAAATAACTAATTTTTTGTTTCCTTTGTTTTAATAGTTAGCAAATGTGAGCTAATCATAAACTAGAAATTATATGTATTTTATGAATATTTTTTTTTCACACAATAAAAATATTATTTCCCTAAAATATAAGTATTTTTGGTATTTGTGAAAGGTATAGATGAACAATATAAAAAATTATATTGAAAGCGTTTTTTATTTATTTTAGATTTGCTGATCTAATTAAATTAAATTATTGAAATTCAGATTGCATAAGATGCACCATTTAATATAAAGATTTAAATTCTAATAAATACTTTAATTACACTTGCAAAATTAAAAAATGACAAAAGGATAAGGAATTTAGCTTATTTTTATTCTTTCTTATTTACTGTGTGTATATAATTATATGATATGCTCTGAAATGGCTCTATGGTTTCTCTACTCAAGTGATATAATATTTTATCTACTAAGACATTGTCAAAATATTCTTAGACACCTACGATAACTATATCTATCCATTTTTTTAATCAAAATTATCCCTATTTAATTTTATGATCTCTTCTATCATAAATCACTACACCTACCTATAAATATAAATCTTGTAGATGATATTATGTGATTGTGTAAAACCTCAATCTTGTACACTTAGAAAACACAAGTGTATAGAGAACCCCTTGACCTATCTTTTAGTCTGAATAACCTTATATTGTTGAAACAAACATCCCATCTTGACCAAAATGATTAAAATTTACTTATTATAAACCTATGTAAGTTTTGAGCTTGAGCCTTCACTCCTTCTCTATGGACACTAGCATCTGAGTCAAACAATATCATTGATATTAGTGCCTTAGCCTGACACAAATTTTTAGTGCCTTAAAATTCATTCAATTTTTAAATGAAACATATAACAATGGTTAGCCTATGTGTTTTAATGTGAGTTATCTCATGATAGAATTGGTATAAATACAATATCAACCCTCACTCATTCCTCATGTCACAATTAGACTAAAATATTACTCAAATCAATAAGCACATAAGTTACCAAAATATTTCCTATTATACCTATTCTGATATCAATCAAAGGAATAACCTAGCTACAGGTCTGAATAAATAAAGGAGTATTCATAAGGTAACATTTACCAAGTTACAAGCTAGGTAATTTTTGTAATTACTTTACACATTGCATATTTCACACACATGACAACACATAGGGGATAACTACATGAGTTTAAGGCCCTCTTCTAGAGTATTCTCTATGTATAAAATGCCTTTTGAAG
Source organism: Torreya grandis (assembly GCA_037957365.1). Taxonomy (NCBI): domain Eukaryota; kingdom Viridiplantae; phylum Streptophyta; class Pinopsida; order Cupressales; family Taxaceae; genus Torreya; species Torreya grandis. The sequence continues at coordinate 355,840 of JARHVA010008479.1, read as the reverse complement.
ATGAATTGTGTGGGTTAGCATGACACCATATGCCTACTAACCCATTTTGCCCCAAGGTCACATTGAAGATGCAAAGCTATAATTTCTCCATCTCACCAAGAGTGATAGTCCATGACCAAGATATAAATGAATTAGAGTGAAGGTGAAGCCAAACCTAAAAGAATCTATTTGGTCACATATTGTTTTGGTGAGTATTTCATATAGTACACTAGCATTGATCTATGACACTATCATTGATGCAACTATCCCAAGCTGATGCAAGTGTCTAGAGAGATAGAAGCACTAGATCTAGAATCTGACAATGATCCAAAACTATCTTCCTACCTATATAAGATCTAGAACTCAATTAACATAAAAAATAGCTAAGTACTTTCTTTTATATCATTTCTATATCTAGCATAGTTGTACTTTATATTTATAGCCTATCTCAATTTTGTAAATTCAATATATGGTACATTTAAATTTATTAATTCAATTGGCCTACTATAGATCTAATATTCATCCTTGTGACCTATTATTTATATATCATTAACCCTAACCACTAAAATAGGATCCATATCCAAATTAAGGTTAAGCATTTGGTGAAACTGACCTTTGAGCATCAAATCCTATACCACCTAGGGTTTTTTTATTTATTTTATTGTGGATGATATGTTATTGATAAAATATTCTAATTTAATGTTTTATATGGACATATATGTCAATTATTTCATGGTCTAATACCTTATAGTTGATATAGTTTGCTACATTAATCACTCTATTAAATACATATGATCTATATGGAATACCAAATCTATATTATACCAAATCACTTCTTGTTATAATGTTTAAAATGAAATTTTACCTATTAATGCAAAGTACTAAAGGGAATGGATGAAGCATTCATTCATATTATCACATATTCCATCCCCATTAAAGGATATAATAGCTCAAACTTCCCCCTTATATTTGTTATATTGATCATCCCATTACAAAGATGTCATTTTGAGTGCATTGTGTATGACTATGATGTCATGTAATGTGCAAAAACCATGTATGGCTTCTATTTTAAAGTCCATCAAATTGAATAAGCATAATACATCATTTGAAAAAGAGGAATTACCACTGTAACATCTTATAAATTGTTTTTTTCTAATTTACATCCAATTATGTATTTACAATAAAATGGTAAAATGAGTTCTTATGGGCAATAGTTACAGACTAAATATTTATAACATATATTTTATCTCCTCAATTGGCATTAGTCCCCTAAACTTGGCACCATATAATATGATCATCAAGCTATTTGACAACATTTTTGGACAAGTGTTGGGATAAATAACACTGAACATTACTATAGGTCCCCATACCTTACCTACTTTGTTCTAAGTTATGCCAAATGACTTAAATTATAGCATTATTACAAGATGGCCTTGGATATAAGAGATGTAATTAGTTCCATGGAATTTACATGCATCCTTAAAATTCCGTCATCATAGAGTTGTTTACACTTATCTTATGGATACTAATCCCTTCAAACATTATACCATGATAAACCAAAAGGATAAAACACCATATTCTTATAATATTGATTTTGGTTCTCTCTATTTATATAAATATGGATACAAAGGAGAGGGACTATTTAAACATGGTCAAGGCATTTCTTAACCTATTTATCTTCCAACCAATACAAGTTATTAGGGTTTGCGTATTTAAAAAATACTTCAATTTATAGCCATATTTTGCATCACACAACTTATTTTAAATTAAGTTAAAATAGAGTGTCCAAATATTTATATAATTGATCTACTACTGGTCAACCCAAATCTTATTTATGAGAATGATTCAACAAAAAATTGGACACTAAATGAATTATCCAATGACGAATTCTTGCTAGACTATTTAGGGGCATATGAAGATCTACCTTCCTTCTATCATAAGAAAAGGTTTCCTCATGCTACTTATGCTCATGCCTACTTTGGTGAAAGTGTTGATACTAATGTCCAAAATTATACATCATATACTAATTTTACAACACCATTTATTAAATAGATATTCAATTTTTTTGATGAAGAAATTATCCAATACAACTATGGAATTGATAAGGATCCTCAACCAATTCTATTAGATGTAATGATGTAAGAGGATGAAGGAAAAACCTATCAACATGTCCTTCATGATTTTATTAAACTTTATGCTTGGACTTATTTAGATATGCCTTGAATCAATTGATTAATGATAATAAATAACATATTATTATATCGAAATGCAAAACTAGTCAAGTAAAAGATTCACAAAATGCATCCGAAAATAGCATTATTGGTAAATGTCAAAATTTAGAAGATTTTGGATGTTGGATTTATATGTGCCATCACCCATTCCAAATTGGTGTTCACCATTATACTATAAACTACCTAATGGTGTGATGTGTTGTTAAATTGATTACTAAGATTTAAACAAGGATTGTCCAAAAGATGATTTTCCTCTACTTAATATTGATATGATTGTCAATTATACAACTGGATATGAACCATTTTCATTTATTGATGGATTCATAGGATATAAAAAAAATCAAAATTAATCTCACAAATCATGAAAATATGTCATTTACTAGTAATTGGGTTATATTTTAGTAGACAATCATGCATTCTAGGTTAAAGAATGCAACAAACACATATCAAAGGGCTTTGACTCATATATTCCATGACTTTATTCACAAAAATTATGAAGACTTTGTTGATGATTTTCTTGATAAATATAAATGTTCTTAGGACTATACTACAAATTTAGAACAAATATTTAAACACTTGTGTAATTTTAATGTTTGATTAAATCCCCAAAAGTTTCCTTTCAAGGCTTCATAAATAAAAATTCTTGGATACATTATCTCCCAATGAGGCATTGAGGTTGGTCAGGAAAAGGTCAAATCCATTTTAAAAATTCACCCACCAACTAATCTTAAATAGTTACGATGCCTGTAGGGTTGAATTTGAGCTATTAGATGATCCATAGCTCAATTGTTTGAAAAAACAATTCCTTTAACACATTTTATAAAAATAGACACCAAAAATATATGGGATGATGTGTGTCAAAAAATATTTGATCAAATCAAAAGATATCTAGAAAACCCAACCATACTTATGCCTCCTATTCTAGATAGACCATTAATTGTTTATATTTTGGTTACTCATGAGGCCCTTAGTTCCCTATTATCACAATATGATGATTATCATAAAACATGTGAAATCTAGAACATTAGTTTCTTGTTGGCTAATTATGAATGCAAATAATTGGCAATGGAAAAGTTATGTTTAGCATTGGTTTTTTCTACTCAAAAGTTATGACATTACTTGATCAATAATTAGATTCATGTCATAATCAAAGAAGATACATTATGGTTCCTTATGAACATAACACACTTCATCGGATGAATAGAAAAATGGGTGATATATCTCATAGAGTTTGATCTAAAACTTTTAGCCAAAAAGTAAATAAAATCAAGTCATAGTTGACCAATTAGCTGTGGCTCCTTTACTAGATTCCTTTCCACTCACATAGGCTTTTTAGGATGAGTTTGAGGCATATAATATATCTTTCATTCCATGGATAATGTTTTTTGATGAATCAAAATGTCAAACATGAATGAGTGTTGGAAGTATATTCTATACCCATGAGGGTGAATGCATTCCTTTATCTTACAAATTATCCTTTTATTTCAGCTATAATAAAGATGAATATGAGTCCTTGATCATCAAATTATGCATAACACATAAGTTGGATATAAAAGACATCAAAGTTTTTGATGATTCTTAGTTGGTTATTAATCAAGTTACTAATCAGTAACCAAACTAAATAAGAGCCTATTTTTCCATACAAAAATAGGTAGATAGACTCACACAAACATTTGACACTTTTTCTATCGATAATATTCCACATAAAGACAATTGAAATGCAGATGTCATGGAAACCACAAAATCCTTATTGAATTTTGATGAAGGTCACATAAACGTTACAATATAGCAACTCCAAAATCATTCCATTTCTTCTGATCAAATGACCTTCCTAGACATTCTTCCTAATACCCATTATACTATAAACACAAAATGGTACACTAATATTTGTAATTTTCTTTATCTAACTTATATACTAGACCATTTTACATGAAATGACAAACAAAAATTATAGTGTAAGCATTCCACTACTTATTATTAGAAATGATTTCTTCAAGGGATTTTTTGATGGATAATTGATCTGAATCTTAAACAAAGATGAATTATATATGATAATCTTATAAATACATGATAATGAATGTGGAGGTCACTTTAGCATATGGGCCATGCCCCCAAAACTATTATGCTAAGGTTATTATTGGCCTACAATAGAACAATAATGTATCAAACATACAAAATTATGTTTACAATGCCAAAAGAATAGTAATATGAATCATGCAACATCACATGATCTACAACCGATTATCTCACCTTGGCTTTTTTCGTTATAGGGTTTTGATTTGATTGGCAAAATAAATCTAGTATCTGCTACTGGACATAAATTCATCATTATGAACAAAAAGTATTTTACAAAATGGATAGAAGCCATTCCCCTAGAGTTTACCATAGGGGATGACATATCCAAGTTTGTGATGACCTATATCATTTCCCATTTTAACATTCCTTTATTTATCATTTTTTATAATTGATCATCTTTAAAAAAATGGTTAAATGATTTTATAGTAAATATAAAATAAAACACACCTTTTATAAACCTTATCATCCAAAAGATAATGGAAAATAACAGACAACAAATACAAACATTTTAAGATACTCAACAATACACTTGAATATTATATTACTCATTGGCAACAGTAAATGGTGTATACCTTGAGGGCATACTGCACCAGTGTTCGTATACCCAACCCACCTAGGCTACATCGCATTCCTTGGTATATGGTATGGATGTAGTTTTACTATCTGATCTATAAATAACTTTGTTACAAGTTTCTCTTAAAGACATTATCAAGGATAATTAATACCATGAAAATAGTTTGCACCAATTAGAGTAGTTAAGTGATAAATGCGCACTGGCTTCTAAGCACATATATTTCTACAAGATCATGTTAAGTTAGCATATTAGAAAGGTTTATACACGTGAATTTAATCTGGGTGACATGGTACTAAAATAAAATAATTAAAAAAAAACACCAATGCATAAAACTATAAGAAAATAAAGTTCAAACCAAACTGGTTATCACGATTCATAGTTACTAAAAATTTGAGAAAAGGAGTAAACTAGCTTACTACACATGAAGTAAAACACTTAAAATTTTCAATAAACATTATGCAATTATGTAAATATGTTACATGAAATACATACCAAAAATTATCTTTGGAAAATACCAAAAATAAAATAAAAACATCCCAAAATTCAAAACGTAATAATCCAAAAACACTTTCAGTGCCTATATGTTTTATTTAACCCTTGACATCTATGTTTTAGCTCCATGTTAAGGACTATCATATAATTTTACTCATACATAAACATATACGTACATACAAAAATACATGATACACTTATGGGTGTTTGGCCTTCCCTCTACTCACATCATTAGGATGTTGAAGGCAACCATATTTTATGATCTTACTATACATAGGTTATATGATTTGATGATGACTCAACACTATCATGTTTGAGCTTACATTTGTAATTACACATTCCTATTATCCATTATCATACATTACATGGGGTAATTTATATGATATGTACTGGACATTAATTTTTAACACATTCGATGTATGGGCCACTATGGTATGTTTATGATGGTTGTTTATGATTTTCCATACTTCTTTGATTGTTTTGTATTGCTTTCACCTTGTTTTTTCAAGAAACTAAATATGATCCATTGTATATGTCTCATGTGCCTATGTTTTCTTTCTTTGAAATTTGAATATATCATTTCATTCTTGAACATTTGAACATGTCATCCCTTTTTTTATAGATAGTTGACTAAGTCAAATCCATTATATTTCAGAACATTTGAACATGCCCTTTGTTTGCAATGTATTTAGACCATTACCTTTTGAATTTCTTTTGATTTATATTGAGTGTGTTATTATTTGGTTGTTTATCTTGTACCATTACTATCTAGACATTTTGATTATATTTATAATTCATATTAGGCCTACATGTGATCACACTAGTTCTATGTGCATCAATGTTACATATACTTAGACATATTTCCTTCTATATGTTACATGATTACATTCACATATTTAAAATTATCTTAGTATTTTGAGGTGAGATAACTACTCGGTAATTTATTTCACTCACCTCAAAGGTTTGTGGGGGGGGGGGTGGGCAGGATGCGGGGGGTGGGGGGGGGGTGTTGCATATTAGTAGGGGCATGTCATGGTGACATGGCTTTCATATTTTTCATAGTGTCTAGATTGTATTGGGTGCATGATTTGGAAGAATGTTTTCCACAATAACACAATATATGGTACTTATACCGGTTTTTAGATTTAGTGGGTATGTGTCATGGTGACATAACTTTCACACATTAATAGTTTTCAACTTACAAAGGGGCCATGCTTTGGAATCATGTTCTACACATTCACTTGGTATGGTACTTATAATTCATAGAATTAATGGGGGCATGCTTTGGAAGGATGTTATCCACACCTAATCAAATTTTAGCATATCCAATTCATAGTGGGGGAGATTTTTATAAATAGGTCCTCCATATTGGTACATATATCAGTTTTAAATTTATCCATATATAGTGGAGGCATGTTTTGTAATCATGTTGTCCACACTTACATAGTTTTATAAATTAGCCAAAACACATAATTATATTATTTTGATACACATTTGTGGCATAATTATATACATGGTACCATTATTACACACATTTTCAACATGAGACAAATCTAAGGTGCATATGTTATGAAACATGTGCCTAATATTTTTAAATTTAACTCAAATTTAGATTCTAAAACTATTTTACATACTGATACCTAGTTGATTTTTATGGAATTTAGCAAGTCAATTTAATGCAGAAATTGGTTGACCTTTTGGTATGGTTGAGATGAATAAATCACTCAATCTTGATAATTTTTAGTTTAGACTTGATCATCCAAACTCACTAGGTTATAAGTATCATTGGATTGCAAGGTTGAGCTCATATTAACTACCAAGTGGAAACTCCCTTTTTCTCCAATGTTGGGGGCATGTGCCTTCTAACCTCTCTCTCTATCTACTTGGATATATGTACTTTAACATAATTATCTATATTTATCCTAATCTTAGTTTCAAAGCCTTATAATGATACATATTTTACAAAAATAACGTCCTTGTAGGAGAGGTGGTTACATCGACACACAAGTGTACTCATAAACCTTGGTATTTTAATTTTATTGTATTTCAAGTACTTTTGAATTAGATAATATGTAGTGATAATACACTATAGCCATGGAGGTAGCACAACAACATCCTAGAAAATAGGATGGACAAATACCAACTTACCTAGTAATACACATGGGTAATAACAAACCAAAAAAGATGCTATAATAGGTTTAAAATAGTTAAACCTATATAATCATTAATAATGATATTAAATCCTAAAATTCACTCCCTTAACATTACTCCCTAGCACCTACTTAATTAAAACATGATAAAATGTTTTTACACTCTTCGTGTAGCTTGTTCATTTTTGAGGTGGCATGCCATATTTGTGGCTTCATGGTCTTGGTGGCACCTATGGTTTTTCTTGTAGGATTAACACAAACTTGGAAGTGATAGGAATAAATCTCTCTACTTAATACCTTCGGTGGTTTCTTGGATTACCAAAAAACCATATGGTTTTCTGATGGAAGTTGAGCACAAACTTGGAGGTGGCAGGAGGTATTGACCATTTCGATGGTTTCTTGGATTTACACAAACCCTTTTCCAAGAAATAATTTCTACTTTAGTGCTTTTGGTCCCCATAATTTTATTCATCAGAAGGTACCAAATTAAAAAATAATACTCAGTATTTTATTAAAAACCATAATGAACAATCACACCATGCAAAGAATAAAAAAAACACATTGAAAAATACCACCATAGAAATGATGTGACCCCATCATAGGTTATTCATGAGAGGATGCCAATTTTATTCAAAAATTTGTGTATCTTATGAAGATTTGAATCTCATATGCATGCCATTTTTGAGGAAAAAATTTCCCACTAACACATATGACTCAGGACATTAGGTTCACCTGATAATGCATCTTTACTAGAGAATTTTGACTTCAAAAAGATTGAAAATGGACCCAAAACAAAAAATTGACACTTATTATGACACAAAGACTATTGTGATATTATATATTTTTGACAAACATATAAATTATTGACATATGATTTTAAGATGACAACTAAACTAACCAAATCAATAGATTAATTTAATCTACAAATAAATTTTAGAACAAATACCTATACTGCACTATATGATTTTAGAATAACAATTATAAATATATAAATAATGATGACCCAACTCGTAAAAGCCTAAAACCTTTAACATGCATATCTAGACAATATGATAAACATATGACATGACCCAAAGCTAATCACTTACATATGAAAAAATAAATCTAATACAAAAAAGAATTTTATATTGATCATATGAATATGATTTGACTTTATCAAAATTAAATCTAAAAAATAATTTAAACTAAAGATATGACCATAAAAATTAATACTAACCTAAGAAAATTACTTGACTTAAATAAATAAATAGATTGTATGACAACATGATCAACAACTTGATATTGATTGATCTAGAAGGAGGAAGCCGTAGCCATGGATAGATGAACACAAAATATGTTGAGAGCGATTTGGATCAAATTGGTACAAATTTGTATATGTGATTGAAGGTGAATATAGAACAACATAAAGAGATATTTGAGAAATAATACACCAAAGTGATACACTTTCTATTAAAGGAGGGATTACAATATCAAAGACACACAACCTATAGATCAATGACTTACTTGTGACTTGCACTATAGTTTGGTTATATACCACCCTTGCTTGATATATTATTCTCAAACAATCGTATATGCTCCACATAACCTTGGGTATATGGATAATAACAACAAATGGTAAGCCTTGTAATACATTGAATATTATTTGGCAACCATTCTTGTGCCTCTTTGTAGCCTAGTTTTTTGAAGTCTTCCTCAGTTACACATATTAGTCTATCACCGATATCTAAAACCATGGAGGTAGCACAAAAACTTCCTAAAAATATGATGGACAGATAACAACTTACCCAATAATACACATGGGTAATAACAAACCTTAGGGGAATATAATTCCTAATAATAAAAAACCAAAAAACATGCTATAATAGGTTTAAAATAATTAAATGTATATAATAATTAATAATGTTATTAAATCCTAGAATTCATCCCCTTAACATTATTAATTCTTAGCATCCCCTAATTCAAACATGGTAAAAAAATTTTACACTCTCTAGGTAGCCTGCTCACCTTTGAGGTGACATGCCATCTTTGTGGCTTCAAGGTCTTGGTGGTACCTTAGTTTTTCCATGAAATATTAAGACAAACATGGAATTGATAGGTTTACATCTCTCTACTTAATACCTTCAGTGGTTTCTTAGATTACCATTAACCCATATGGTTTTTTGCTATAGGTTGACCATGAACCTGGAGGTGGTAGGCAGTCTCAACCACTTCAATGGTTTCTTAGATTTACACAAACCTTTTCCAAGAAATAAGCACTAATTTAGTGCTTTTTATCCCCACAATGTTCTTCATTAGGAGGTACCAGAATGGAAAATAATGCTTAGTATTTTATTGAAAACTACAATGTACTATCACACCATGCATAACATAAATCAACCACACTAAAAATATCACCATAGCAATGATGTGAACCCATCATAGGTGACTCATAAGAGGATGATAATCATCCTCCAATCTCTCTGTATCCTCTAGCCTCTAGTAAATGAAGCTACTTCACTCAATCAATGAGGATTTAAAGCTCATATGCATATCACTTTTTAGGAAAAACCTCTCCCACTAACACATATGACTCAAAACATTGAGTTCACTTAATAGTTCATCCATACAAGATATTTTTGGCTTTGACAATATTGATAATGGACCCAAAACAAAAAATTGACACTTTTTATGGCATAAAGACTTTTATGGTATTTTAGATTTTTGATAAACACATAAATTATTGACATACACTTTTAAGATGACACAAATAAGCTAACCAAATGAATAGATTAGTTTAATATATAAATAAAATTTAGATAGAATACCTACAATACACTATATGTTTTTAGCATAACAATTATAACTACATATATAATGATGACCTAACTCTTAAAAGCCTAAGACCTTTAAGAGGCATATCTAGACAATATGATAAACGTATGACATGACCTAAAGCTAATTGATTAAATATTACCAAATAAATTAAATACATAAATGAAATTTTATATTGATCATATAAATATTATTTTACTTTATCAAAATTAAATCTAAACAATCTTTAAAACTAAAGATATGACCGCTAAAAATAACTACTAACGTAAACAAATGGCATCACTTGCATAAATGAATGGTTGGCATGAAAACATGATAAAAATCCTAATTGATGTAGGGGCATATTAATAAATCAAAAAAAGTGAAATTGGATGTGTTTTGGAGTCATGGTAATAAGTGAAATTTGAATTAAAATTTAAATGCTTATTTTTCTGCCTTTTTCCAATTTGAATTTTCAAGCTTATAATGATGGAGTGATAGTGTTATAGTGGGTATAATAACTTATTGGTGTTATGTAATGTGGGAGTGATGTTTTAATTATCCTTGTATGACCTCATACAAGTCCTTAATTGGTTTGGAATGTATAATGTCAAGTTGTAAAAGTGAGGTGACAATCTAGTTTCATCACCCTACATGGGTCTTAATAATGTTTGAAGTTTCTTATTTTAGTAAATGGTTATAGATTCTTATTATGGAGTATATTTGATGATAGAAAGGATATATAATGTGGAGAGTCCATGGGAAGGAAATAATGAGGAACAACAAGGAAGATAATAATGTAAGAGAAGGTGGTCTACCAAGAATGTAGAAAGAACTATGTAAGTCTTTAATTGATATTAAACTAAAGCTTCAGATGAACATATAAATGAAGGTATTTAATTTTCAAGTGATTTTGTGATAAAATTTCCTCAATAATAAGTTGTTATAGTTTTGGAGTTGAGAATGATTAGACCTTGTAATGTAAATAATTCTGAGTGTCATGTTGATTAATGGAACTTTGTGTGTTTTTAATATATCCATGTATAAAATGGTAAAGTGAACATGAACCTTATTAATTCCTTAATAACATGTTTGTAAATTTTTTTATTGAATAATATAACCTAAAAGATAAATTTTTTTAGTCATGTTTAAACTCTATTTTGATAAGCATAGTCCATAATCTATGTGAGTGCATGAGATGGTCAAGTTGGTGAGAAGCATAAGGAAATTGAAGGAAAGAGATACTATGTAAGTTGTGGATTGAAGATAATATATGGATGAACAATTCAGATGCCCTGGTCAATCTCTAAAATTTATTGAAAAGTTAACAAGTAGCTCCTTTTTTCTATAATAGTCTGAGACTCACTGAATGGTGAACTATGAAATTGAACTCTTGAAAAGAATTAATGAAAGATTCAACTGGTAAATGTTATATAATGTTTTGGTAAGTATTTTTAGTTTAATTAACCTTAATATAAACTTGTTATGGAGTAATAACATGGTATATGTCTTCAAAACCTTGATATAGGACTGAAAGTTACATATTTTCCTGCATAGTTGAGATGTTTGGAGAGAGAAATCCATGACAGTGGAATGTTAAGGAATTTTCAAGGATCATTATAGGTTATCGGGGTTAAGATATACCTAATAAAGTTTATTTTAGCATTTGAATATTTTTATAACAAAATATTTTCCCTTTTATAGGCTCTCAAGCTTGATAGAGGCCTAGAAACCCTCATTCTAGGGTTTAGAGTATAAAATGAGATTTAACTATAAAAAAATGCCAAAAACTAGTGAAAATATTGCTCTTGGTGTGATTAAGGATATATTTAGGGTTTAAGTATTGTATTGTATATTTATATACTATGGTAAAGGATTGAGTGTCTAAGGTGTAGATAGTGGCCTAATAGGCCTAAAGAAGGAACAAAAAGGTGTGGAAAAGTGGTGTAAAGAATGGGTAAAGGTCTAATATTTTATGGAAATATAGTATTCAATAGAGGGTACTAGAAGTGATAGTTGTGTTTCCCATAATACTTTGTACATATCTGTACAGGTAAGGAAACCTTGAAAATGGGGCTATTAGAGTGTGTAAGAAAATAGTGTAGAGTGGTAGAGAACTATCCTAATGCATAGTGGAAGGTTAATGGTGACCTAAGAAATGTAATAAATTATAATAAGTATATATCAAGTATAAATAACCTTCAATCATTATGATTGGACATATAAATAAGCATTGTGTAATGCCCCAAAGACTATGGGAATAAATGAATGAAGGTGTAATGCAAGAGATATAGTTGATAAAGGAAAGTTAGGATGGTTTAAATGATTAATGTGAATATATTTATATGTATTTTTGAAATATTTGACAAATAAGGAGCTAATTTTAGTCCATTTTAGACAATATAGACTGAGCATTGAAAGAGGAAGATTGACAAGATTTACAAGTTTATAAATAAGAGTAGGAAAATTGCAGGCTAGTGAGACAAGCTCTACATCATTTAGTATTAGAGACATATTGATGATTTGAGAAGATATATATAGGTTTGAATATGGTGATTATATTATTCATAATGCATGTTGCATGATTGACATGTATTTATAGGTAAGAAGCAAAGAAGGTAGTGCCTAGAGTCTTGTTGAGAGAAAATAGATAAGAGAGAAGGTATGATTTGTTTTGAGATTAATTTCTTGAACTAAATGTATGAATGATATAAATAGTAAAGTGTAATCCCTAAATAAAAGTTATCTATTAACAAGATTAAGAGAGAGAGACAATCTCATAAAGAGAGCTTAAGAAAGAGGATAGTCCTAGTGTAAAGGAGAAGGAGATTGAAGGCCTAAGTGTGGTCTGAAAGAGAGAGAAAGGTTCCAAGTGTGAACCAAAGAAGTGTTCCAAGTGAGACCAAAAAAATATGAGAGAGAATATGTACCCAAGTGAGGTACTTAAGAGGAAGATGAAAGGAGAAATAGAGAGGAAAGTGAGAAACAAGGTTGAGTATGAAAGCCACCAAGAGAGGATGATGGAAAAGGAGATGAAAGAGATGAAAGAAGAATTAACCAAGATGGATAAATAATTTATGAGGATGTGGAGTGTATGTAGTTTACAATGTGGAATCATGATCAAGTAAAGGATTAAGTGCAACTTCATAGAAAGGTTACAAGAGATAGAAAAATAGTAGGTGATAGAATATTTAGAGGGGTAGCTGAAAGAGATGGCAACACAATTTACCATGAAGGCAAAGAGAGAGGAAAATAAGCCTAAAGTTTTTATTCTAACTTTGATTTGTCATGGTTGAATGTAGATAAGAACGTGGATGGTGAAGTTTTTGATTGTCATGCAGAAGATGAATGGACAACAGTCCATAAACAAGATGAAGATGATGCATTAAAGAATACAAGTGTAGTTGAGTATGAGGTGATTTTTCACCCTAAATATGGACAGCTCATTTATGGAGAAGAGTGGAAAAATGAATAAAATCAAATAGAAGATAATAGAGAGGACAAAGACTTGACATGTAATGAAGAACATGAAATTTTTTATGAATATTTTGAGGATGAAGATGATGTGTTATATCAAGACACTCTAGGACTATTTGAAGAGTTTCTAGGATCACTAAAGAAGTATGAATCACATAAAGTGCTTAATGAAAGAGAAGAATAGGTGAGGGAAGGTGAGATTGAAGAAATGACCCATGAAGAGAACATGTAAGTTGAGGAGGTGGCTAGTTGGATAGTCAAGAAAGAAGAAGTAGCTATGATAAAGGGAATTAGGATATAAGATGGTGAAAACTAGGTTATGAACCAAAAATAGGCCTTGAAATGGTAAAGAGAATAAGAGAGTGAGAAGTGGAACATGTATGAAGATGAAGAGGTAGCAATAACAATGTTGGATAAGAAAATTGATAGAGAATGGTAATCCATGATGAATGCCATGAAGATTCAAGCATGAGAGAAAGTAAATCAAGAAGACTAATTATAGTAAAATCAATAATATGAGTAGAAACAGTGGAAAAATCAAATGAGTACATGAAAGATCAAGCAAAGGCATAGGCATGGCAGCAAGGAGAACACACATTTGTATGAGCACTTTAATGAAGAAGAAAATATAGGTAAAGCTATTTTATCCCCTTGGGATTATGATGCAAGGGCATATTAAGAATTACAAAAAAAGTGGACCTAGATGTGTTTTGGTGTCATGGTAGTAAGTGAAATTTGAATTAGAATTCAAAAGCTTGTTTTCCCACTTTTTTCCCAATTTGAATTTTCAATCTTACAATGAGGGAGCGATGGTGTTCTAGTGGGTCTAATCAATTATTGATATTATGTAATGTTGGAATGATGTTGTAATTTTAATTTTATGACCTCATAAAGGTTTGTAATTGGTTTGGAATGTATTATGTCAAGTTATAAAACTGAGGTGGCAATCTAGTTTCATCACCCTACATGGGTCTTATGAAACTTTGAAGTTTCTTATTCTAAGAAATGGTTATAGATTCTTGTTATGGAGTCTATTTTATGATATAAAGGATATATAAGGTGGAGAGTGTGTAGGAAGGAAATAATGAGGAACAATAGGGTAGACAAGAATGTAAGAGAAGGTAGTTTGCCAAGAAAGTAGAAAGAATTATGTAAGTATTTTATTGATATTGAACTACAGCTTCAGATTAAAATATTAGTGAAGGACTTGTGTCTAGTGAGTTTGTGGTAACCTTTCCTTAATAATAAGCTATTATAGTTACAGAGTTGAAAATGATCAGAGCTTGTAATACAAACAATTCTGAGTATCATGTTGATTAATAGAATTTTATGTATTTGTAATCTGTCCATACATAAAATTGTAAAGTGAGTATGAACCTTGTGAATTAATTAATAACATGTTTATAATTTTTTTGATTAAAGCATATAATCTAAAATATGAATGTTTGTAGTCATGTTTAAACTCTATTTTTGATAAGCACAGTCCATAATCTATGTGAGTGTATCAGATGGTCAAGTTGGTGAGAACCATAAGAAAAATGAAGGAAATAGATACTATGTAATGTGTGGATTGAAGAGAATATATGGATGAATAATTTATATTCCTTGGTGAGTCTTTCCAATCTATTGAAAACTTAGCAATTAACCGCTATTTTTTGTAACAGTTTGAGACTAAATGAATGGTGAACTATGAAATTGAAATATTGTAATGAATTGATCAAAGAATCAAGTTGTAATTCTCTATAATGTTTTGGTAAGTATTTTGAGTTTAAATAACCTTAAAAAAACCTTCAGATGGAAAAATAACATGGCATATGTCTTCAAAACCTTGATATAAGACTAAAAGTTACATGTTGTCTTACATAATTAAGATGTTTGGAGATAGAAATCCATGCCAGTGGAATGCTAAGGAATTTTCAAGGATTGGCATAGGTACTCAGGGTCAAGATAGACATGAGGAATTTTATTTTATAATTTTAAACTTATAACTAAATATATGCCCTTTTATAGGCTCTTGTGCCTGATAGAGTCCTATAAACCCTCATTCTAGGGTTTAGTGTATAAAATGAAATTTAATCCTCAAAAGGTGCTAAAAACTAGTGAAAAGATTGGTCTTGGTGTGAATAAGGATATTTTTATGTTTTAAGGGTTGTATTATGCATTTATGTACTATGGTAAAGGATTGAGTGTCTAAGGTGTAGACAGTGGCCTAATAGGCATAAATAGGGAATAAAAAGGTGTGGAAACATGGTGTAAATAATGGGTAAAGTCCTAAGATTTTTTAAAAAGATAGTATTCAATAGAGGGTACTCGAAATGACATTTGGTTTTCCAATACTCCTCTCTATATATATGTATAGGTAAGGAAACCTTGAAACTAAGGCTATTATAGCATGTAAAAAAATATGGCAGAATGGTAGAGAACTATCCTAATACATAGTGGAAGGTTAAGGGTAACCTAAGAGGTGTAATATATTGTAATCAATATATATCAAGTATCAATAACCTTGAATACTTATGATTATACATATAAATAAGAATTTCATAATGATCCAAAAGAGTATGTGAATGAATGAATGAAGGTGAAATACAAGAGATGTGGTTGATAAAGGAAAGTTAAGATGGTTGAAATGAATAGTGTGAATATCTTTATATGTATGTTTAAAATCTTTGGCAAACAAGGAGCTAAGTCTAGTCCATTTTGGATAAGATAGACTGAGCATTGAAAGAGGAAGATTGACAAGATTTGCATGTTTGAAAATAAGAGAAGGAAAATTGTAGGCTAGTGAGATAAGCTCTAAATCATGGATATTGAATGATCTCAATGAGGAACCCATACCTATGGAAAGATGTACACAAAATATGTTGAGAGTGATCTAAATCATATTGGTACAAATTTATAAGCATGATTGAATGTGAATATCGAACAACATAAAGAGATATTTGAACAATATTACACCAAAGTGATGCACTTTATGTTTAAGGAGGGATCATAATATCAAAGATGCATAAACTAAAAATTAGTGACTTGCTCATGAATTGTACTATAGTTTGGTGATATACTTCCCTTCTTCGACATACTCCTCTCAAAAAGTCATATATGCTCTACATAGCCTCAGGTATATGGATAATAACAAAAAATGATACGGCTAGTAATACCTTGAATACTATATGGTAAACCTTCTTGTGCTTCTTTGTAACTTATTTCTTTGAAGTCTTCTTAAACTATGTATATTAGTCGGTCGTTGGTCTCCAAAACCACTGATCCATGGTCTCACCATCTAAACTTGTCATGCTAGGAATACACATCAATAATCATGGAGATGGAAAAACTTCAAACTATCTTAGAGTAAGTTTTAATGAATATTTCTAGAATATTTTACACTCTCACTAAATGCAATACAAATGAATATTTGGCTTACTATGCATTACGCTCAAGTAGATATACATAGCTAAATGAAAACCTATCAATTTTGGGTAATAAGCAGAAGAGTGTGGCTACCTCTTAATCAAAATTTAAAACTCCATATCCATCTTAAAATCCTACTATGATATTAAACTATTGGAAAATTAGAGAGCCAAAGAAAAAATTGCACATAGAAAACTTAATTACATAGTATACTATCATTTCTTCATATTTTTGATACAATACATTTGGATATTATATAACTATGGAGGTATCATAACAAACCCATAGAAAATAGGATGGATAAATAATAAATTACCCAATAATACACATGGGTAACAAAAAACCTTATAGGAATATAATTCCAGATGATAACAAAACAAAAAATATGCTATAATAGGTTTAAAATAATTAAACCTATATAAAAATTAATAATTTTATTAAATCCTAAACATAAAATGTACTTATATTAAAACTATGTATGTTTTAAGCCTAAGTGTATTCTCCTTCTCCATAGACACTAATATATGGCCAACCAATAGTGTCAACATTACTGTCTGAACATAATGCAATGTCTAATACCCTAAAAGTTATCAAATTTTAAGATGAAACATATCATAATGGTTAGCATAAATGATTTAATGTGATTTATCTACTAATAGGATTAATATAAATACAATATTAACCCTCATTCATTCCTCACTTAGAAACAAACCAAAAGAATACTAATGAAGCACTTAAGTTACTAAAAGCTTTCCTATTCTTCCCTTTTTTGATATCAATAAAATGAACAACCCATTTATAGGTCTGAAGTCCTAAATGAGTTGTCATAAGGTCATATTTGCTAAGTTACAATATAGGTCACTTTTGTAGTTATTTTAGACATTGCATGATTCATACACAAGCCAACATTTAAGGGAGAACTACATGATTTTAAGGACCTTTTATGGTGTATTGGATATATAGGTAATACCATTTGATAGTGGGGTCATTATGGTTCAGATCAAAACCATGTGCCCACTAACCCATTTTTCCTCAAGGTCACACTGAAGATGTAAAGTTGGGGTTTTACCATTTCACTAGGAGTGACAATCTATGACCTAGATCTAAATGCACTAGAGTAAAAGTGAAACCAAACATAGAAACATCCAAGTGGTCACATCTTATTTTAATGAGTATTCCCTATAGGACACTAATGTCAAACACAAACTAGTATTGATGTAACTATCCCAAGCTGATGCAAGTGTTCAAAGAGATAGAAGCATAAGATCTATAATTTGACAATTGATCTAGAACTCTATTCTTTCCTACTTCCTACTTATATTAGATAGATAACATTTTATTAACATCATAAATAACTAAGT
This sequence comes from Torreya grandis, assembly GCA_037957365.1. Taxonomy (NCBI): domain Eukaryota; kingdom Viridiplantae; phylum Streptophyta; class Pinopsida; order Cupressales; family Taxaceae; genus Torreya; species Torreya grandis. Next base: position 337,302 of record JARHVA010008479.1, on the reverse strand, counting down.
ATATTATTTTATGTCATTTATATATCTAGCATATATGTACTTTTCATTAATAGCCTATCTCAATTTTATAAATTCAACATATGGTACATCTATGTTTAACACATTATTTGGCTTGCTATAGATCTAATATTCACCCTTGTGCCCTATTATTTATATATCCTTAACCCTAAAAACTAAATATGATCCACATCCAAATTATGGTTAAATAAATTCTTGATGTTTATTGGTCTTCCATCATATGTGTAAATATTGATTTTTGGATTCATTTACCTTGAAACCCTCACTCAACTTTCAACACTTGTTTGACCTATAAAAGGTGTTAAAAATATGTGTTGGATAGTCCTAACCACATCCCATTGTGTGATTGAACATTACCCAGATTCTAATATTTTGAAGAGGGATCAATTTACATCTATTTCTCCCACCTATGTGCATATTTTATCAATAGTGTTTTGATAAGATGCAATGCATAACTTTGCATTTTGACACTTGAAAACATAAATTTTTTTACCTTGCATTAACATTTATACTTCTATTTTGGCTTGTTGCTTTAAATCATTTTAAGATTCATGACCTTTTGTATAGTTCCTTGAAATGTCCAAATGTATTTCTCAATGTACACATTAGAATTATAGACAGATTTAGATAGCTATGGCCATATAATTGATATGTATGTATCCATGTGTGTGTTTGTGTGTGGACACACACCCACACCCACACACACACATGAACCTTTGGGTAATCCCTCCCTTATGTTAGCCTACATGTCTCAATTATCAATTATTTGGAGAAATTACCCAAAGGGTCATGTGTGTGTGTGTGTGGGTGTGGGTGTAGGTATGGGTGTGTGTGTGTGTGTGGAGACCCACACCCATAACCACACCCACACACACACACATGACCCTTTGCGTAATTTCTCCACATAAATGACAATTGAGAAATTTAGGATAGCATAAGGGAGGGATTAGAATTTGATAAATAGTCATTTAATGAACTTGGGATACTATTATAAAATACAAACATTATCAATAACTAATAACTTCTGAGTATTGTGGACATGTTCCAAGACGGAGGAAAATTTGATCTAGAATACAACAATATTCTACATAGGATAGTAAAAAAATTATGACATAAAATAGGGAGATCATGTATATGAATAATGATAAATTGGTTTAGACATGCTCATAAATATATGAATGGCTAGAAGAGATTGTGAGTGAGAGTCAAATTTATATCCATAATTCATGTATGACAAAGATAGGTAAAACTTTATATTTCCAAGTTTTTAATACTAAATTTATGTATCAAATAATTCTCCCCTTTTATTAGAATATTGAAAAATAGTAGATTAAAGGATACAATAAATAAATTTACTATATATAATTAATAATAGATGGTATTAATAGATATGCCCATAATATATAGCTTAGTACATGCATTTTATACAAATGATTTTTTATTTCCATACACAAGACTTTTTCACCTTTAGCCCTAGATCTTCATTACATTTAGACTTATATTTTGAATTGTTTTTAAAAATATTTTAAGATTTGTGGACTTTTATATAGTGCCTTAAAATGTGAAAACATATTTCTCAATGTGAAAGTGAAAATTATAGATATATCTAGAGAGTTATGGCCTTAAAATTGATGTGTGTGGGTGTGTGTGTGTGGAAACATGTGCATGAATGCGCATATATGTTCATGTGTGTGTGTGTGTGTGTGTGTGTGTGTGTGTGTGTGTGTGTGTGTGTGTGTGTGTGTGTGTGTGTGTGTGTGTGTGTGTGTGTGTGTGTGTACATACATATATGAATCTACACACACACACACACACACACACACACACACACACACACACACACACACACACACACACACACACACACACACACACACACACACACACACACACACACACACACGATTTTTTGGGTAATTTATCCTATAACTGACATTTGAAACATGTAGGTTAACACAAGGGAGGGATTAAAATTTGTTAAATAGTCATTCAAGGAACTTGGGACACCACTAGAAAAATACAAGCAGTATCAATAACCAATAGCCTCTGATCATTGCCAACATGTTACAATAAGGAGGAAAAATTGATCTAGAAAGTAAAAATCTTATGCTTAAGAGAATAAAAAATTTAAGACATAAAATAAGGAGATCGTGTATATGAATGATGACAAATTGGGTTGGATAAAATCATAAATGGATAGAAGAGGTTGTGAGTGAGAGTGAAATTTATATGCACAAGTCATGTATGACAAAGATAAGTAAACATTTATATTTCCAATTATTTAATACTAAATTTACGTATCTATAATTTTTGTCTTTTATTATAATATTGAAAAAAGCAGATTAAAGGATAAAGAAATAAATTTATTACATATAATTATTCATAGTTGATGTTAATAGATATGCCCAAAATATATATATATTGTTACATGTAAACATACAAAGAGTTTTTTATTTCCATACACAAAGGATTTTTTCATCTTAAGCCTGAGATCTTGATTAAGGTTTCATCCTTCTAGGGTTTCATATTTCAAGATCTAGGGTTCTATTTTAAGACATAGTTTCTAATTATTCCATAGTAATACATCTTAATCAATATCATATTAGATGAACATTATTTGTTAACACAAGTAACAAAGTTACTCTTTACATATCATTCTACATGGATAGTATATCTTATTTGGATCAATTATTCAATAAAATGGGTAAAAATGATTGAATATATGAGCCATATTAAGGTTTAAATTAATAATGAACAATCCCAATCATATTATTGCAACATTCAATCTATGTTGCCCCTAGTTGCCATTAAATATAAAAGGGCATGCATGACTCATATTATTCCTCCCCATAATTTAAAAAATGTTGACAGTTACCATCCCACTTCTAATGTTGGCTCTTAGCTCATATTAGATCTCACAATTCATTTTGTCACAACATGAAGGTTTAAACCGATCCATCCAGTACTATAGACCAAAAGACATCACCAATTTGTTCCTCAACAACCACCACTAGCCACCAAACAAGTTAATCAATCTAAGGGTTATGTCATCATGGAATAACAATAGAATACATAGACCAAAATTTCTGTATTAAAACTTCTTTAAATAATGTTTGCTTACAAAAATATTCATTATGAAACATTAAGCAATATAACTTTACCTATGAAAGGTTAAGTTGATTCATCCAGCAGTATAAACCAAAAGACATTAGTGTTAAGTGATATAGCTTTACCAATTAAGGGTTAAGATGATCCATCTAGTAGTATAAACCAAAATACATCATCAATTCCCTCCTCAACAATCACTAGCATCCACCAAACAAGTTAATCAATCTAAGGGTTATGACCTAATGGATCAACAATTGAGTACATAGACCAAAATTTATTTATTAAAATTAATTTAAAAAATGTTTGATTACAAAAATATTTTTTATGCAACGTTAAGTGATATAACTTTACCAATGAAGGGTTAAGTTGATCCATCCAATAGTAAAAACCAAAAGATAACAACAATTCCCTCATCAGCAACCACCACTAGCCACCAAACAAGCTAATAAATCTAAGGGTTATGACATAATGAATCAACAATAAAAGACATAAACTAAAATTTCTCTATTAAAATTACCTTAAACAATGCTTGCTTACAAAAATATTCTTTATGCAACATTAGGCAATATAAATTTACAAGTGATGTAATTCTACCTTATGTGGCTTATATTATCAACATATTATGATGAACAGAGGCCCAATACCTCTTTGGAAAAAGAAAGGTTGGCCCCTGAACACATTATGAATCAATATATACCATTCTATATTAAAGTCGAAGGTAAAAATAAGGTAATTAAGTTTGTTTTGTTGGATAATGAATCAAGGTTAAAGATTTATAGTATCTCCCTTCTGAACTTATTTGGTATTTAGGAAGAGGATCTTAACTATTAAAATATGAACATTTTAATTATATTAAAATGAAGTATGGGAAAGTAATTTGATTTTAATAATACACAACATTAAACTTAATCAATGTGTTTGTTATATCAGAATAATTTAACCCTAATAAATAGAAAACAAAGCTAACTGTAGTAAAGTATATTTTATTAATATTTGTTATCCAATAAAATTTAATAATGGTATTAATCTTTTTAAATTCTAAAATTTTCTCAATGCAATTTTTATATATAATACTTTATTAGAAAGTGATCACTTCCCGAAAGATCAAATCGATCAAATGGATCAAGCGCTGGAAACTTAAAATAACTTAAACTGAAAAACCTAAATAAACATCTTTTCAATTAATAGAAGTTGAAGTATAACGAGAAACATGATAAATATTACCGAGAAACATGATCAATTTCTGTTAGAAAAAAAATATAAAGGTATGAGAATAACAATCAAGGGAACAATCATCGCAGATAATAGAGCTACAGGGCTATCCAACTTGTCACTCCCGTCACCACTAACAAGTACTTTTCTTATTTAAGACTAATAATCAATGGAACAATCATAGTAGATAACAGAGCTAAAGAACTATTCGACTTGTCACTCTAGTCACCACTAACAATTACTCTTCTTATCTATTAAAGGTATGAGATTAATAATCAGTGGAACAATCATCGCAGATAATAGAGCCAAAGGGCTATCCTACTTCTCGCTCCAGTCACCACTAACAAAGACTCTTCTTATATATTAAGAATTGTTTCCTGCCAATCGTTATCTTTATTTCTAGATGCATCATTCTCTTACTCTTGTCCAGATGGGGAAATTTCTAAAACCAGCAAATAGAAAGAATTTTTTTTTTTTGCTAAACTCTCCATCCACTAATGTTAATATTTAGGAATGTAGATCCACCACCATAATAACAGTTGTGAGCCAAAGAAAGATGTCATGAATATGGTGAAAAACTTTGTCACCTATTCTATGAATGATGCCTCCTACGAGTGTCGTAACCACAACCCTAAAATGTAGACTATTGACAGAGACAATTTTGAAAGAACCAGCTGATTGCTTATGAAGTACTCCCCCAATTGTCCAAAAGAGACTAGAGAAACTTAACCTCTAGACGGAGCTTCGCAGACACTGGTCCAATGGTAGATTTTAATTACTAGCCCATCCTATAGAGAAAAGTAATGCAGCAATACCTTGGTGTGTATTGTGTGAAAGACATTCTAATTCATAGCAGCAGCAGCAGCACTAACGAGATGAACCCCATTATTTTCGAGTGGAAGTAGAAGATCCGAAAATGCTATCTACTATTCCAGTGTGTCAGTTGAGACGATAATAGTTGAATCAATAGGATCTATTTTAATTGTGGGGAAATTCTTCGATGGCACAGAAAATAACAGAGCCTCAGACATCTTCATTTTGCAGGTCTCATCTCTAAGTTCATTGACATTTTGTAGTTACATGTTTTTTAATTGTTGTGTTGCTCAATGTTTTCCCTATAAACATATCAAATTCTTGTTACTCGAGCTTTAATGCGTTTCCAATGAGTTTTAGATTTCTGGCCGTTGAAACATGGAACACAATTTTGTAACAGGGTTGTGTACTCATATATTTACATTATGGACATACATGTTATCAGCATTATTGGAGATCAGCCAAAAAAATAATCCGGAAGCCTTGCTCTCCATAATTTTGTAAAAAAACCCAACTTGTATAAACCAAACTGGATAATCAGACAAGAACTATTTGATCCTATAAATATATTTCATTAAAATGGCTAGGTTTCTGACACTAGGGATGAAGATACGAAGCGATCCATTGCGAGATCTGGAATCTTAGACGCGCAAGCTTGATGTATTTCTATTTAACTAAGCCTCTAGTTTTTATTTTTTTTATACAAATCATTGCAACCTGAACTAAATTATAGAATTCGGAACCCTGACCTGTTGACAGAGTGATGTTGCGGAGAAAAGAGAAACAGCCGAGTACATTATATATATAAAAAAGCCGTCCAAATCCATAATTGCGAGAAAGTGGATACATATGCTTCTATAATTTATTTCGTAAATGTTTTAACGATTAGAAAAGCCATACTGCAGTCCAGACTCATACTTTGTCACATTGTGTTTCTGAAACACGGTTAAACAACTCGCAACTTCCGATATCAATCACGTGTCTATAATTTTGCCGGCATTGCTTTAGATGGTTTGTGTGGAGGAGAGCATTGTTAACAATTAAAAACAGATTGCAGGCCGTAGCTTTCCAGGCCTACCCCATAACTTAAACTTGTTATCTGAAACGTACGAGTCCTAATTAGTCGAAATGAATAGTAATCAGATGTCTATGTTTTCGATGATTATGAAGGTAATTAAAAAACATATCACACTTGTTTGGCATCTTTAAATTTAAAAGCCAATAATAGGAGGCAGATTTGTCGGTCATTGAATTTGGGACGCAGATTTGTTAGCCACTAAATTTGTCCAAATACAATAGACAGGAAAACTAATATCTTACAACAAATATCATGGCTTCAACTGTGCGACGAATTTTATACGTGACTTTCGGGATCTCATTACTTAAATCGTCTTCTGAAATCATCTTTAAGAAAGAGAAAATTGAAGCCAGTGAATAAATTAATCTTAAAATCAAAATATCTTTACGTTCTTACATTTAAATTGTTGAGCTGGATTAATGTTTCTTTATTCATGATAAATACATCGATTGGGCTTTCGTAGTGGCATCATTTCTTTTTGTTTTTCTCATATATAAGAAATGCGATAATTAGTTTAAATGTAGGATATCAATTAAGGATGTTTCTTGAAGTTTCAAAGTTGAGCAAACAGTAAGTTCTCTAGTGATCATATTCTCAATCCTTAATTCCTAGTATTTTTGGTCGCTGGAATAAAAATTTAGCTGTGTAATCTTATTAATTTTATTTGATAAAAGGTGGAATAACTTTTATAATTCTGTTAAATTTAGTTGACAAAAGAATACACAAGCCTTAAAGTTCTGAACCCCTTCCCGTGTTCTCTAGAATATATCTAATGTCTTCAAAGCTGTATAATATTGTTTAAACTTTTTAATGCTTAGTTACTAAATTTATTAATGATATGTTTTTTCTTCAAGAGGCTAGAGGATATCAAAACATACTCGATGCACTACTACTAAAAGAACAAATAAATCTTTTTATTTTTGCTATATATTCCAAAATATTACAATTGCCTTGATAAATAGAGGACTTCACAGGGCATTGTTTTTATATCAAGTCACCTATAAAACAAAAAATAATAAAAACAAAGCATCCATTTAAAACAATCTTCTTATTTGCTGCTGCAAAGCTTTATCTTTAAGACTAGCTTTTTAAGCCGTATAAATTAGTAACATATTCTAACACTGTACCTTAATTATTATCACTAGTTGCTTCAATTTCCATAATTCTCAAATTATGTCTTAGGTGTTCAAAATTATCCTATGTTAATGCCTTTGTAAATATATCTACTAGCTGATCTTTAGATCTACAAAACTCCAAATAGATTTATCCATTGTTCACCAACTCTATAATGAAATGATACCTGATTTCAATATCCTTGCTTCTCTTATGAAAAACATGATTCTTTGACAGTCCAATTTCTGATTTGTTGTCAAAAAATAGTGGTGTAAGACTTTCCTACTTATGTAATAGATCTATCAACACTATCTACATCCAAATTTCTTGACATGCTACTGATGTTGTTACCACATACTCTACTTCTACTGATGAAATTGTTACTATACATTGTTTCTTTGATATCCATGAAACAACACCTATGCCAAAATAAAAAATGTATCCATAAGTACTCTTCTTATCATCTGTGCTACCTAAAAAATAACTATCAGTATAGTCAATAAAATTAAAATCATAATTTTTGGAATATAAAATTCCATATCCTATTGTTCTTGTAATTTATCTCAATATTTTCTTCCCAACTTGCCAGTGTGAGTCTTTTGTTGACTCCATAAATCTTGAAATCAAGTTAACTGCATACATAATATCTAGCCTTATAGATGTGATGTACATCAAACTTCCAATGAGTCTTTTAAACATAGTTTGATTAACATTAGATCCATTTTCAACTTTGCTAGGTTTTGTATTTATTACAAATGGGGTTAGTGTTGCATTGCAATTCATCATCTTAAATATTTTCAACACATCTTTGACATACCTAGATTGAAAAATAAACATACCATTATCTAATTGAACAACTTCAATACGTACAAAATATTTCATCAGTCCTAAATTTGTTATTTTAAATTCTTTCTTTATTGTTGATTTAAACATGTATACAGATAAATTGCTAGTAAAAATTAAGTCATCGACATATAAACATACTACCAAAATCTTATATTTCTTAGTATTTTTTACATACAACAGAGGATCACAACTACTTCTATTGAATCAATTTCTTATCAAGTATGAGTCAATCCTACTATACCATACTTTTGGTACTTGTTTGAGTCCATAATGAGTTTTCTTCAATATGTATACTTTGTTTTCATGTCCATACACTTCATAACCATGTGGTTGTTGCACATATATTTATTTTTATAGAAAACCATTAAAAAAAAATATGATTTGATATCTATTTGGTAAACCTTCCAATTGCTTTGTAATATAATGGCTAAAACCATCTTGACTATATCAAGTTTGTAACTAGTGCAAATGTCTCATTATAATGATTACCATGTTGTTGATTGAAACCTTTCAAAGGTAATAACTTTGATTTTTAATTTTCAACTTCTCCTTCTGCATTTAACTTGGTCTTATAGACCCATTGGACTCCTATGCTATCTTTACTTTCGAGTAGATCTACTAGCTCTCATATTTTATTTATTTCAATAGAATCCATCTCTTCATCCATAATCTTTCTCAAATAATCTTCCTTAGTTTCCTCTTCAAAATATATAGGATTATGAGAGGATAAAGAAAAAATTAAATGTAAATATAAATTATTTTCTCTTTGATCTTAAATTTCTTTCAAACTTCTTATTTTCTTGCCTTTGTACCTTGATATTTATGAGGAAAGTATAGGATCTGATTCATTACTTGTGAATTGGGAATTACATGCACTATGATTCACATATCATAAAATTTATTGTTGTTCTTAGCTTTGATAAATTAGATCCATGTATATTTATTGTTAGATTACTAATTTCTTGTGAACATCACTTACCACCTTGCACACATTGTTTTATTGATTCTTCTTCTTCTTCTTGAGGTATTGCTACTCTAACTATAATTATTTTATCGATACTTACATCCAAAGATTCATCTTATTTGAATTCAACATCTCTATTGATGATTACTTTCTTGGTAATGGAATTGTAAAACTTGTAAGTTTTTGAATACTCACTATAACCAATATAGATATATTTTCACCTCTATCATCTAGATTTATTCTTATTTATTATAGTACATGTGTATATGCCACATATAAAAAAACTCTTAAGTGAGATACACTATTATTCCTTCCACTTCATGCTTCTTATGGATTTTTTTTTCTTAACCCTCTTTGCAGCAACACCTATTTAGAATATAAGATGCACATACAAATAATTCTACGTTGTCTTCATTAGACAATTACTTGGCCTTCAACATGCTCCTAGCCATATCCATGACTATTCTATTCTTCCTCTCTGCAGCACCATTCTATTATGGTATCTATCTTGTAGTAGATTGCTTCTTAATTCTATGATTCTTGTAAAAATTTAAAAACTCATTTAAAGTGTATTCCCCGCCTCTATCTGACCTAACTACCTTGATATATAGGCTATTTTTTATTTCAACCATTAAATTTAAATCCTTAAATATTTTGAAGGATTCATATTTTTTCTTGAGAAAATATATCCATGTTTTCTTGTTAAAATAATCAATAAATTTTAAGAAATATAAACTTTAGCCTAATTCTATAGTCTGCATAGGTCCACATATATTAGTGTGAACAACCTCTAATAGTGCATTTGCTCTATAAGACACTCATATTGAAAAACTTTATCTATGTTATTTTCTTAAAATACATCTCTCATATGAATTTGATGGTTACACATTTGGTGGTAATCCTTTCACCATCTACTTGTTTTATAATAAACTAAAACCTCTAAAATGAAGATGTCCATACCTTAGATGCCATAACCATGTTGGATTTAAATGGGCTACCTTGTAATTTGCCTCAAGTTCTTCTTAGATTGAATTTTTAATCTTTATTTTAATTAAGAATATTTAGTTTCTAGTAATCTAATCCTTAAAATCAACCTATCACTTGAAAATTTATCTAGTATAGTGCACACATTTTCTTTGAATGATACTCTATAAAATTTTTACACATGTTGCCCAACACTCAAGAGATTATACTTTAAACTTGGAATAAAATAAATATTTAGGATATATTTTATTTCACCATGTTTTTTGAAAATGTTAATCACATCTTTACCCATTACTAATACTCTATTATCATGGCCTAGCTTGAATTATAACTTCACATAACTATCTAAGCTTGCAAATAAATCTTCATTTCTTGTTATATGATTATTGCATCCATTGTCTAAAAACCAAATATCAATGGAACTCTCTTGAGAAACATGACATGTAATGAATAATGACTTAGATTGCTATCAAATACATCTAAAAAATTTGCATTTTTTTATCACTCATATGCATAATGATAAAACTTACTATAATAATGACCCTAAACATTGAATTTATCATACCTTTAATAATCTTGATGAGATTGGTTGTACCCTCTAGAACTATGAGCATTTAAATTATAATCTATCCTTTCACCTTAATTTGAATTACTCTTTCCACCTCTTTAATTATTATTTCTACCTCTATCTCTAAAGCTTGATATTATTCTTCCTCTACCTTTGGTTATTAAAACATGTGATTTAAAATTATTCTCTAAAGAGGAAGTATTATTCTGATTCATTCTTGATTCATGAGATAATAGAGACCTCATCAACTCATCTACATATAGTTGTGTTAAATATTGATATTATTCAATAACATAAACAATAGAATCAAACATACCAGGTAGACTCTTGAGAATCTTTTTCAAGACCTTTTGACCAAGTATTTCTTCTCCATGTGATCTGATTTGATTAAAAACTTTCATGACTTGACCAGTTTTTTTTTCTATGGACTATGAATCTTCCATTTGCACATTCTCAAAATTTATCTTAAGAGACTATAATTTAACAACTTTTAACTTGGTGGTTCCTTGATAAGTTATTTCTATAATATCACATGCCCTCTTGGACCCAGTTATTATTGTAACCCTAGGTAAATTGGATGAATCCATGTCTTGTTGAAAAAAATAGGGATTTTGTATCCTTATTCTTGTTTTCTATAAGTTGGTCTTTCTTTGTTTATGTTAAATCTTGATAGGTTACTTGATCTATGGGCTCTATAAATATGTTCTACACTAGATTCCATACATCTTGTGAATAAAATAATGTTTTTATTTTGATAGACTAAAAATCATAATTTTTACTTGTAAAAATTAGAATTTGGGGCTGAAAAATGATGTTCATTACCATGATCAATTACAGTGACTCAATGTCAAAATATTTCTTCATCTTTGATAGCAGTTTAAAATAGTTAACCAGTCTACCTATTTTTATCGACCTTAATTTCATATCCTTCCTTCAATATGACTTTAATTTTCTTGGAAATATAGTATTTTAAAAATAAAATAGTGGTTGCTCATGTGACTTCTAACTAAAAATTAAAACATAAGTTTGTGATTTATTTTTATAACTGGCTAACTCATGTACTGTGCTCCTTTTTGTCTTTTTTGATATTTAATATTAACTACACATCTATGCCTAGTGTTTCTCCATGGATCTCCCACACTTCTTATGCTCTAATCTAGACATGGGATTTTAGCTGTAATCTCTCCAACCTCACTGTAATACCACACTAAAAGAAAACATAAATCTTTTTATATCTACTATATTTTCCAAAATATTACAATTGCCTCAATATATAGACAATTTGAAAGGACATTGCTTCTAAAGAAAATTACCTTAAAATAACATAAATAAAAATAAAGCATGAATTTAAGATAGTTTTCTTATCTGATGCCAAAATCTTCATCTTTAAAACTAGATTTTAAAACTATAGAAATTAGTAACATATTCTAAAAAATGCACTGCCACAAGCAACCCCAACCATAATTTAATTCCTACCATATTCACTACACTTGTCATGAATTATGGTAGAAAGTACTACCATGTCATTTCACAAATATTGAGAATTTTTAATTGTATGAGGGACCTTACTCTCCACCCTCATGAGCCATTTTAAACCAATTTTAATTTTTTAGTCCAACCATTGTAGAGAAAAAACACCATTACTAAGGTGAAATACCATTTCAAACAAGAAATAAGAGAAATAAATTGATTAAATCTATTTTCAAATAAATTCCATTGTATACAATATAAATGCCATAATTTATGAATAAGATAATGCTATTTTAAATAATAAACACAACAAACAAAATAAGGAAATTTGTAACCATAAATATAAAATTATTTATGCTTCAATTATGCATATTTTATTTATGAATAATTTAATATTGATTTGTAATATGTCATGTTTATAATTGTGTAGGAAGAAATTTATGAAAATATAAGGAAATTTATTATTAGAATGTATAATTCACATTAAACACATCCAAATATATCAAAGTGTAGCCATCTTTTTGGAATGAGATGCATAATGTATCGACTCAAACTCACATGTAAAAGAGGGTATGTATTACAATAGATAAGTGAATACATAATTATTAGGTAACCCTATCAATGTCACACTATCTATTAGGTATACATGCCTTCAACTAGCCTAAAACCATCTATGTGAACCTAATTGGCCCGACATCCTAAATACTTTAACTAAACACTCAATTAAAATGAGGTGGGTTTGAAAAAAAATTGATTCAAATTATTTATCATATTTTTTAATGGGGTTCAAGTGTGACCTAGGAGATTCTAGCCAATTATAGGGCCTAAAAGGCATCTTAAGAGGAAAATCACTTCAATTTTCAATTTGAGTTACTTTTATAGAAAGACATTGAAAAAAATACCTTATAATATTCATCCAACCTTAAAAGGGTATAAAATTTCATTACTTAATTCACTGAGGATGGAGCATACCATCTCAGCTATCATATCTATCTTATCTCAACCTTTGGATTGAGGCCTATTGAAAAAACCATAAGAATCCTTCCAAAAGCCTATAAATATTATTATCTTCAATATCTAAGTTTGGAAATTTTATAATAGGTAAAGGGAAGAAAATTTTGGAGGACAACTTATCCATAGTCATCCCTCTTGACCTTCCTCACCCTTAGACAACCAAAATTAATGGTGTCTCCAAGGTTTTAGTTTTAATTATTTTTAATTCATATTTATTTTATGAGTCAAAACAAAGGTTTTTTTAACAAGTTTTAAGGTATCGATATTTATAAAAAACTTCAAGGAGGTCATATAATCTAACCATATTTGAAATAATGTCAGTTAATTTTTATTGATTAGAGCTACAAACAAGTCTGGGACACATAAGGGTGCATAAATCCCTAAATGATTAACTGATCAATAACCATTAGGAATTGAATACAACACATACGATGATAATAAGCTTCATAATTACTAGATATATAACTAATATGACTTGAATACACCACATACAATCACAACAAACTTTAGATGCCCAATGAGAGTTTAACATGGATGGGGATAGAAATAACCAAGTCACTTTACCAACTCACCCACATCTAATCAATGAAAAAATGTTATTATTTTACTAATTTTAGATAATTATAATTTATATAATATAAAATGATCAACAATTTAGATTGTGTAAAATATAGAAATAGCTAAAATATATGATTTAAAAATTTGAGAAAATTATATACCAATTAAATTATTTCAATTATTAAGGAAAAAGGGAAGAGCAAATATTTATCTTTTATGATTATAATTTTTTAAGAAAAAGATAAGAGTTTTACTTAGTTTATTTCTCTATTATTTCACTCACAATATTTTTCACTAATTCTAAAAAAAATCTATATGTGATTTATCACTACTTATATGAAAAAAAAATTGCTCAAACCCTTCAATAAAATTTTCAATAATAATGTAAAACATGTGGCCAATAGTATCATTTTGGATTTTTGGATAGTGTTACTATATGCTTTGTAGATCCATAATTGATAAAATTATTATTCATGTGCCTTTACATGCATTCTATAGATCCATTCACCTGAATTCCTATGTCTTGTTTTTTCTCCTTCCTTTATAACCTTAATCACAGTTTCTACCAAAATATGACTTGAAAAATGGGTTAGATATTTTGACTAGATAGCGCCAACCACTCCCCACTAAGTGGCTAAGTGTTGCCTAAATTTGAAAAATCTAAAGAGGTCCCCAACTACACATATGTTTCATGTCTATGTGTGAGTATGTAGCACCATGATCAACATAAATTGAAATGCAATATTAAGCTTTTAAAACTTGGAAACATCTAACTTTGACTTTAATGTGTATTCAAATTGGGCTTTATAACTTCTCATTTGAGATATTTTTAGATATATATGTATTTTTCATAATATCTCAATAGAATTCTACTAGATTTCTCAAAATTTTATTAATTTATGAGATGTTCGTAGGTTAGTTTTACCTTATCCTTGATTTTTATTTTTAGTTTAATAATTGTTATTTACTAGGATGCACAACCTATGAAACGTGTCTAGATTCACCTAATTGAGATTTTTTAATTAAAAAAATAACCACTAAGCATTCTGGGATAGTAACTACAGAGGAAAACACATGTGGTAACCAAAACTACTCAACCATTATTGGTATTATCATATGCGTGAAGATTAGCAATATGAAATATAGGGAAGGTCTATGTAGGTTTTTTTAATGTTCCTATACATAGTAATTTGATCTTGAATATGTGTATATAAAAAATAGGGATGGATAAAATAAACAATTTAGTAGACAAATAGAGGGAAAGTGCACACAATAATCAAATGTACACACAATGTCTAATTATATAAAATCATTCCAAAGTTGATGTTGCAAAAGTGTTTTATGCTAAACTCAGTTATCTATAAATGTCCCCTTCAAATTTACTATTATCAATGATAAATTAAATGGTTAAATTCATTAAATTTTTTCCTATTATTATCGCACTTGGTGTTGATATGTATGACCCAAATGTCTCATTTTATTCAATAAAAATCTGTAGGAAAAATGTATACATCAGGGTCTTTGCAATATTTTTTTTTTTTGGAATACTATATATAATTGAATCAAATGAAATTAAAAAATCCAATGAATGAAAACAACTTAGGGTATTCAAATGATTTTTCCACTTATAGATCATGTTTAGATGATTCCATTGGGTGATCATGCCCTAAGGATATACATTAGGTGAAACCATGAGTTGAAGAGTGTTAATGACCCAAGAGTAATGTGTGAGTGTTATAAGTTGAACAATGTATAAACCTCAACTCCACTACTCTAAATATCATCATAACTATTTTTTTGAAACCCTATAATAATGTTTTTATGTTAAAGTGGAAACCTTAAATAGAGTCATATGTAAAATCAAAAATTGAATTAAAATTCTTATGTAAAAGGATCAACTACTACAAACAACATATAGACCCAAAGTTCCAATGTAATACCATCATCTCCATTACCTAAACATGATCGACATGTTCCTGAAATAAATATAGAAATCCATCATCTATTTATCATATCATCATAAAATTCCATAATTATTTTTCATAATCATATGGAATGCCTCACATATGGCAAAATTTTCTCAATCGAAACTATTTATCTATCATTTTCTATCCACTGTATTCCCAAACTTTTGATATAAGGGTTGAATCCTATAAAATAATCATCTTAAAATAAAGAGATATGTGAACCATGTGTTATACATAAAAATTTAATCATATATCTTGTATGTTAAAAACATGATAATGCATTTCACCATAGAAAGATATGATATTTAAATCACGTATGATACATGTAATCTAATTTAATGGGCATACAAGTGTCATTTTATAGTAAATATAAATATTAATCATTAGTGATAATAATTATAGTAGATGCATAATTTACAAAACAAATATGGAATTTCACATAATATAAATGTGTGGTAGACATCACAACACCGAGATCATAGTAATAGTCATATATGTAATTATGGGCATGCATAAAATTCCATGATAAATAAACATGCAAGTACAAAATTTATATTATGAATCTATCTTGACATGGGCACAACATCCCCATGACTCATACTAGAGGATGATTTGATACAAATAACACATGCCATGACAAAGCATATTCAATGCACTCATAAAACACTTAGTATAGCATGTATGAATGATCATGTAATATTAAAATAATCAATATCAATAACACATAGAGTGAGCATTATTAGTCCATATAATAAATCAATGTCATTCCATAATATAAAAGAGAAATATATATATGAAATAACATTATTGAAAGCATAACCATGAAAACATCATGTGTAATATTGTACTATGATCAATGGATAATTATAAGTGTTTAAATGTGCCCCCAGTGTAGGTCAGACCTCAATTTAGAAAGGCTGTCCTATGGTGTAAGTAATATCATACATATGTATGATTATGTATCATATAAAATATAAATTCCCTATATCCTACTCATTTATACCATGAATAACATGTGTGTAGGAAATATTTATATATTTCGACATGTATATGTTCACTAACATCAATCAATATATGTGTACAAATAAATGTTATCATGCATAGGTCCTAGATTCATATTTTTTTATTTAAAAAAATATTTTTAATTGCTTCTTATTTTATAGTTTATATTTTTTTTCTCCAACTAATGTATTATCACATCAATGTCACGATCATGTGTAGGGCCTGGATTGAAGAGTGAAAATGTCACTTGTTATGGACAAGAATTAACATGTATATCAATATGTAAATAGGATAAATGATGGTGCATTGTAAAATGTTTATCATTTTCATCAATAGCAACATGATTGAGTGTAATTGGTGCATATCTCTAGTATCCATGGTACCTTGTGGACTACATTGTATGTCAGTATAATATATCAAAGTTATTTTTTAAACAATCACACATCTTTTAAAAAATAACATAGGACATGATAGACTAGGTAACATCTCTTGAATTTGAATAGAACATTGATGTAATAGACATTGGATGAGTGCTCATGAAGGAAATTCAATCACTTATCTATAATTTGCATTATAAAAATGAACATGTATAGGTTATATATTAGGTTATTGTTAAGGTAGTTGAGGAATGTATCAATCCAAATGGGGTATACCTATGAAATACTTAGAATTATAACTACTTGGTGGAAAAGGGAAGGATAATTGTGTAAGAAACTCACACATTCATTGAAAGCGATGATTCCTATTTGGTTTAGTGTTATGAACAACCATAGCTGGTCTTTGCAAGCTTTCCCTAGGGTTAGTACTAGTGTGACTTTGTTTAGATTCTTAATCTAGGTGTGATCTCAAGCCACACACTTTTATTCCATCTTGAAGCATACTTTTTAATGTTTATAAATATAATGCATGTTTTTAATTAAAAAATATTTTTTTTCCAAATATTATTTTATTTAGCATTTCTAATTTTATAAATTGTGATTTCTAAAAATGATAACACATCCACTTTATTTTACCCATAAAATCATGTGATTCTATGACTAAAATATTCTAAGATGATGAGAGAGAGAGAGAGAGAGAGAGAGAGAGAGAGAGAGAGGAGAGAGAGAGAGAGAGAGAGAGAGAGAGAGAGAGAGAGAGAGAGAGAGAGAGAGAGAGAGAGAGAGAGAGAGAGAGAGAGAGAGAGAGAGAGAGAGAGAGAGAGATAGAGAGAGAGAGAGAGAGAGAGAGAGAGAGAATATATTTTGTTTAAATTTCCATTATTATAAATGTTACCATACACTCTTTCTCTTTCTTTCTTTCTTTTTTTTTACCAATTTTAAAACATAAATTTTCCATTTATAATTTTAAAGTTTTTTAAAAACCTTATTTTTGTTATAAATAATATCATTTTATGATGATAAAAAGCATACTAGAACTATAATGTTTGTAAAAAGAATTTGGTAATAAATTTAAATTATAAGCTTAATATTAATTTTTAAAATGACCAAATAAATTATTATTATTCATGTTAAATTACTTAATGCATTTAGGGGATATAGGTGGTATTATATCACAAAATAGAATTTAAACTTGAGTTGTCTATATTGCATATATCCCTTCTTAATATTATACTTTGATGGATAAAATTTAAATTTAAATTTATTATTATTATTATTATTATTATTATTATTATTATTAGAGTGAGATGTCTTTGAAAATCCATTTTAAGTGAATGCAGTCTCAAAGTGGGTCACAGTAAACATCATGTTTATATCATTCATTTTATATAGTTTATCAATGGTGGTAGGTCTAAGTTGATATCATATTTTACTATTATAATGTTTCAAGATATCATATATTATATGAATAATAGTAGTAATACATGAAGGTTACATAACTTAGTATTCATTTGGAATGCACGACTCATACTCCATGTTAGAGAACAAACCACAGATAAAAACATGTGAAAAAACATGAAATAAAAAGGGCTAGATAAGTAGAAAACATAAAAGCATATTACATCATAGAAAAAATTTATATGCAAGCCACAACACCAGAAGGAAGAGGTAGCACATTATCCTTTGGTTGTAGATTCACCGTAGTAGAATGGTTTACAAAAGGAGGATCTAATAATACTTAGACATCCAAGTAGTTTATAGTCATATCAATAGTCTATCTATCAACATGGTCTATCTATGTAATAGTTCCATTAAGAGAGCCCATTTGAGAAGGAGCCATAATTTTAACCATGTGGTGGTGGTGAACCCTACCCCAAGGTGAAATCAAGGGGAGAAGTGGATACAATTATGGCAACCTTAGAGATGGTCCTTATGGGGGCACACGGATCATAGTGTAGGGGCATTCTCCTAATGGTCCAGTGGATCCTAGAGATGTTATAATTTGATCTAAACCTTGCTCATTTGGTATTGAATATGCATGTAGGATGAAGATATAAAAAACGTAGTGGTTAATGTAGAAAAGACAAACACATTTATCATTATTAAGTCTAACATATTTGATGGCCTTCTATAATTAGAAAATAATAATAGATTTGAAAAAATTACATACAAAAATAATAGAGGTTAACCAATGGCTGAAGTCACCAAGAAGAGAAAGACACGAAGATAATATTCTATGGTGATAAGGATCAAATAAATTATGGATCATTTTCCATGCATACTAGGTTTGTTGGAAAAAATAGGAAAGGTATTTGAAGGACTAGGGATGGTTTTAGGTAGAAGATATGGGTGAATAAAAATTCATATGAGAGAGTCACTTCTCGAGTGGGAGGCCTTTATAGAATAGGCACCATACGAAGTGGGTTAACTTGGGTTCCATACCATCTTTCCAAATTATCTAAAGTCTAGAATGCCAAAATATAGAGGACTAATTAAGAACCCAATGCCTATTGATCATATACAGAGAAAGGGAAAAGGGACTCATGATGTGATAAATAAGTTATAGAGAATTATTTTTAAAGTTGGTGTCATTATTCCACCTCTAGTCCTTCGACCATGCCTGAGTGGCTGTAATCCCAACTTATGAAATATAAAATTTGGAAAAATTTATTGAATTCAAAGAATATAAAGTAATCATGAATTTATTAATTGATATTTTTATTTAAAATTCAACAAAGGGATCCAATCCCTAGAATAAACATGTCACAAATAGTATGGACACCTTTTAAGATCCTAAGGGATTTGATTTAAAGAAATTCAACCAAAAAATAGTAGAACATGTAATAATAGGAGACCGCCATATAATAACATCATTTTAAAATAATTTGGTATGAAAAACATCACCAATCCACTTCATGTGAGGCTTGACATCTTCAAAATTATTCCATATTATTTTGGTAATAAAAGAGCCTTTAGTTTTGGTAGGAGTAGTAGTGATGAGAAGGAAGTGGAATCTTATTTTCTTCCAACTAGGTTTAACATAAAGTGACTCGAGGAAATAGAATGCTTAAGAAATATTTTCCATGCCTAACTACCTTGAATATCTCAAACCACCCATTTAGTACATAAGGTTTCACTCTGCCTATAGAGGTAAATAATTCTAATACCTCATTTATCCTGAGGGAGGTAAATAAATCCTAGGAAACATGATTGAATACCTCATTTTCTTGGAATTAGACCAAAGAATGTCCCTGATAATTTTAGCTAAACTTTCCTAAGAATTATTAGAGGGAGACCAACATGAGGAATAACAAAAAATATTAATAGCTAATATTTTATTCAAATTTTTGAATTTTTGTGTTATGGATAGCGTCTTTGTAATCCAATACTCAACTGTTTCTCCACTCTATTTATGACTTACTATCAAAACTCAACATGAAAATAATCAAAGGAAAAATGAATGACAATAAATTTTAATACTTGTCCTCATGTAATCCACTTAAATTTAAATTGGAGAATTCTCTCGAACATAAGCATCATGCTTTGTCTAAAATACAGTGTCTTAATCCATTGAAAACTAGACCCAAAAGCTATAAACATATATCAATACACATTTTAGCTTGTAAAAATGGTTGTTAGTTATCTTCAAGTGTAACCTAGGAGTCATCTAAAAAGTTACCATTAATGAGATAAGATGAGTGGTCAAGTAAAATAATACCCCAAACCAGACCTCATTTAACTTAAGATACAATAAGATATCTTAAATTTTCTATAGAAAGGACAGAAAAGGTAATAGGAAGTTGGAAACATTAATGAATGGAGTGATAAAGTTAAATGCTATCATATTTTAAACTATTAATGGTGAGATAGCCTAAGGCATCTGCAAGTAATATTTGGACTACCAAAAGATATCACTAGACAAATACAATATCTTTTAAAACAGCTAAGATAAAATCCCATTCAGTTATATCATAGACTTTTTCAAAGTCTAATTTGAGAAAAAAAAGATTTTTTGACGAGAAAATCTGTCCCAATCCATGTCTTTCTAAAAAATAATAAGATATTAAAACATATATCACCATCTAATAAAGATGGTTTGCTTTGGTATAAAATGTTTAAGAATAATCAAGTGGAGGTGATTGGTAATATATTTGGTGTGGATTTTGTATGAGACATTCAACAAGGTGACAAGCTGCTAACTGATAATGAGATTTGTATCTCCCATCTTGGGTATAAACTTTATATTATGTTGATTCATTAAATATCATGAATAATGGTTTTACAAGGCTTATCTATATACCTAAAGCAAGTCTGACACAATAAACTCCCATTTGTATTTATATAATTCACATGGAAAACTGTCAAGGTTAAGGGTATTATCATTGCTCATGCATTGGAGATCCTTTGTGAGCTCCTTAATGGTCAATAATGACTCACATATCTATTTTTATAAGATTTTAATTTTTGATGAATCATATAGAGGCATTCCTAAAAATCCCAATATCTTTATTTTATTTCCCATCAGGCTTGGAACACTAGCTTGTATTAATTTAGGAAAGTAAAGGAGATGTATTAAAAGGAGGTGAGCCTAGTTTAGGCTGACTTGATGGAATTTATTTGGTTAAAAACTTACTTGACCTTGAGTTACTTGAAAAATTCTTTGGATGCTTTATCTCTAACCTTAAGCCAGTGTAGTCGAGTGTGCAACTATGTTCCTCTGGTAGTGTAGCCATATGCCACCTTGATGTGGTGTTTTATCAAGGTGTTGATATTATATATATGAGTATGAAAAGTATTAATCTCAAAAGGGGATGAAACCCTCTTAAATTCATTTAGCATAACTTCATATCACTTCCAAACCTAAGAAACATGCTTCCTATAATCACCTAAAAATGACACTTGAGTGCTAAAAGTGTTACTTAAGACCATCCATCCCTATCTTAGCCCTAGACATATCTTAGGGCTAGTTTAGGAACTTATATATCCTTCATTAATTTCATATTCAACCCTAAACAACCGTAAATCCATCCAAGACCCTCACTTTGACAACCTAACACTTAGTGCTTTAGGTTCTTCCACCTAAACATCAACACCATAATATAGATAGTGGTTCCTGATGGCACTAGTGTCCTAGTTTTGGAACTACTATATTTTTCCATCATTTTTATAACAACATATAGATTTCCAAATGTGAAACCCCATATGGTCATCTTAGACTTATTTTAAGACCCACAAAATAACTATAACAATATATATACATGGTGTTTATCCCTCTAACCACTAGATGGAAATAATATGTAAATTACACAAATAAACATAGAACAAGTTTTGCACAATAAATATTATCAATCCCTAATCTACCCTAATTTTACATATAACCATCTATGACATTATTAAACTCATATTAATATATTTTTCTAGTTTTAAGTATATTCAAAGCACTCAAGCCAACATTCATACTAGCATTAACTACACTTACATTAGCACTTAGGTGGGGATGACTACATCAATCTTGATCCCTCTTCAGAGTATTAGTATGTAGGTAAATATAATCATAATGGCATGTTTAGGATGTCTAATATACCTC
Organism: Torreya grandis; assembly: GCA_037957365.1. Taxonomy (NCBI): domain Eukaryota; kingdom Viridiplantae; phylum Streptophyta; class Pinopsida; order Cupressales; family Taxaceae; genus Torreya; species Torreya grandis. The sequence goes on along the minus strand of JARHVA010008479.1, from coordinate 314,623 downwards.
ACTAAAAACATACTTTAGTATTTTTGCCAACCAAATGCCATAACAACATGGAGGTTTAGGCTTTACCCATAATATTAGTTAAAATAGGTCATCTATGAAGATATAGAGCTTATTTTAACAATAAAATTCTTTGTATACCTAGATACAGGGGCACCCAAACATTTAGAATAGTTATGGACATAAGACACTAGCACCAAAATACAACATTACCACATGGCATTATTTTCCAGTTAGGGCACTTCTATGGAGGAAGGGTTTTCACACCTAGATCCTATCCGTAACATTCATATTAGATTCCATATCATTTTTTATCCTATAGATCTCTTGTTTATATCATTTTCCAATAGAGTACTTGTTTACATTATTTATTTCTATTTTTATAAATTTTAAACTAAGTCAATTTTGTAATATTTGTTACACATTCAAACCCTAATCTACTATATTTAGACCTTTAATAAGCTAAGATTTATATTTACTAAGTATTAAAAAGTTAATTTTTTTTGTTAAACTCAACTTAATTTGAATATTTCATTAAATATAACCCTAGATAACCCTAGGGTTTATGTTTAGGGCCTTCTAAGACCCACACTCAGATTTCAAATCCTTATATTTTCTGATTTGTATTTCATGTAATCATGATATTAATGTTAGATGTTTCACTTTTTAATACAAGGTTTTCTATCATCATTTGCATGTTTTTTTATTCTCATTTGGAATGAATTAAAATATGATATAAACACATATCTACATGATGTTATATATTAGTTAAAATGTATGTCATATTTCATTCTATCTCTAGCATGTTATTGTTCTTTTATGTGGAATTCAAGTATGAAACAAATCCTTACATACATAGAGGATCAATTACAATATATTTTATTAGACCTAATCCATAAATTTAATACACTAAGAACCATGTTTAAAGTCTTAATAGCATATCCTATGCATAGTAAAGAATCTAATTATCCTCTTGATCTCCATGAGGGTGATATATACTTTCCCTATAACTAGGTCCATGTTATCACTCCTCCAAGAGTTGACACAATGTATACTATTGTTAATAATGCCCATATTAAAATTATCCATGCCTCCACCTCTCCCTTATAGGGTGTGTTCCTACATGTTCAAATAAAAGCAACTAGGGTTTGCACTTGTGAGACTCTAAGGGATCAAGTTATAAATATAAGCAACCTAATATTAGAATCATAGACTCAAAATCAGTCATTAAGTGGAAATGTCACATTATTGGTAAATCAAATTACATGTAAAAAATATTCATAATATACTAGTGTCCATCATGTATATGCATCTACACCTAGCAAATTTATGCCTAGCACTCTTTCTTATCCAAATCATAAAGTATAAGATGAACAATACAATCAAGATCAAGATGATAGACAAGATAGGAATTGGGACACTCTCTCCCCACTTAACAATGAAAATCTTGTAGTTAATAAATATGAGATTATATAAATTTTCATAGATAGATTTTAGGAACAACCCCATGATCATGCAGATTTTCTACAAGTCATAATGGAAATAAAAAATAAATCAAATAATGGTCAATCATCTACTCCCCCATATAATAATATTATTACACCTAATTTGGGGGAAACTTAGCTCGTGCAATAACCTATTTTAATTTATAAACCTTTAACAATAGCCTTACCTCTTGTTTCTAGTTCATCCTCTCTAGATGTACAATCTCTTATGCATGACATTCATTATCTATAGGCTAAGGTGTTACATCTTGAGTAGGGAGCTACTAGGTCATCACATGCTTTTCATTCTCTTGTTGTTTTACATACACCTGTGGAACATCACATAGAGGCAAATAATTTTCCATCCAAATTATGGCACCTAAGGTTATTTTGTATGATGGTAAGGGTGACCCATAACACCATCTATGAGCTTTCCAGGTAGCCTATTTGAATTGTGTGTCTAATGATTTGCTCCTCATTAAGTTTCTTCCATGTGTTCTAAAAGACTATGCCTTATAATGTTTTAATGATCTTCTATATCAGTCTATGACAACATTCAATCTATTGGCAGATATGTTTTTAGCACACTTCTAAACTAACATCAGTGATAAGATATCATATGCATAAGTAGCATAACTAAAGAAAAAATCCAATGAGCCTATTGCAAAATATGTCTTGAAATATGAAAATATATTATAAAATATGATTATTTCCATGGAAGATAGAGATCTATAATACATATTGAAATAGAACTTACTACCAACATTACATGAAGCTATATTATTTTAGATCAGAAATTTCCAACCTTCACTGATTTATGCCACATAGTGAAAGAAAGGGAATTCACGTTTATATCTATTTGAAAATTAAAGTAAACAAGTGGTTCAATGTCAATTACTAAGATTTGTAATAAAAATTCGTACAAAGTAAGGGGCATGAAAAATAAGATTGATCCAAAGGTCATAGTTAATATAGCTCTAGAGATATCTCCTCACTTGGTTTTATAGGTTCCTCCATGGATATTTTTAACCAACCTTAAATAATCACTAGCACATGGTTTACAACAACTCTTATAATGGAACATAATATATCCCCCTCCCATAAAAGTGGTTGATATGATATTACCTCTTCTAAATAGATATATTTCTAATGTACTCTATGACTATCATAGGGTACTTGGCCATACTAAAAATTGATGCATCACCTTGAAATGTGGGATATACGATTTGATAGAGGCCAAAATAATTGATGTCGGTACACCCACAAAGGCACCTAAAGTTCAAAAAATGGAAGGTAAGGCATTGAAAATATTCGTGGATCCATTTCAAATGTATAAACATAATGAGGTAGGGGGAGACTTTAGGTGTTCACTATACGTATCATGCACATCCACCACTAATATCATATCACACTACTACGAGGGATGCACACCCCGTGCATAATATAATTGGTACTTTAGTATTATACATGCTAATTAGGTGATCACAGTTGAAAGTGTTTCATATGAGAATCCTTTTCTTGTCCCATAGGAAGACATAGTGCATCTACCAGTTATAGTTTTGAACACAATTCATATCAATACACCATATATTTTATTGGAGTCAGCAATGTAGGTAAAGTCTACTCCTACAGTGTTACCATGTACACATAATCTCCCATAATGATCATTATTGGAGATACCCTTGAATCATAGATATGATGTAGATTATACAAGGCCTCCCTATACTCTCCTTCTAAGATCAATTTTATTGAGTTCTTAGAGTTCTCATCATAGGTCACATATGCTATATACACCATCTTCTACTAGATGGGTCCTTAAGACCCCTATAGTTCATAAGACACCCTAATAAATTTCATAAGTTCCTAGCACCACTTCACAATTAGTTCAAGTTATAGATCACTCAGTACATCAGGTTCTTGGACCTTAGTAAAAATTTTATACATCACACACAATCACTATTCCTTTATTTGACATAGGCCAGATTAATAATAAGTCTCCCATGAGACTTACTAGTTAGTATGGTACTCCCTTATTGTACATACTTACCTTATTTCTCACTCTTTGTATATAGCTTCATTTTCATGTTTCTTATACATATGTTATATCCAAAAAATAAAAAAATAATATAATATGTCAAAACATAAAAAAATCCAAATATTTAATCAAAAATACAAATTTTAGATTATAGGCATTGCCATGTTTACAATTATTATATTTTCTAAAAATTTCATATGATAGCTAGCATAGTGTAGTATATTTTTATCATACATACATGCTTCAATTATTCTTGTTTAGTGGTTACAAATTTCTATATGAATCAATCCACTACATAGATCCATATTTTCTACTATTTACCCCATTGTAGGCAAATACAAATATACATAGGTTCCTCATTTGATACATTCATCCATTTAGAGGAAACCTATATGTAATTTTGATTATGATGTTACACATTTCTAAATTTTACATCAAAAATTTAGCATTTTTATATCTTGATCATGATCATGCTACGCATACTCATATGTTTTAATGACTACTAATACTTTAGACTTAACTTATGTACATTTTTTCTTATACAAAATTCTACCACATGCTAATGCATTATTTCATTTATAGATTTATTAATTTAGACTTGATTGTGTCTCTATGCTTCTTATATTCTAGGGCATTTAAATATGTCATTACTCTATGGATCTACACCACTTATTTTCGTTATATGTATGCATTAGACATATTCCCATTTACTTGTGTGTGTTTTCTTGATTGTTTATGTGGAAATTTAAACATATCCTTCAATGTGGCTCTAAGCCAAATTTTTTTTGTGTATGTGGACATTTGAACATGTCCTTGTTAGCCTTGATTTCTCAAATTTAGTGACATGTGCCCATGTACCTTATATTGTGGCTCTTTGGCCTATTTTTCATGCCTCATGTGTATTGTATATATGTTTTATTATATGTGTCATGGTTGTGATACTTTCCTCTTTCTTGTTACACAATCTAGTTTTAGATGTTGTGATGCACCTCATGTATCTACCGTTCCTACTTGGATTTTGTGATGGACATCATGCCCCATACCCATATGTATCTACTCAAGTATTAGTTAGAATTATTTTTCATACACATTGTTATATATATCTTA
>JARHVA010008479.1:35000-305000 GCA_037957365.1 Torreya grandis | reverse complement strand
TATTATTGATCATGGGAGGTGAAGTATATACATTTTAAAAACCCTAAGGATATAAGACTAACAATATAAGCAATGCATGCATACGTAAGATGGTTAAAGTAGTAATGAATAAGTCATGAAATTGATTAAATTGATTTAAAATTTTGGAAAGCTAGGATTTTTAAGGCTAAGTTAGAATCAAAACACCAACCATTTAAATGACAAAATTGTGACAAATTATTGTAAAACATAATAAATCATGTTGGGAAGCATTTAAAAAATTATAAGTAAATGAAATATTAATTGAATAAAATTATAACAAAGATAGGTAAGTAAGTGAAAGATAACCCCATGTAAGATAAGCATGTTGAATTGAACATAATAAATAATAAATTATTAAAAATTAAATGTAAGTCAATATGTAATACACGTATGTCATTTGAATATGAGAAAAAAATTAAAAAGTGAAAATGAGAATCTAAATCAAAATGTAAGACAACCATGTCCATTCATACATAATTAAAAATAGGTAAGCATGTAAAATGTTTGATGAAACATAAGTGAAGACCAAAAACATCAAACATGAACATGATGGATAGATGAAAATGAAAATATCTAAAAGGATGGCAATTCAAACTTAGTTCTTGTTGTAAAATACAATGTAAGAAATCATAACTACCTAATGACATGACTCAAATGATAATGAGATGGTTTGGTAATAAAATGGTATAAGGGATGTTTTTAAGGAAGGCATGGTAATATCCAAGGTCTTTCAATACAAATCATAAACTAAGACAAAGGGTCATAATAACAAAAAAGTGATGAAGGGTGTAATTAGCTAAAAATAATACCAATCAAGGGAAATAATGGTGAAGTATGATGGAAATAAGGGATGTGAGTAGCCATTTGGGTGATGTGAACATATTTAAAAAGAACAAGACACACTACATAAGTTGGAAAGGCTAAGAGCTATCGACATCAAGGAGTTAAGACACTTTTAGTAATAAACACAATATTTGGGATAACAAGTGGAGTACATAGATCAACCTATGATGGCTATATGAATAAAAATTAAAATGGACCTACCTTACTAAAACATGTTTTATGTTCTTCATGACGCCTTATAGATTCATCATTCTACTATGAATATTGGGCAAATTGTGTGAAAACGTAGGTAGAACTAGATAATATGTGATATAATAAGATCTCCTACCCCAATGTACTAGCCTACCTCACCCCAATAGACCTCATCTTTATCATCAGGCTATTTGTGGAGTTTTAACTTTGACTAAGATAGTAGACATGCCAAATAATTATCATGTCTTTTAGTGTGATATGATTTTAAATATTATTTTTACCTTTTGATTGCTACCTTTTTTCTTTTATGATTTGTATTTTAAATCTTGTCTTTTTCTATTCCTCCTCTATACAGATTAAAAGAACCAAACATTAGTGAAATAGGTGATGAACACAAGAGAGCATACACTTAATAACTAGAAAAATGACCTAAAGACCAAGGTGTCTAAAGACTCCTAGACATGCCCATAAGTAAGTGTGCAGTCTCAAAATTGACCTATGGGTGCCACAAATGAAAGGAAATAAAATAATGATGGGGATCATGAGAGATCCATCCATATAATAAGTGATGCAATGATGTATCTACTCATATATGACTGACTATAAATAAAATAAAATAAAACCATAAATATGCAAGGGTTAAATTTATAAAGGGTTCACTAGAATGTATGCAATCAAAACTAGATAGTTTTATAACTTTTCCTAATTAATAATATTCAAGATTAGATGAGGTATTCAAGTAACAAGCACACTTGGGGATACATTTAAATTAGGGTCATGACCAATATTGTATCTTCTAAAATCTACACTAATGGATCTATTATCACACTATTGTAAAGGAGAGGTTTCCAAGGCCTCTAGGTAAATGCCAACTTGTGATATCCCTAGATGGGTTTTTATGTTTGTAATAATATCAAAGAAAAATAATATACTAAAATACTATGCATGTTAATATATTAAATACATATGAAATCCAATCTAGTGCTTACCAAAGCCTATGACATAAATGAGGAAGATAATAACATGCAAAGACAAATCTAGCTATAACATAGAGAATCTCTAAACAAGGAGAGATAAAATCCAACATATATTAACTCTACAATATATACTTATCAAAATATGAAGGGCTTAGGAATATACTTACCTATGTTGAAGTGAACCTATCATGCTTGATTATCTCCCTTAGCCAATGGTCCTTTAAAAGAGGTTGTTTTGTACTTATAAGTATCATAAAGATAAACGATTTGTAGGCTATAAGACCTCTCCTCTGCATCCATGAATTCCAAAAGAGAAGTGATATTATTCCAAGGTAAAAAACCTAAGCAATGAAACCTACTATTGATTATATATGGATATTTTCAAAAGTAGTGATGTGAAATTTATTATTACTCTATTAAAAATGAAGTGAAATGGGATATATATAGACACGGATTGACCCTAACCCTTCGCATAAATTAAGCAAACATAGTGGGCCCAATTAACATCATTAGGTGGGAAATAGAGCTATTAGGTCTTGAAATATGTTGGCTTAGGGCTAACCTAGTTCTGTAACATGTTTTAAATACCATAATAGGTTCAACCTGGTAATCCTAGTAAGAGACATGGTAAAAAGGGGATTTTACTTAATTAGGGGCTATTTGAGTAGTGAGTTGCTTAGGAAACTATATACGTGGGGTTTGAAATCCAAGAAAAACTTATAGGAGTAGTTTGTATTAGTTTTAAGTGCTGATATAGGGGCAAAAAATCTTATAAAGCACCAAATGTTAACCAACCCCTTTCCCATTGCACATGTTAAGGTGTGCACTTAGAGAGGTTGAGATTTTTTGGGTTCCTAAAAGAGAGACAACATCAATAATTGATAAAATTTTAAAATATTTTGTGTATACACTCTTCATCATTCTATGGCATACAAGCCAAGGACAAAATGTATCAATATGTTTTCTAGAGCCCACCTTAAAAAGTTATAACGGTATTTTTTGGACACATGTCCAACTTATCTAATCCTGGGTAATGGATCTCATTTAAAGAAGAGTAATAATAAAAATTTCAAAACACTAGAGAAATTATAAGTGTTAAGAGAAAAAAATTATGAATGCAAGAATTTCACTCAAGACAAGGTAAAAAAACTATCCCTAATGAACCAAATGTTGTATATAATGATGAAACTAATAATTATGACTAATATGGGTTATAAATGTTTACCTAAAAGTCAAAATTATGTTACAATTCCACATTAAAATTCTGATGTTTTTAAAAAAAAATTGATGATGAATCTTTGTATGATGATTTAATCCCTAAGAATGAAGAAAATTACATAGAAACACATAATGATGAAATTAAAACACACAATGATGAAAGTAGAAATGAGAAAAATCCATTGGAAACATTAAATAGTGAAAGTAATAATGAATAATCTAGTAGTGGACATAACCATATGGAAACACCCTATAAAACAATTCCACCATTAATAACACTTCGAAGGATTATGCATAGAAAAGGAAAGTATTTAATTAAATTTGATGAAAACATTTTAAAACTCATCAGGACAAAATGTATGGCCACTATTTAAAAAGACTAGCTAAAAGAATTTGGGGTTATGTATTCAAAAAAATATAATTTGATAATAAAAAATATTAGTTGTTTATTTCACTAAAAAAATGATTAAGATGATACCTAAAATGTACACTCCAGGACTAAGAAAACATAACATGTATGGTGAAGACATAGAAATTTTTAAAAATATACATGATGCATATCTTACCACATAGGCATGAAAACACACAATAAATATTTTAATGTTAATAAACATATAATTACAACTTGTGTAGTAAGTGGTCAAGTAAAGAGAAAACAGTCAATGTAAAAAACTAATCAAACAGTGAACATAAATAGAAAAAAATAAAAAAGAAACTTGCTACATAAAAGACTTAATGATGCCAATACAATTGAACTATGGGAATTCTCTAACCTATAATTAAATCAAAGACAACAATATAACTTATTCTCTCAATTATTGTTTTACGTAATTTTAGAAATAAAAGACAAGTGTTTTTCACTCTAATGTCTGGTTCATGTTTACACCTGAAAGGTGGCCTCTATTGAAACCTAGAATTTAGCCCCTTGGTTGATTCTTGTGATGGACTATATTGATAGATCAAGAACCACCCAAGACCCTTCCTTGTTTTATTTGGTGACTTTCATCCTCATTACTTGGTCATAGTTACCTAGCTGGACTCCAAATTCTCCCCTATCAACCAAGTTATCATCTGGGTGGAAAAACATAGAGATATTAACCTCCTTGAAGAAGGCCAATATTTTTTTCCTACCCTCTTCTAAGGGTCCTATTATAGTCTATTCCCTAGCCAACCATTCTTGCATAGCCATTTTAAATTTCCTAATGTATATCTGATAGAACTTGAAGACTAAGGTGGGCATTAGTTTTAATTTTGGGAATATACCTTTGTTTATTACCACCAGTAGCTTCCAACATTTCCCCTTTATCTCTATGACCATCTCCATGTAAGCTTGAGTCCACTAGATGAACACATTAGTCTCCACCATAATCTCCACCACTTTTCCCAAAATGATAAGAGTAGTAAGAGGGTATCTTTGACCTGCCTAGTTAACCTAATGGGGAAGAATCTATTTACCTAGGCTTCCAAGGTTAGAACATGAATTTTCATATGCTCTAGCAACTTCTTTGGCATGTCATGAGTTGATTGAAGAATGGAGAGTTAATCCTTAGCTACCTTCTCATCGCTATTGTAATTCCCCACCTTAATGAGGGAGAACATATCATATTGGGTTTGCCATACCACTAGGTTCCCCTCCTAGGTGACTTTTTTTCATTAGGGTCATCTTCATGATTTTTATGGCATATTCAAATCTCTACTTCATGTATGGTTCACTTCTATTATCATATCTGTGTTGGGGATCAACCAATAATTTGATTACACTTATGAAAGCAATAAACCATGGAATTAAATCAGATAGATAAGTAACTAGAATGATAAATAACAAGAACAAGAGATACAAGAAACCACCCTAAAAACTTGTATTAAACTCTTTACAGAAAGAATACAATTGAAGAAACTTCTTTCTTCCACACCTCTCTCAGATGTACAGATCTCTCTCTAGATCTCTTTCCCTCAAGAGCTCTCTCTCTCAAGTACAATCAACTCCAACACCATGGATTGATTCACCTATACAATTCTGTACTATTCTTCAACATTCACTACACTACAATGAGCTAAAAAGATCTATCCTAATATAGAATTAGGAAACTTGAGCATGCATTTACAACCAACAGTTATGCCTCTTGAACAAGGGCTCTAAAAATAGTCTTACTAATAATAGAGACGTGGACTTAAGACTATGACTTAATCTCATCATGCAAATACTCGGTTCTATCCTCGAAAATAGCTCTCTGGATGCACAGGTAATTGATGCCAATTCCTGCCTACTTGCCTGTGACCGACGTCAGTTGATCCCTATCGACGCTGGTGTCTCCTAAACTGCTCCTGACCGACGTCGATCTCTCTTGACCGACGCCGGTGACTATGTAAACCTACAAACTATCAAATGCACTCCTTGGTGAAGCTTTTAGGCTCCACACCTTAACAATCTCCCACTTGGAGATAAATAGCTGCACCAATACTTGTACAACAACATCTTCTAGCTCCTCCATCTTCAACTCAATCATGAAGACCAACAAAAGTTGAATGAAGATTCAACTTCTCCTTTGTGACCGGCTTGGTTAACATATCAGCAGGATTCTTATCTGTATGGATCTTCTCCAGCTCTAACTCACCATCCTCCAATACCTATCTTATGAAGTGGTACCTAAGCTGTATATGCTTTGTTCTTGAATGAAAGGCTGAATTCTTAGCCAAATGAATTACACTCTGACTATCACTGTATAGTCTGCAACTCTCTTGCTCCTTTCCAAGATCTTACATGAACCGTGTCATCCATATCATCTCTTTGCTAGCCTCTATGACTGCAATATACTCTACTTCTATAGTTGACAAGGCAACAACCTTCTGCAACTTTGATATCTAGCTAACCGTCGTTCCACCAACAGTGAAAACATATCCTGTGGTGGTCCTCTTACCATCCAAATCACCTGCCATATTTGAATCTACATAACCATGTAGAGAAGTATCTGAACTTGCATAGCACAAATGCCTACTGCTGGTTCCTCTCAGATATCTAAGGATCCACTGAACTGCTTTTCAGTGTTTCTTGGACATATACTTACTTACAACTCCCACTACTTGGGCAATATCTGGTCTAGTACACACCATTGCATACATTAAACTCCCTAATGTGGAATAATATGGAACTCTACTCATGTACTCTACCTCATCATGTGAATTAGGACATTGCTCTTTACTCAACTTAAAATGTCCAGCCAAAGGTGTGCTTACCGGTTTTGCATCCTGCATATTGAACCATTTCAACACCTTGTTCACATAATCCTCTTGAGACAAAATCAACATGTGATTTTTCCTGTCTCTCTTAATGCTCATGCCAAGGATTTTCTTTGCTACTCCCAAATCCTTCATAGCAAATGTGTGAGCTAATTTCACCTTAAGCTCAGAGATATCCTGCATGTGTGATCCTGCAACCAGCATATCATCTACATACAACAATAGAATAATATATATACCATTATCTAATCTCTTAAAATACACACAATGGTCAGATTGACACCTACTATAGCCATGCTCAGTCATAAACCTGTCAAATCTCAAATACCACTGTCTAGGAGCTTGCTTGAGGCCATACAAGCTTTTCTTCAATCTGCACACTAACTTCTCCTTACCTTTGACCTCAAATCCTTCTAGCTATTCCATATATATTTCCTCATCCAAATCTCCATGAAGAAACGTTGTCTTAACATTAAGCTACTCAAGATGCAAATCCTCAATAGCAACTAAAGACAGTATAGTCCGTATAGAAGTCATTTTAACAACAGGAGAAAAAATCTCACCAAAATCAATACTTGGCTTTTATGCAAATCCTTTCACTACCAACCTGGCCTTATATCTCATCTGTCCATTCTCACCTTCCTTCAACCTGTAGGTCCATCTTTTCTTCAGTGTCCTCTTACCTGCTGGCAACTCAACCAAATCCCATGTTTGGTTCTCTCTTAAGGACTCCATCTCCTCAACCATGCCACACTCCCACTGACTCTTTGCTTCTTCAAAACTCTCTGGTTCTCCACCATCAGTTAGCAATAAATATAATAATGAAGGGGAATATCTAATTAGAGGTTTACTTACCCTTTCTAACCTCTTGATGGGCGTCTAAGACTCATCCACAACACGCTGTTCGCCCAAATTCTCTGACAGTGACCAACCTTAGTCACTTCTAGGCCTGTAACTAGCTGACGTTGATTCTGCCTGATCAACGTCGATGCCTGTTATGCCGATGTCGGTCTCTATATGATCGACATCGGTTTCTGTCCTGCCAATGTCGGTTCCTACCTTACCAATGTCGGTCTCTATGTTTTCCTGCAAGTGATTATTTCTTCTTCTCGCAAGCTCATTTTGGACCGTCACCTCATCCAATTCTCCATTGCTCTGCCCAAATTGATTCAGCTTCTTCAGCTGATCACTATACATCACTTTTTCATTGAAAACAACATCACGGCTCTTAAATATCTTGTTAGTTCCAAGATTCCAAAACCTAAAACTAAAATCATCTGAGCCATAGCCAATAAATGTGCACCTCATAGACTTAGCATCTAGCTTCTTTCTATTTTCCTTATCAACGTGCACAAAGGCTTCACAACCAAAAACTTTGAGAAATGAGATATCTAACTTTTTACCTATCCATGCCTCTTCTAGAATTCCACCATCCAGAGCTGTAGAGGGTCCTCTATTAATCTAGTACACTACAATGTCAACAGCTTCTACCCAAAACTCTAAGGGCAAACCAACATGCAATCTCATACATCTTACACGCTCCATGATTGTTCTGTTCATCCTTTTAGCAATTCCATTATGCTGAGGTGTCCTTGGAACCATCCTTTGCCTGTGGATCCCATGCATATAACAATACCAGTTGAACTTATAGTTGCAGAACTCACCACCATTGTCAGATCTTAGGCACTTCAATCTTTTCCCTGTTTCATTCTGAACCATAGCTTTCCAAATCTTAAAAGTCTCAAATACATCAAATTTCTTCTTAATACAATAGATCCATACCTTTCTTGTAGCATCATCTATGAACATAACATAGTACTGTGATCCTCCAATAGAAGCAACCTGAGCTGTTCCCCACACGTCTGTATGAACAAGCTGCAACTTATGCTTCTTCTTTGTTGACCTAGTCTTGAGAAAACTCACTCTCTTCTATTTTCCAAAAACAGAGTGCTCACAAAAATCTAGATCTATGCTTTTCAAATTTGAAAGCTTACCTTTAGACTTAAGAATTGACATTCCCTTCTCACTCATGTGGCCAAGCCTTGAGTGCCACAATTTGGCATCCACATCTGAAGTAGATAATACAGAAGGAGAATTGTTAGTAACACAATTACATAAATAGAGAGTACCTACTCTCTTACCTCTGGCCATAACAAGTGCACCCTTGGTCACCTTCTAAGATTCAGCTATGAGAGTTACTGTACAACCCTCATCCCCTAACTTTCCTGCAAAAATATAATTCCTCTTCAAGCTAGGAACATGCATAACATCTCTCAACACCCATGTGTTGCCATTCTACATTTTCAGCTGCACTTTACCTTTCCCAATAATTTTACAAGGCTCATCATCCCCTAAATACATTATTCTAAAATCTACATGGATATAGTCACTAAAATATTCTCTATTAGGGGTAGCATGAAAAAATGCACCAGAATCTAAAACCCAAGATTCTATATTATTATGCAAAGAGAATATTAAAGCATCTTGTGTAATACCTGAAACCTTTGCTTCTTCTTTTCCTTCGTGCTGATTGTCTTCTTTAGGATTTGACCATCAATCTCTGCTTATGTGCCCCATCTTTCCACAATACCAGCATTGTGGCTTCCTGCCATTTTTGGATTTGGATCTACCTCTCACTTTAGACTTAGATCTTGATCTCCCTTTCTTACTCTTCTCTTTTTGCCTTCCCCTACTCTCAAAACTCAAAGCTTTCCCTGATGTTTCCTCTGTGCTTTTCTTGCGAATTTCCTTATTCAAGATAACACTAACAACATCCTCTACTTTTAAAATATTTGAAGCAGATGTAGTATTACTAACTGCCATTACTAAGCTATGCCAGCTTTCAGGCAAAGAACATAATATTAAAAGAGCTTTAATTTCATCACCAAACACAATATGGACTGAACTTAATTGATTTACAATTCCATGGAAATCATTTAGATGATTAAATACAGATCCACCTTCCTACATACACAAATTAAATAACTGCTTCATAAAATATACCTTATTAGAAGCTGAGGGTTTTTCATACAAATTTGCTAAAGTAGTCATTAAATCTACCGTAGACTTTGCCTGTGATAAATTAGATATCATAGTAGATGCTAGACTCAGTCTTATAGACCCCAGATCCTTTCTATCAAGAACTTTCCATTCTTCATTATCCATGTCTGTGGGCTTCTTTGCAATCCCACCTAATGGTAAGTATAGATCTTTCTGATACAGATAATCCTCTATCTACATTCTCCAATGTTGATAATTTTTTCCATTGAACTTCTCCATTCTCAGTTTACTTTCTTCTGCCATTGCTTCTCCCACTCAAACATAAATCCCTGCAGAAACCCCTGTGAGTAACCTGTAATCAATACACACTACACAGATCTGAACCACCTGTTAGTGAACCTAAGCTCTGATATCACTTATTGGATATCAAGATCTAAACCTACAACCAAGGCTCTGATACCACTTGTTGGGGATCAACCAACAATTTGATTACACTTATGAAAGCAATAAACCATAGAATTAAATCAGATAGATAAGTAACTAGAATGATAAATAGCAAGAACAAGAGATACAAGAAATCACCCTGAAAACTTGTATTAAACTCTTTACAAAAGGAATATAATTGAAGAAACTTCTTTCTTCCACACCTCTCTCAGATGTACAGATCTCTCTCTAGATCTCTTTCCCTCAAGAGCTCTCTCTCTCAAGTACAATCAACTCCAACACCTTGGATTGATTCACCTATACAATTCTGTACTATTCTTCAACATTCACTACACTAAAATGAGCTACAAAGATCTATCATAATATAGAATTAGGAAACTTGAGCATGCATTTACAACCAATAGTTATGCCTCTTGAATAAGGGCTCTAAAAATAGTCTTACTAATAATAGAGACGCGGACTTAAGACTATGACTTAATCTCATCATGAAAACACTCGGTTCTGTCCTTGAAAATAGCTCTCTGGATGCACAGGTAATTGATGCCAGTTCCTGCCTACTTGCCTATGACCGACATCGGCCGATCCCTGTCAATGCCGGTGTCTCCTGAACTGCTCCTGACCGACGTCGGTTGCTCCTGACTGACGTCGGTGACTGTGTAAACCTACAAACTATCAAATGCGCTCCTTGGTGAAGCTTTTAGGCTCCACACCTTAACAATCTAGTGATTTCAACCTTGAGACCATTCTTTGGGATCTAAGAGGTGTTAGAGGGGTGGTAGAGATGGTTGTTAAGGGAAGATGATGAGGTGGAGGAGAGATGTAAGATGTGGAAGGGGTAAATTAGGAAAGTAATGGAGGAGGAGGTTGAAGAATGGAAGTGAATGGAGGAATTATGAAATAGGATGCCCATGGGAGTATATGTGCCCACCATGACTCTTAGGTCATGCACACCTGAGGGGTAATGACTCCTGAGAGAGGGTGTTTAATATAATGGAAGAGATTGGTTCGTTAAAGTCAAATCTTTTGACACTTAAGGTAATGAAAAGAGATGGATAGGTATCAATGCATAGAGGCAATATGAATGGTTCTAGAGTAATCATAGAGACTGATAATGAAGGCTAGACTAGAGTAGAAGGCCTCTTAAATAAAACTTGAGGGTAGGTCAGCTCCTACCTTTTCTTTACTCCCATTCATAAGTTAACTTCAGATACTATGGTGGAAAGGACTTGTAAGGATATTAAGATCCACAAGGATTTATTTTAGAAGTTGATAAACTACTTAAGGAGTTATTAAGATGACTGATTTTAGTGCTAGGATGGTTTTAGTCATGCTCACCAATCGAGAAGTGCATGCATGTACCCTAACTGAAGGCATTCCCAATGAAGGTATTGAGGAAGTAATAGGTTGTATAGTGTATGGGTTGGAGGGTAATGAGTAAGTGATGATGCTTTATAAGATAGAGGAGGTAACACATGGGGAAATTTTGTAAGGGGTACATAACTGGGTGGTGATGTGAGAGGGATATGTAAGGCAAAAAGAATAAGGGGTGAAAGGAATATGGAAGAAGTGGGGAATGTGATGGGTGGATCTTACGCTAGTGTTTATTAGGATCCACACTTTGGGCTTGATTATAAACTCCTAGTGACATCAAAACTTAAGGTCTATGCAGCTTGAGTTTGAGGTGTTAATGGTTGAGGAACTTATGCATGGGTTGCCTAACACCAAGTAACATGGGTTTGAATTGGTTGGGGATGGGATATTAGAGCTACTAGAATAGTAGTTAGAGACATGAGATGAGAAGTAGGATCAATTGATACTAGAGGAGGAGGTATAACTAGAGAATGAGGAATAAGATCTATTTGAGGAGGTAGAGATGTAGTTGGGGGATAAGGAGCAAGAGTTACTTGATGAGGTAGAGTTAGATCTAGGGGATGAGGAGTAAGAGCTAATAGAGTGAGCACTACTATAATAGGAGGAGGAGGTGGAGTGAGAAATGGGGAAGGTAGATAAATACCATACAAAATAATCCTAGATATTTCAAGATTGTGGGTGACATCCTCCATGGAGTTAGCAAGTGATGCAGGGAGTGAAAATGGGCCTAATTGGACCCTCTTTAATTTATTATTCTTCTAAGATGCAATCCAAGCTAGTACCTCCTGACCATTTAAAGAGTTCAGGTATATCTCATCATCATCCTCCAATTGGTGTTGTAATTTACATTAAGTCTAGTCTAATACATTTTTAGGTGAGCCCTGATCATGCCCTAGGGTCCCAATGTCAGTGTTTAGCTCTCTTTGGGGTAAATGAGTCCTTACAATCTACCATTTTTTGTATGGGAGGAAAGGCCTTATAAACATGGTGGTAAATGGATATTGGGAGTGACAAGAATGCCTTCTTCTGTTGTCTTATGCAAAAACTAAAGATGTTTTCTACCAACTAGTGTGTGATCTCTTGATTTACTAGGTGATCCAAGATGAAGTATGTAAATAAGAAGGGATATTTGAAAACACTAGAATCTCAAATCATGGTGTACTTCATTATTACCAATATTCATCAATTAATGTAATGGAGTCCTTGATTTATTGTGATAAATATGGCACTGGGCATCATTGATCACATTGTAGATAACTAGGTAGAAGTGATCATAGATATCCTAGAAGTGGTTCTAGTAATGGTGGCCATATATTTTATAAAGGACTACATGGAACATTAATCCTTTATAATCCATGAAGTAAAATTATATGGTTTAAAAGTGATCATCCTATATACTACATCTACGAGGTAGTTTATCATGTATACCTTCCCACCTACTCTAGTATATGATATGGCATTGACCAAATTGAAGTTGATCATATTTCCCATGTTTATAAACTCAAAGATAATGAGGATCATATGGTGTAGTGGTACCCATAATTTTTTAACATATAGGTAGTCATGGGCCACAAATAATCTATTCAACAAAATCATACCCACCCGAACCTCCTCTTAAAAGGTGATATGACTATGTATGCATTGATGTCCTCCTTGTTAACCCACATGGATTTTAGATTATCATCCCAATATTGTAGGACATCATATATCTATAAGGTTTTAGACTAATTTCTCAACATCATATCATCATAAGAGAAGGTGAAATTTGGGAAGGAATAATTTTCCAAAGATGCTAGCTATTTGGTTACAATAGTTGGGTGAGAAAACCTAGTCATGGTCTTCATTATAAACTCAAATGGAAGTGATAAGTAGGTCATAAAACATGTCTATGTAGTGGAACATCTTTTTTTTGGTTTTAGCCTTATGAAGACTACTTTTCTTTTATGTTCAAAGGGCATATTCAAACTTGGGTTGTTCATCATTTTTAGATATTTATTTCTTTGGTACCTATTCAATTATTTGAATAGGTCAATATAGTGATTAAAATAGGTTAACCCTTTTAAGAATAAGGTATCCCTATATTTGGGTTCAGCCTTATGTTTTGAGGAGGATACAACCATTTTATCAAGATGGATGCCACTAGAAAGGTATTGAGTGCAAGGTAAAATGCAGATTTATGTGATGGGAATATGAAAGAAAGGAATTGATTTATTCAAAAGGGTACATAATGATAATCCTTATCAAGTTTTCCTTACAATATTGATAAATCATACATTCATCCCCATGTATTAATGGTTTTTAGTAGTTCAATTATTGTGGATTCAAGTTTGAGTTGGTGTATGGATCTCTTGTCTTTATTTCCCAATACATAACTAAATTTGGAGCTCATGATCCTCCACTACCAACCAGATTTAGTAATGGTGATGTGATGTTTTAAAATTATTCAACTAGTTCTAACTTTCTATTTAGTTAATGATGAATGTATGGTAGTCATGTGATTACATATCCTCAAGGCTTCATAGTTAACTCCTAAATTTTACCATATGTCATCCACTTACTATCCCTCATATTAATGATTGACACCTGAGCATATATTTTTACTCTATTGACATATATTTAGGAAGGGTGAGGTGTTATTATATGACATGTCATATCCTCTAATTAGATATTAGGCTCCATATATACTCCATTCTAACCATTATAAAGCCTTAGGTGGACACCCAATCATACGCTTGATTGTGCTACATGATGCCCTCTAAGTGGGCCATGCTTTTCCAGGTTATAACATCTTTGATATGTATAGAAGATTGGTTTCTCTAATAATTTATAACATGACACCCTCTAAGTGGTTAGAGATCTCCTAGCTTCTAACATACTTTATAGGTTTGGAGGACTTGATTCTGTGGTAACTCATGACATGGTGCCCTCTGAGTGGGTTGGGATCTCCTACGATTTAACATATTTGATAGGTCCTAAGGATTGGTTGATCTAACATGGTGTAGCATGGCAATCTCTGAGTCATCTAGACTATCCTAATATTTTACATCTCTGATAGGTACATGAGATAGACCACTCTAACAACTCATGATGTTGTATCATTTGAGTGGGTCAAGATTTCCCAAGATCTAACATCTATGATATATTTAGGGGATTGGGCTCTCTAACAACTCAAGATGTGGAATTCTTTGAGTGGGATAAACTCTCTCAGGCTGTGACATCTCTAATAGGTCTGGGGGACTAGCTGCTCTAACATGGTGTAACTTGACAAACTTTGAGAGGGTTAGGCTCTCCTAAGATTTAACATATTTGAAATGTATGGGTGATTTTACACTCTAACATGGTGTGACATATCACCCTCTAAGTAGGAAGGCCTCTCTTATGGTCTAATAGGTTTGAGGGACTAGATGGTCTGACATAGTGTTATGTGACACCCTCTAAATGGGTCATGCTCTCCTAGGCTCTAACATCTCTAATAGGTCTAGGGGATTGACTTCTTTGACAACTCATGACATGGGATTCCATCAATTGTTCATTTGTTCCTATGAAACCCATAAAAATGACTAAGAAAAATAAAATAAAATTATAATCCATTAACAACTTACCCAACCACCATTAATATTTTGATTTACCATGAAGGATGTCATATTTGTTGTTCCGAGAAGGAAATAAGACTCCAAAAACATCTTTTTAAGGATGAAATACAAATTAGGGGCCTTAAATCCTTTAAAAAATAATCCTACCTTAGTTATAAAATAAATAAGGTTTTCCATTTCTTGGGGAAAATGGGGTGACATAAGATTTTACAAACCTAATTCAGGGGAAGCCTAATAGAATTATATAATTAAATCAATAGCTCTAGGTTTGATAATTTTTAAAAGAGGGGTCCCCCATTTCTAAGAATATGTGGTGTGTTAGCTAGAAAAATAATAGATTCACCCAATAAAAGACATGTATTCAAAACAAGAGTTGGTTCTCATAATAGTGAACCACATCCTAAAAGTTTATTGGATATGACCCATATACATTTGTACTCTAATGTTTTACAAAAGCATCAAAACTTTTCTATTAGTCAAAGATATTCGTAGATGGCCAATGTCTTTTATGTAAAAATAATTCATGGACGTACCACTTGTTGTTATAGATAACATGTTGAATTTTTAATTCACTATGATATCTATTTCCATATACATTGTGCTTTCCATACTAGCAACATTTTGAAGTAGTGTGGCATGGGAGTTTCACCAAAATAAATAAGGCACTTTATTAGAACAATTTTTTTTGAAATACCAAATGGACATTTTTTCTATAAAAAAGCATGTTTGGATGGATATTGTAACAGTTGTGGTGAATTTACAAAATTTAAAAATTGTATTCGTGCGGATTTGATAAAATGCAAATCTATGACATATCAATTAAAATATGGCTAATAATTTAAAAGATTTGAGATTTTTACAAAAAAATACCTATTTCAAAATTTATGGTCAAATTTGGGGAGGAAATTGTTTGAGTATACAAGTCACACACATAGGATTAGATGTTTGGATGAAAATTTTAGTTTAAGCAAAAACACATTCCCACATGGTTCTATTCATTTAGTATTTGATTTTTCTGATAATTACACATTCAAACCATAAATGAAAGTTCACTCATACTATTACAACTCAGTACATGTTGGAATATATATATATATATATATATATATATATATATCATTCATGCATACACCTGATAATTGAGAGAAAGATGAAAAACTATTAAGGGAGTACCATTTCTATGTCAGTGATGATCAATCATATTATACATATTATATAAATTTTTTTTTTGATATGTTATATGGATAGTTGACTATGAGTAACATTACTTTTAATCAAATTTATATTTGATCCAATAATTGCACATATAATTCAAGAATGCATGGATGTTTTATTGGCTTAGTAAGATGCATGTTAACATTGAGGTGGAAAATATTTGTATTTTCACATAGGATGGACATGTAAAAGGGTAGCATGAAGGTGATGAAACATGTGTAAGAAGAGCCATTGCAAGTGAGGATTTGAATTTTAAAGACAATGTTGTTTTTACTCATGCAAAAATCATTGTTGAATGGTGTAATGAGAAAATGGGCCATGGTGTTTAATAAAATTATATTTTTCATAGATATTTATGTTTTATGGAGGAATAATAATTAGAAAAGTATGAGTATTATGTGACTATAATAGGATCAATTGAGATCCACTCATTTTTTATCTCAAATGAAGGTTCTCACATTATTCATACCAGACACTTGGCATGTTTATGTCCTCCAAGTATGGATTTTTTTTAAAAATTAGTGTGAGTCATAAGATTGGGTGTATGAGTGGAACTATAAACCTCTAATTCTTCTGTCATTTACCTATTATGATGTGTTTGATACAATGTATTTGCATTTGGAGGTATCATAGTTGTAAATGTCAATTGGAAGATAAGAACATGTCTCTTCATTGAAAAACAATGCATTTTAGGATGTAATACTATAGCAGGTTCCACATTTTCATGTCCAAATTTTCTTTAGTATGATATGAGGTTAAATTAGAGGGTTTCTTTCATATGCATTAGTCACCCCTTTGATGTAAATAGGAGAGATTCATATCATCTACTTAAGTCTTTCATGAATCTATTTATGTAATACTTTGGTGAGAATATTAAATAATTAATATGAACACTTATAAGATCCTAAATGATATTTTTTTTTATCATTGACCAAGTCTTTAATAAAATGATGTTTGAGTTGTGTGTTTGGTTATAGCATAGAAACTAGATTCTTGGACAATTATATTACCTCATTTTTGTCATAAAATATTTGTATTGGATCGAGGTAAGTCTCTCTAAAATCAAATAAGAGTCTAAAAAACCTTTATCCTATGTGTAATATAATTTAAGGAATATATATTTAGCTTCAATAGAGGAGAATGAAATTGTAGCATTTTTCTTTCAAGACCATGAAACCAACCCACTTCCTAGTGTAAAGCAACAACCTTAAGTTGACTTCTTGTTGTCAAAATATCCTCCCTAATCTAAGTCTATATATCCATTGAGAAATAAACACCTTATAGGTATTAAATTAATACCAAGGTTATAATTAATTATTACATGTCTTAGAATTAACTTCATTTCTTTCAAATGTTTGAGTGACGATTTACCCATAAATTTAGAAACTAGTGAAACCTCATAAATAATATCAGATCTTATCAAATTGAGATAGATAAAACCTCTAAAAATTATTTTAAAATTGTATTCTTGAATTTAATAACTTCTATCATCTCTCATAATATTTTCTCTATTTCTAATTAGGGTGTATATGGGCTTCAAATCTTGAATATTTATTTCTTTAACATGTCTTGGGTATACAAGGATTGACAAATGAGTTATTCCTCTTTATTTTGATGCAATTACATGATAAGAAAGTAATTCATAAGTCCAATATTAGTTATCTCAAAATTTTATTTCATATCTTCCTTGAGTCTTTTCAATATCTCCATACAACTACCTATAAAGATCAAGTCATAGACATAGAGAAAGACATATAAAACATTGGACGTAGATTCTTGTATGTAAAGAGTTGGTTCATTTTAGATTCTTAAAAACTTGTGATTCAATAATTAGATATAAAATTTTAAGTACTAAGATCTCATATCTTGTTTCATATCATAAATATCCTTCTTCAACTTATATATAAAAAACAATTACCCTTTATCTTAGAACCATGTGATTACCCCACAAATGCTTACCCTTCAATAAATCCATTCAATAATGTAATTTATATATAAATTATATGTAATTTTAATTCTTTAAGATCATATATAATAAATATTAGTCTTATTTTATCTTGATGCTCCACATGTCTATATGTTTCCTCATAGTCAACCCTATATATTTGTACAAATTCTATTACAACTCGTCTATATTTTAGTTTGTCAACTATTCCATCACTCTTGAATTAGGTATTAAATATATATATTTTACCAATTATAAATTTATTAAATGGAATATAAACTATATTCTATGTATCATTCCTCTCAATTGAACCCATTTCTAATTTCATAGCTTCAACCCATTTTTTCTTTTGACTATATTTTGCATAATTTCTACTTTCACTAGCCATAGTTGAAAATGAAAACATAGTATCTTCATCATAAAAATAACCAAAAATTTACCATCATGATGTTGAAGCACTGTAATTATCCTCCCTTTATTCTGATACAAAATTTGGTTGGCTACTTGTGGATCCAATAACTATTTTTTTTTTGCTTGGATTTGATGAAGATACATGACTAAACTATTAAAAAGATTTAATATTTTTCCTTTTCAAACTAGAAACATTTTTAGAAATTTATAATCCATGAAATATCAACTTAAATATCATGTAACCATTCACTTATAATTTTTTAAATCTACATGCTAATAATCATTATACACTTCACTTTCAATAAAATTACAATTCTTAAAAATAATTGTTGATTTAAAAGTAGGATTATAATACTTGTATGATTTAATTTCATCAACATAAGCCATTAAAATATTGTGAAAACTATTTTAATATTAATTTTTCCCATTATCACCTAGAACATCTACAAAAACTAAATAACCATGTACCACAACACAAGTAAAAACTAGTTTTTTGTCATATCAAACTTCCTAAGGTTCTTACCTTTGATTATCACTATATGACTTATATCAATGATTTAGACTAGTTTTTTCATTACTTAAATATAAAAAAACATTTAAAATTAATTATTCTATAACATTATTCTTGATAACTCCATGTTGTATATATTCTTTCTTTTAGCAGCACCATTTTTTTCTAGTGTGTAAGAAGCTATAAAATTCCATTTGAAACCATGTGAATCAAAAAACTCATCAAATTAATTATAATAAATTTCAGCTACTATATATATTTATAGGGACATGAAGGATTTTATACATTATTTTTAAGTCAAATATTTTAAACTTTTAAAAAATGTAAAATTTCCACTCTTTTCTTTCATCAAAAATACCCACATAAAGCTTGCAATATTATTTATGAATGAAATGGAATAGAATTTCTTACCAATACTTATGAAATATATTGACCCACATAAATATGATTTAACCAACTTTAAATTTATTGTTATATCTATTTTATGATAGGGAAATATTCCCTATGATATTTTTTTGACAATACATGAATTGCATGCATAGTCCTTTTTAAAATATAGCTTACAAATACATATTTCCATAGCCTTTGTGTTAATAATATGAAAGATATTAAAACTAATATGACCATATATTTCATGTCAAAAAATGTTAACATACTTAATGGTTTATAAAAAAGTACCAATATTGATTTTAATAATCTTTAGTTGAAACAACTTATTCCTTGTCATATATTTTCTAGTCAATCTATTTTTGTAATATTTATTAAAAATAGACCAAACACAATATTAAAAAAGAAATTTTAAACCCTTTTATACTAATTAGACAACACTAATAATATTGTGACTTATATTTGGACAAAAAAATAATAATTAATTTCACTCTTACCTTGAATTGCGGTGATTTGCATGTTTCCCTTTCCTTAAACTTTGATGTAACTTCCATCTCCTAATTGTACTTGGATTTTGAAGGAGTCATATAACATGCTGAAATTAACTTTATATTAATTAGTTGAATTGGATGCTCCCTTTTGAGGTTATTTGGGATTATAATAATCAGTGTTATGATAAAATGATTGGAAAGTTTGTTAAGGAATTGCTTGAGGTGATTCAAATTGAATCATAAGAAAGTTTTAACTTTTTTATTGATCTTAGGCATATTATAATGTTTTAGGTGAAAACATCCAAATTTTTTATTGAAGAGGAGATTTAAGAGAAATTAAAAATAGATTTAAGAGAGTATCTTCATTCAGGGTAAATTTTGTGAGCTACAATCTTCCGTCATTTAATGATAGTGTGAGAAGATTTGTTTGGAATTTTATTAACATTGATGAAATGGCTAAAGTAATTTTCATTATCATTATGTTGGAATTCTTGGAATGTCTAGGAAGTTGATTGTATCATTCAAGTTCATCGCCAGGAAATTTTTTGTCGAGGATCTTGGTGGTAGTATAGGTATTTGTTTGTACCCGTTCTTTGTAAAGATTACCAAAATATTAAAAAAAGGTAGTGGGGTATTTAGCTCCATCATATGTAATAGCTAGAGAAATGTTACCAATGTCTATAGACACAATGAATGGATCTAAATGTTCATTTTCAATATGTTTAAGAATTTTTTTATGAAAAGGAGGTTGATGGATGATATTCCCATTGGAATTTCTCAGAAGAGTGGCACCAAAATTATGATTTTGTTGAATCATGATTACTTGAGGTGTTTGGTTATCAAATTGTATTATATGATATTCCATTCCCTATATTTGTAGTAGGGGATGGATTATTGTCTTGAAGATTACTGACATTGGTAGTAGGACCTCAAGTATATAACATTAGGTAGCAATTGGTTTGGGAGTAGGGAGATATGAAGGAATGAATTCAATAGTTTCATCAGAAGTAAATGAAAATTGAGGTTCATATTTAAATCCTTAATTATGTTGTGTTCTTAACTAATTGGAAGTTAAAAAAAGGATATAATTATGAAATTATTAGTTTGATAAACTAGGTTGGCTACCTACTAAGCCATATTGGCCAACTACTAGAATGGGTCCCAAAATAGAGGAAAAATAAACTTGATCAACCACCTAAAGAACTAAGTTAGCCACTTACTAATTTTTTTGGCCAAGATGTATAAAGTCAAACAGGTCGATCTAATTAATTTTTAGGAATAAAAACACAAATGAGAAATTATATTAGGTTATCCAAGTCCTACAAAACTAGCTAGGTCAATCTAGTTGAGTTATAAGAATAACAATACAAGTACAAAAAAAGCCCAGAAGAAACTATGCAAGCTAGTGAAACTTAGTTTTATTATATAATAATCCAAAACAAATTAGGTCCACTAGCTCTATGTAATTTATTGTGTATATAATTATAAGAAAACTAAAAAATCGTGTAAAAATAGAATATAAATTTTGACGTATTGATTATTTTTATTAAGAAATATAAATGAAAAACTTAGATAATTGACAAAATTAGATTACTAAGTTGGTAAGAGTGAACCTATAATATAGAACAAGATCATCTAGGTGGATTTAGTATTTTTTTCATGTGAATGTTAAATTTATTATGAAAAAAAAATAGAACTAAGTTGACCATCTTGAGATAGTTGAAAACTTACACAAAAAGAGTTGAACTAGGTCGACAAGCTCAACTTTGTTGAAAAACCTCCAAAAAGAGTGTTGAATTAGGTCAACAGGTTCGATGAAGTTGGAAAATATATACAAAGAGTTTTAAAATATGTCAAAAGGTTCAATCCAATTGACTTTAAATATAATAAATTAAAACTAAAAATATGCAAGGGTTAGATTCATAAAGGGTTCACCAGAATATATACAATCAAAACTAGATAGTTATATAACTTATCTTAATAATATTCAATCTTGGATAAGGTAATCATGTAACAAGTATGTTTTGGGATACATTTAAATTAGGGTCAATACCAATATTAGATCTTCTAAATCTACACTAATGGATATATTATCACACTATGGTAAAGGAGAGGTTTCCAAGGCCTCTAAGCAAATGCTAATGTGTGATAGCCCTAGATGGGTCTTTATTATTTAAATAATATCAAAGAAACCTAATATACTAAACAACTACACATTTTAATTGAGTAAATACATATGCAAGCTAATCTAGTGATCTCCAAAGACTATGGCACAAATGGGGAATATAATGATGTTATTCCTCCAAGGTAAAAAACCTAAGAAATGAAACCTCCTATTGATTTTATAAGTATATTTGTGAAATTAATGATGTGAAATTGATTATTAATCTATTATAAATGAAGTGAAATGGGGTATATATCCATAGATTGACCCTAACCTTTCACATAAATAAGAAGATGGAGTTGGCCCAATCGATCTTGTTAGGTGGGAAATAGAGTCATTAGGTATCAAAATATGTTACCGTGGGGTTGACCTAGTTATATAACATGTTGTAAATACTATAACAAGTTTTACTTGGTAAACCTAGTAGAAGAAATGGTAAACTAGGGGTTTTACTTAGGGGATATTTCAAGTGCTAGGTTTCTTAGAAAAGTGTATAAGTGGGGTTTCAAATCCTAGGGAAACTTATAGGAGTAGTTTTTATTAGTTTTAAGTGGTGGTATAGTGATAATAATCCTATGAAGCACTGAATGTTTATGAACCCCTTTCCCATTGCACACATTAAAGCATGCACTAAGAGAGATTGAGATTTGATGGGTTCCTGCAAGAGAGACAACATCAGTAATTGATAAAGTTTAAAAATATTGTGTGAATACACTCTTCATCATTTTAGGGCATATAATTTGAGGACAAAATATCTCAATATATTTTATGAACCCCACCTTCAAAAGTTATCACAATATTTACTGGACACATCCAATAGGTCTAGTCATGGGTGATGGATATCATTGAAAGAAGAGGAATAAGTTAAAGTACATATCACTAGAGAATTACAAGCGTTGAGAGATTTTTTTTTATGAGTTCAATAATTTCACTCGAGACAAGGTAAAAATACTATCCCTAATGAACCAAATGTTGTATATAATGATGATTAATAAGGATTATGAATGTTTACCTAAAATTCAAAATTATTTTAAAATTCCACATTAAAAGGTTGATGTTATTTTTTAGCTGATTATGAATCTCTACATGATGATTTACCCCATAATAATGTAGAAAATTACATAGAAATACATAATGATGAAAGTAACAATGAATAAAATCCCATGGAAACACTAAACAATATAAGTAAGAATGAATAAACTAGTAGTGAAAATAACCATATGGAAACACCCTATCAAAAAATTCCACTATTAATATCACCTCTAAAGATTATGCATAGAAAAGGCAAGTATTTAATTGAAGTTGATGAAAACATTTTAAAATTGATTCATAAGAAAATATATGGCCACTATTTAATAAGACTAGGTGAAAGGATTTGGGATTATGTATTCTAAAAAATAGAATTTGATAGTCAAAATTGTCATTTGTTTGTTTCATTCAAAAAAATTATTAAGATGAGACCTAAAATATACACCCTAGGACTAATAAAATCTAACATGTATCATGAAGACAAAGAATTTTTTTAAAATATACATGATGCATATCTTGCTACATATTCATGAAAAAACACAATAAAGATTGTAATGTTAGTAAATGTATAATTACAAAATCATGCAATAAGTGGTCAAATAAAGTGAAAAAACTTGATTTAAAAAAGTATTAAAACACTAAACATTAATAAAAAAAATAATGAAATAAATTTGACATGCAAAAGACTTAATGATTTCAATACAATTAAGGTTTGGGAATTATCTAAATTATACATACATGAAAGGACAAGGCTATAAACGATGGTCTCAGTGATTTACTTACATAATTTTAGAAATAAACTACAAGTTTTTTTGGCTCCAATGTTAGGTTCATGAAATACCCATGAGATTCGGTATTCCACAAAGAGGAAGATAAAAAAAATGATGGACTTCCATCCTCCATTTTAGGACTGATTTTAAATCAGCCCAGGGCATGGCTATGTGTATTCGAATTCACTATGGAGTTTACATGAAATAGTCTCCAAGAGATATAATTCCACCACCAGAAGATCAATATAAGATTCCCAGATATACGCCTGATTGTCCAAAGTAATTATTCAATTTCATGTATTGTTATCCTTTATTTTCTAAACACAATGGGAAAGGGTAGTTAAATATTTAAAAATAAACACAAAAAGAGATGGGGGATTATGGAATAAATGATATCCTTTAGATCTAAAATAAAGTCAATGCATCAACCATTGAACCAAGTGCCCTTGCCATAGGTATACCGTTATGGACTAAGTTTCACCAAAATTTATACCTTTAAGAACACACAATGGGAAGAGTATGAGGAAATATGGGAGCAACCTCAACTATGAGCCCTCACTAAATATAAGTTCTACAATTTTACAATAAACTATACTTTAACATCCAATGGTAGCTTACACAATAACACAAAAATTAATAGTACTGTGAAAAGATAAATGAGATAGTTGATTATAATAGATAATAATATTATAAACATATCATAAATTTAATAATAATATTTTAATCCAATTAATCTAGGATTAACCAACATCCAAAATAGAGATGACAAATAATTCAAGACATAGAATAAGACTTTTGTGAAAAATGAAATTATATTAATTAAAATAATATAAGTGTTGTTAGAATCGATCATGGCCAAATTTAAATTCAAAAGAGATGAAAGATAAATAAATTGAAATTATGGACTAAATCTGATAGCACTTTCAATAAAATTTTAGCCGACCCTCAAATTATAATAGGCTTTGCCTTTTATAGATGAGGATGGGATTCACCTCTAAATAGTGTGATATTCTCATCTTGGGATATGATGGCCACTCATGGTAGTTAAAACCATAAATCAAAATTAAAAAATCCCCTCAAGCCCTCAAAAAGATCCATGAAGGACAACATAATTGATATGCAATGGTGGCTATGAAGATCAAGCTTCCAACTAATTTGATCTTACATCCTTAGCTTCTAATGTAGTTACCATGTGGTCAAACTCTTGATTAATCTTAGAAAGGTTCATTGGGGGCTCCATAAATATTACCTTATCTTGAGTCACCAGTCTCTAATACACCTAAAAAATAGCCTCCATGGACATCTATACTTCAGACACTTGGTTGATTCTTGTCATGGAATGCATTGATATTACAAACACCACCCAAGCACCTTCCATGTTTGCTTTGGTGACTTTTTTTCTCATGAATTGGTCAAAGAAAGCTAGGTGGACTCCAAATTCTCCCTATCAATTAAGGTATCATCTAGGTAGAACAACACGGAGATATCAACTTCCTTGAAGTAGGGAAATATTTGTTTATTTCCCTCTTTTAAGGGCTTGTTATAGTCTAAGCCCTAGCCAACCATTATTGTATAGCCGTTTTCATATTTTTAATGTATATCTGATACAAATTCAAGTATTACATGGGAATTAGTTTTAATTCTAGGAATATACCTTTATCTATTACTGCTATTAACTTCCTACATTTTCCCTTAATCTTGGCAAATCTCTTCATGTCAAATTGAGTCCACTAGATGAACACATTAGTCTAAGCCATAGTCTCCACCACTTTACCCATGTTAGTGCCCAAAATTTCATTGAATCAATTGAGCACTTATTAAGTATAATTTCCTATTTTTTTTAGCCCACTTATTCTTTTCAAGTGTTCATTAGAGGTCAAGTGCCCTATAAAAGACTAAAAAACTTTCCTTGTCTGAGCATCTTAAAACCCTTGTTCTAATTGCCCTAGCTTAGGCCATTTGATTTAAATTTAAATTTGGTAGGACAAATTTATGCAAGAATGCTTCAAATATGCCATGGACTTAATTTAATTTCTATTCTAAGGTTTAGTCATGTTTATTAACACAACCAAACCTTAGTCTAAAATTCATATTTGGTCCATTTTATATCTCATGGCCCTTGGCCCTTTTTATCTATTCACATGGTATATCTAATGCTTGGTCCCTTTTTAAGAATTTAGCTCAATGTCCTATCCAAAATATTTAAGCGTATTTATTAGTGTAACAAAACATTAGGTAAAGACTTTATACTAAGTTCCTTATTCTCCAAACTCTGACTTAATTATTTTCTTATTAAACTAGAGCCAATCACATCCGACCTAGTGGATCACAATCAAATGGTGCATGTTAGCTTAAGGAAAGATGATTTGACCATACGTAATCAAAGTTGAAAAGGCAAAATTACTTAAGACTAGCATGGATGTGATAAGTGTGAAGCTCATAGTGCATGATAAAAATCTCGATCATGGTCTAATTAATTGACAATATGTGGTAAGCATATAGATCATGATCAATGGCAAAAAATAAGTAAAGCGAACAATAAATATTTAAGACAAATGATAAGTCAACAAGTGTCATCATCATAGGAACCCTATTAGAGATATAACAATACATATAAAAAAGGGTTGATATTTGTGGATAGATATAAATGGAGTGTGTTTGATCTGTGAAAATGAGATCAATGACATGAGATGAAGGTGGACATTTCAATAAAACTCAAAATGAATGTAGAAGAAACAAGTGTCAAGACCATAACTCATGATTAAAGCTCTTTTGAAGATCTAATGGCATGAGTAAAGAGTTGATAGTTCAACAAGGCCAGAGATCTAACAAGTGGATTCAACATGGCGTGATAGCTCCTGAGTGATGAAAAGAGCCTAGATCTCATCAGATGCTACCACATGTCATGATTTCATGAGGTTAAAGATGAATATCAATGGCCCATGATGAAGTTAGGGCTGAAGAATTATTAAAGGATCAGTGGTGCATATTTTATCTAGTTTCAAGATTACATGAGAAGGTGACAAGTGTCCAAGTGAGGTTGTGATGACCATTCAAAAGACACCTATCTAGGGAGGGTCTTAGCTAATTTTAAAACTGACAAATGGCACTCCTAAAACAAACTATATTGAAGGGTCTTATCTAAGAACTCACAATAA
The DNA here is from genome assembly GCA_037957365.1 of Torreya grandis. NCBI lineage: Eukaryota > Viridiplantae > Streptophyta > Pinopsida > Cupressales > Taxaceae > Torreya > Torreya grandis. Next base: position 278,023 of record JARHVA010008479.1, on the reverse strand, counting down.
ATATAAAGGTGCCTCATGGTACACTATAAATGGGTCATCACATCGAGATGTATCTGAACCACCTAAGACCAGTCAGAAAGTAACACATGTCTAGATTAGAGCCAGTTAAGTACCTTAGTCACTTTAAAACCCCATGAATGCATAATTCAATCTGATATGCCATGCCATGTGTTAATATGTGTCAATCCTTGGTTTTAAATCTAAAATTTATGGTTCCTTTATGGATGGTCAAGAATTCAAAGTGTAGAAGAAGGTCTGTAAGCCGTTCTAAAGCATATTTTCGAAATGACAATGGATCATTTTCTACCTCTACCATAATTGGACAATTCTTATACCATCATTGCAAGAGAAAGTTTTTTTATGTCATGTATAAGAGGAAATGTGGCTATCCAAGAGGTTCTATTTATGCAAGCTAGAGGTCAAGGGAATCTCCAGGTAGTTAAACATGAGGAAAAATTTTGTTCGACCTCCACCATAAAATATCACCTTATAGATCATGTAAAAAGGAATATCTAGTCAAGAAGTCAAAGGAGTTTTTGCTAATCTTCATCATTCCTTATAGAGGCAGTTAGAGCAATGATTTTCTTACAAATGGATGAAGATTTTAGGTGTGGCAAGGAATATTTTCAAGCTAGAAGCATCTTGGTAGAATATGGAGGGCTACTTTGTAATTTTGTAAATTATAACCCATAGTCCCAGATTTTAAAAAGGTGTAAAATGTATAAATAAAAGGCTTCTCCTCTATTCTTGGTTTTTTGTTGTTGGTATTTATTTTTATCTCAAGTATAGGCTCTTCCAAATTTTTGGATCATAACTATGTGTATTATGTCTCTCTCTTACTAGAGTGGTTATAGCTATACATCCATTAACAAGATTTTAGAGCATCTCTATATGTCTCCCCTATCCAACATGGATCAAATCCACCATGATTGTACCCATGGAAGCAATTTGAAACATTGATGTATGTAGAATTTTTTTGCAAAGTTAATGGAAAATATTTATGGTTCTTACTATTTAATTTTTGATAAAGTGCAGTGATGTGTTTTGTAAATGTTATTGATTGGACATATTGTTCTATGCTCATTACCAGTTGTCATCTTGGGCTTAAATATAGATTATAAATCTATTTCTACATTATGTTTGGAAATGTGTTGCTAAATAACTTGTTAGGGCATCCTAGGTTTATGTATTCAATGGGAAAAAGTATATGAAATTCTAGTTTCAGTGTATGTTCTAGGGTTTCAAGATCATTTGGGTATTTGTATTTCATTGACACCAATAGATGTAAATTACTCCTAATAGTTCCCACTAGCTTGAATTTTAGTCTTTTGCATATTTATAATGAGTGATGTCGTTTATGTTGAAGGGAACTCTACTATTTGAAAATCATGAGCACATCACCCTTCATTTTTTATCTAACTTGTCCTATCCTATCCTACCCTACAAATAATACACACTTGTTGCATATCATAAGAATTATTTACTTGCAATTACATAAGATATTGCTTATATAGCATGCATTTACATATTGTGCTTTAAATATTAGTATTTGAGTCTTCCATCAAGCCTTGTTATTGAAAATTATTTAGAATGAAGGTTGAAAGAACTTTTATAACTATCATCAATAGCTTGTATGTGATCTAATGCATTTGTGCATCCTGTGTGACAACCCTTCCTAAGTAGAGTGAACAATTTTGGTTATGCCCTTGTCACATTTGATGTTCCCTTGTGCCAAAAATACCTATAGAGGTTGAATTGTATAATCTCTCTATGTGAGAAAGCTACCCCATAGGTTCTCTCACCTTGGTTTAGATAGAGCTATAAGTAGTAGGGTGCTGACCATACCCTTTTTTGGTAACTCTCAGTCATTTTCTTTGTTTACTATATTTTTGATGCCAAACCCTTACCCAGCTAAACCAACATACTATTGGGTTTTTCATTTTTGTTTGTCTTTTTATTCAAGTGTGCAAGAATAAGTGATAGAGGTGTACAACTAGGAACCAAAACTCATCTAGTGCCATTGTTAGGGAGTAAACATCAAATACTTATTACTTGTGTTGTCAAGGAATCTTGTAGAGAGATTCTATCTTTTTTAAAGTTATCTACCTATCATTTGTTGTAATCTAATTATATTTGGTTCGTCAACATTACCACTCATATGACACCATTACTAGGGAATAAACATCAAATTATGGTTAATTTTGTTTCCAAGGACTTTTCCTTAGAGATACTATCATTTTTAAAGTTCTCTACCTATCATTTGATGTAATCTAATTATCTTTGGTTCGTCAACATCACTACTCATCTGACACCATTACTGGAGACACTCTTTGTCACTAGTGTTGCCAAGGAATCTTGCATAGAGCTGTAAGTATTTTGTGTTTGAAAATTTCTCTATTGTTATTTTATACATTGAGATAATCTTGGCCGTTAACACCACAACACTCCACTGAGGACATGCCAGGAATAGAAAGTTTGACAATTTGATTTTTACTAAGTTTAGTGTAAAGAATTATTAAAATTACATGTTGGAAGGTTTTTTCTCCCCTTTTGAACATAATTATTAAAATTTTATTGTCTTTAAATTTTATCTCATCATTAAATTTAGTAATTATGTTTTCAACATGTATCATAATCAATGTGTTAACTATTATATTCTAGAATTTTGATTCTATTGGCAACTTTTATTTCATCATCTAGTTTGAAGGAAGATCAGTGCCTAGTTTGAATATCTTCATTTAGGATTTGAGTGTTCTTTCTTGTATACAAGGATGGAAGGATTGAGATCATCCTTTAAATTTGAATCATCTAATAAACTTGTTTGACCATTAAGTATTGATGAAAGAAGAGGGAGGCAAGTTTGGAGGCCTATTGAATGGCAAAGTTTAGCTACAAAATAATGTTTATATAGCCAAGATTATGATAATCTTGAAATTTATGGTGAAATCCCCATTGCTAAGGACTTTCATAGCTATTTTAGCCACTTAGAACCATATTATCCCATTTATTATCCATCTCATTCTCAATTAGCTGAATCCCCTCCCAAGTTTGATCCTATAAGTCCCCCTCATTCACCCTCTCATATCCCTTTAATAGTTATTCTTGAACCTCCAATTAAACCAATCATTAAGCACAGGGACCTAGATGAGAATGAACATCTTACATTATGTGTTCCCATATTCAGGCCTATCAATTTAGATGACATGGAAGATTATCCCAATGAAGTTTTGAATGAAGTAAGGAAATGCCTTCCAAAGTTTCAAGGGAAAAATGTAGTGAGTGGTGATCAACACTTTAGGGATTTTCATAATATCAATAAATACTATGAGGTTGAGCATGAGGATGTGTGCATTAAATTGTTTGTGCACATTCTAGAGGAATATATATGAGAATGGTTCAATTCCCTTCCTCATGGATGTATTGATTCATGGGAATAAATGGATAATGTTTTTATAATTCATTATGGTGATAGAGTTGATCTAAGGTTCCTTTTGGCTAAGTTTGAAAACATCAAAAAGAACCCTAAGGAGTGTGTGTAAGAATTCAATACATGATTCAACAAAGTTATGATGCATCTTCTTGATAACATTAGGGTTAGTGATATAACATGATTGGTAAAATATTGTAATTCCTTTTATAATAAGGTTGTGTATTACTTGCAGGACAAGGCTCCCATGAACCTATGGTTGGCATTCAATATGGCCATCTAAATTGAGAATAACATAAAGGCTATGGGAAAGCCCATGAACAAGTAGGCTGATATGATGTTGGTCAATCTTTAAAAAATAGACTCTAATAAGAATGACAATCTTGAAGAGATGGTTAAGACTTTAGCCTCTACTTTCAAAGAGATGCCATACAAGTTGGCTAGAGCTAAGAAGGGGATCCCTCATGTGTCTACTAGTCAAGAGAGGGATCAAAATTTGAATTAAGCATAAAGGGGGCCTACTTTCCATAATAAAGACAATAATAGAGGGAAGATGCCTACATGTGAAGAAAGAGTAGATAGACATCAGAATAGATGGGCTTAAAGAGAAGTGCATAATCTATTAAATGTAAAAGTGAATGTGGTAGGTTGTGACATTGATTTTGATTGGTGTGACAAGTGATTCCTTCCACATACTCCATGTGATAAAACTAAACCAGTTGATGAAGATGTGGATGAACATGAGTTTGCATCATTTGGTGATGATATTATGATGTTTAATTGTTAAATTCCATGAAGAAAGATATTTTCATCCATATAATTGATGAGTGTTATTTTTGTTGATAATTATTGGAGTGTGGTATAAAATATGTGTCCCAACTTGTGGATTTTATTATAAGGTTAACATGGCACAAGCATATGAATTAACTATCATGATTTTGACTTTATAAGATCAATAATGATAAAAAACTATGATAGGGGAATTATGTCAGTTAAGGGCAAGTAGTTGATAATGAATGCAAAATTCACACAAGAGAAGGAATATAAATTGAGAAGAAGGAAACAAGGTACTTCTTCTTAAAACACTACCCCTGTAAATCCAAGGGTATGGGATGCAAGTAAAGAACTAAAAGAACCATAATAAATCCTAATACTTACAAAACAACACCCATTTCTTAGGTTACTAAGCCTAGAGGTGTTCTTACTAAAAATAAAGTACCTTTATTATTTAGTATTCCTAAGGGTGTGAATGATGTTAAAACAAATCCACCCTTGAAGACTACTACTAAGAATATAGATTCATCCCAGCCCACTCTAATTTAGACCTTAAGTGATTACATCCTAGATGAAGGTGTTGTTACCTTTATACCAAATACTCCTCTTCTTTAGTATAACATATGTGATATGGCCCTTGTGTTGAGCCAATTGAAAATCACTGTGCCACTTGTTGAGTTATTATGAATATTTAAACATAGGAAGAGGGATTTTTAATAATTTGAATTTGGTGATAAATTACCTGCAAATGAAATTGAGTTACCCCAAACACTTTAAAAGAAGATGAAGAATCAAAAGAGGGTTTTGAACCTACTTTGGAAGTCTATTTGGGATTGCATTAGTGAAGATTCAACTGAATGTGGATCCTTGCTATATAACCTTGTTGATTAATAGTCTGATTGTTTACAAGTGCATGCTTGAGTTTAGATCTTCTTGTAATGTGATGCCCTTGGGTGTCATAAATGAGCTAATATTTAAGGTTATATCAACTTTTAGTAGGTGTTATGCTATGGATTCATGAGAGGTACTAGTTTTATACAAGTCAAAGGGTTGGTGGTACAGTTGGTAGTGCATCTAGGTAAGTATTTTAATATGGATGTGGTAGTTTTAGGATTCCCACCTAAGTGGGGGATATTATTGTCATGCAAATGGGCTACTAGAATGGGTATAAGCATACAAATGGACCTTTCCTAAGCCACCATTCCATTATAAGGTAAGATGGTAAAACTTTATAGAGAGTTGAAGATGTTACATGTAATTGAAGATCCAAAAAATGCTCAAAATGAAGTATTTTACATAGATGTTGGTCTTGGGAAATTTATTGGAAATGTTGATACTAATAAATAACATGATTCTGTTGATGTTGAACCTTGTAGTGAAGATGCTATTGGGAAGGTGTGTTTTGATGGGGCTTATTCCAATCTTGGAAATGGAGCAGGGGTTGTATTCGATGCCCCTGATGGTAAATGTTTCAAGTTTCATTTTTAGTTTTCCTTTGAGTTCACTAATACTACTACTGATTATGAGGCACTCTTACTTGGTTTATGGATTGCATATGAATGTGAAATTAAAAGATTGATTTCTAAGGGTGATTTTGAGCTAGTGGCAAATAAATTCCATAATACTTATGCTGCCAAAAAGAAAAAGTTGAAATAATATCAGAATGTTATCTAGGATTTGATTGAATTCTTTGATGCATTAAATATTTGTTATCATGATAGAATTTTAAATGGATAAGCTAATAGACTAGTAAAGTTGATAGACTAGTAGGGTTAGGTGCTTAATTTGACATTGCAAATACAAGCCCTCATTGTTAGTATCAAGTGGAGGTGCTTGTTAGGCCTTCAATCTGAGACAATATTCATAAATGTTAGGTATTTGATGATGATGAACAAATTAAGAGGTTCCTAGATTATGAAGCTGAGTTCCATGATCAACTCATAGACTTAGAATCTATGGTTTATGTTTGTGATGGAAAAGAAACCTTGTTTGGGAAGGACATTATTTAGCTAAAAAAAACACATTCCCTAAAGGATTGGTAAGTTAAGAATCATTTTTTGATGAATTAGATAGAATAAAGACTCAATATTTATTTATCTCAAAGGATGTGAATGACTGTAATTTGGGTTTTTATGATAATCTTAGGAAGGTTTTGTTGGGTAATCACTTAAGTGTCACTAAGAAGCAAGTTTACATGTAGCTATTAAGAAAGTACTAGGATTTTTTAACATAGTATTATTCTAAGTTGAAATCATATAGGGAAGACTTGTTCCAATATGTCATCCCATTGCATCTTGATAGCAAGCCTTTTAAGAAAAAATAGAGAACTATTAATCCCATCTTAGCTACGAAGATATATAATGATTTAAAGAAGCTAAGAGATAGTGGTATCACTCAACCCATCATGTGTTCATCATGGGTTTTAAATTTAGTCCCTATGAGAAAGAAAAACGGTGACATCCACTTGTTTGTGGATTTCAAAAATTTGATTAAAGCTTCTTTAAAATATAATTATCCCTTGCCCAATATGGATAAACTATTGCAAAGTGTTACATGATCAGAGATAATGTCCTCTATAGTCAATTTCTTGAGATTAACCTAGTTGTGGTAAAGGAATCTAAGAGACCCAATATTACATTTACAATGCCTTGGGGAATGCATGTATATATGAGGATACCTTTTGGGTTAATGAATTCTGGTGAAACATTTTAGCAAGCTACAAATGTTGATTTTATAGCGGTGATTAACAAGTTTATAGTTTTGTATCATGATCACATTACTATGTACTCCAACAATAGAGAGGAACATTTGGAGCATCTAAAAAAAGTACTTATTAGATACAAGGAGTTTATCATTTTGATGAATCCTAAGAAATGTCACTTCAGAGTATAAAAATCCAAGTTATTGGGACATATAGTGTCCAAAGATAGTGTCATGATTGACCCCAAGAGGGTAGAATCCATTGAAAAAGTGCCCATCCCACAGTCCAAGAAGGGAATTGAGTCATTCTTTGGACAAATTAATCTAATAATTAAGCTTGTGTCTAAATTCATAGAGATTACCTTGCCTATAACTTATATGTTGAAGAAGGACTAAACCATCAAGTGGAAAGAGAAGGCCATGCAAGGGAGATTTAAAATTTGTTCATATTTTGGCTAGCCTTGATTACACTAAGCCATTTCAAATATTCTCTTTTGCATCATATAATACTATTTTTATTTGTATTTTGAAAAAGAAGGAAGATGGTCATGAGTAGCCTATAAATTTATTTAGATAAGTTATGTAAGGTGCTGAACTAAATTAAAACATCATAGAAAAATAATCCTTCACTCTCTTAAAGGTTGTTAAAGCATTCAGACCTTGTATTCTAAGCTTAAAGATTATTGCTTATGTTTCACATACCATGGTGAAGGACATTTGAACTCAGATTGGAGTATCTAGAAAAATATGTAGGTTGGTCAACAATTTACAAGAGTATGACATGGATATTCAGACCACCAATTTAGTGTGAGGGATGGGTCTATCTTGTGATCTAATAATTTGACTCAAGTGGGGATGGTTAGTATCATGTTAGTTGTAAAATGAAAAAAAAATGAAAGAAATACATTACTAGCATAACATCTCTAGGTCTAGACTCTAAGGATAGCTTAGTTAACATACATGAATAAAACACAACTAAAATGTAAAATAAACCCTCTTTTACCTTCCTAGGATGCTCCAAAATTCATGTTGTAGTGGCTTTCTAGGCTTGTACTCATGAAGTCTTCATCAAAGGAGGCTTGGCTATCTCCTCTTCTCCTTGGCACCTTTGGATTGTGGCTTGGCTTGTATTAGAATAAATTTGGCATGGTAACACTAATTAAAATGGATTTTGGAATCATTTGGGCATTATGAATTTGCATTATCAAGTCATAAAATTCATGTGGTCAGGCATCCTATTTATAGATTTTTACAAATGTCTAAAATCAACCTGAATTGTCTATCCTGAGATTGATATGTGTGGTTAAGGATTAATTCTATTTTTGGAATTAAGTTTATAATTATCCTCATCATGACATTTGAAGAAGGGGAAATTAAGAGGCATGGAGGGAATCATGGAAGGAATTGATGAGGCATGGAGGGCATGAATCTTGATATTTGTGGCATTTATGGCCTAGAGATGTCTTCCCAAGAAATGAGGTCACCTAATGATGCAGATATTCAATATTAATTTATAGAACAAATTATTCAACAATTTTATATGGAATTATTAATTAGTCCTTGATTTGGATTAATTAGCTCTTAAGCATGTTTAAGCACTTTGTGCACAAATTACTCAAATTGATCAGATGGTCTTGATATTGGTCCAAAATTTGATTGGATTGGAATTGTAAGGTGATGTCAGATGCATTAGAACCATATTACCATTTAGGATGTTACCAAAAATAAATAACAAAGGAATGTGTCTTGTGGAAAATATTTATATGAAAGAGCAATCTAGAGCCCCTAGGTGCAAAATTAACATTTTGACTCAAAATGAACTGATCAAAGTTAGCTGACCCATAAATTAAATTACCTCATTTAGGGATACCCTTGCCAAAATTGGAACTTGAATATATCAATTTCAACTCATTTAGCACGTTTTAGTGTTTTTAGGCCAATTATGCATTTTAAGTAGAAATTAACCAAAAGACTGATTGGAGGTTATCGGTGGCTAGATTTAGGTGTCTACATAGCCAAGCTCATGGTTGAGACTAATTTACAAGTCATTAAGGTAAATACTACTATTTTTAGTGTTTATTATTCCTTGAGCCAATTTAAAATATCTCCATGGTATAAATACATTGTCTATTACTTGTAAAATATGAATTAACCCATTGTCATTGACAACAATCAAAGGAGGAATCTTAATCTTATTTCTCAAAAGTACCTCTTTACTAAAAATGGACTTGCATGGAATAATCTAGATGGGTTTCTCCTAAGATGCATGCTATAAGAAATTTTTTTTGACTTGATTGAAGGCTTCCACAATGGAGTATGTAATGGCCATTTTTCACCTAAAGTCATAGATCATAAAACTCTAAGAGCTGGTTATTGGTGCTCATCACTATTCAAAGATGTTACTCAAAAAGTTATAAAGTGTAAGAATTGTCAACGCTTTGTTAGGAATGAAAGCTTTGGTTTCTCTTCCTTTATAGCATATGATAATTGAAGGCCGATTAAGGCAATGGGGAATGCATTTCATTGGATAAATTATTGATTTGTCAAGTACTGGACATGGATACTAGTTTTAGCTAACTAATTTACAAAATGGGTTGAGATAGTCCCTACAAAAAATGCTACACACTAGGTGGTTATGAATTTTTTGCTAAATCAGATTATTTTTAGATTTGGTGTGCCTATCAAAGTTATTGTTGATAATGCCATGAGTTTCAAAGATAAACCTTTAGTGGTATTATACAAAGAGTATGGGATTGAATTGACATATTCTTCCAATTACAACCCTCAAGGAAATGGGTAAGTAGAATCTAGTAACAATAACTTGCTCAAAATCATTAGACAAACATTATAAGGAAAAAAGAAGTGGAGTGAATAACTAATGTTTTATTTATGGGTTGATAGGATCATGCCAAACAGAGATAAAATAAAAAGCCCTTTTGAACTTGTCTATGCAGCTTAAGCAATTTTTCATATGAATTTACAGCTACCAACCTATCAACTCATGCAAAAACTAAAATATGATGAGCAAATAAACCATTGTAAAAACATGATGAAATAGATTATTGAGCTTGATGAAATTCAAAGACAAGCTCATGAGAGACTCCTCAAGTTCAAAGAAAAATTGAAGAAGATATTTTATAGCAAGGTCCCTCTAAGAACATTTTAATTAGGTGATTTGGTTCTGCTTTGGGATAACTAGAATGAAGAGAAATGAAAGCATGGAAAATTTGATGCCTTGTAGATGGGTCCCTATTTCATCAAATATCAAATTTGGGAATGCTATTTTTTCTTAAGAGACCTAGATGGTGAAATACTGGAGCTACCAGTCAATAGCAAACATCTGAAACACTTACTTGATTTATTATACAACTATGCACATAATTTTATAGTGTATAGTCTTGTTTTTTTGTTTTTTGTCACCTATTTGCTTTGGGTCTTTCTTGTATAGTTTCCTTTCATGTTTTTATTGTGCATTCATTTTTAGGTCCTGATCTATTTTATTAGTCTGCCTTATTTTTTTGAGATTTCATAGTTCTATATTGATATAAATTAACTAAGTGTTAACTTTATGACTTGATGGATTGACACATGTTCTTACATTCTAGGGTTCTTTGCATACCCTTAGGGGGTGTACATCCTCAGGCAAGAGCCAATGTTAGTGTCTAAAATTACATTTAAGTAATTGAGTCCTTGTTAAGTATAAATGCCTAATTTATTTTATCCCACTTACTATTTTCAAGTGTTCATCAAAGGTCAAGTGTCCTGTAGAAGACTAAATAATTTTCTTTGTCTGATCATCTTAAAATCCCTATTTCAATTTCCCTAGCCTAGGCCCATTAATTTAAACTAAAATTTGGTGGGAAGAATTTATGTAGGAATGCTTTAAATATGCCATCGACTTAGTTTGATTTTTATATTAAGGTTTAGTCATGTTTATTAACATGACCAAACCTTAGTCTAAAATTCATATTTGGTCCCTTTTATATCCCATGGCCCTTGGTCCCTTTTATTTATTAACATGGTCTAACTAATGCTTTGTCCCTTTTTTATGAATTTAGATCAAAGTCCTATCCTAAATCTTCTATCATATTTAATAATACAATAAAACCTTAGTCTAAGACTTTATACTAAGTTCTTTATTCCCCAAATTATAACTTAATTATTTTCAAGTTAATTTGAAGCCAATCATGTCTAACCTAGTAGATCACAATCAAACGGTGGATGTTAGCTTAGGGAAATATGATCTAATGATGCGTGATCAAAGACAAAAAGTCAAAAAAACTCAATACAAGATTATATTTGATAAGTGTTGAACTCATAGTGTATGATTAAATTCTCAAGCATTTTCCCATCAATTGATAATATGTGACAAAGCATACATACCCTAATAGATGGTGAGAAATAGTTCTAGACTTCAAAAAAGCCCCAAGATGAGTGAGAAGATGATAAGTGTCACCACCAAAGGAACCCAGTCAGAGATCTAATGGTACATGGAACTAAGGACTAAAACCTATAAATAGAGATCAAAGAAGCATATTTGATCCATGCAAATGATATCAATAGTACAAGATAAACGTGGACATTTCAATAGAACTCAAAATGAATACAAAATAAACAAGTGTGAAACCCAAAACTCATGACTAAAGCTTGAACATATTTTGAAGATCCAATGGTGTGAGAAAAGAGTTTATAGTTCAATGGGGCCAGAGATCTAATTAAAGGCTTTCACATGGTGCGATAACACCCAAACAATGAAAAAAAGTATGGATCTCATGAGATGCTACCATGCGGCATAATTTCATAATCTTAGAGATGAAGATTAATGGCCCATAATGAATTCAGGGCTTGAAGACTTTTTAAAGTATTGATAATCTATATTTGATATAATTTCAAGATTACACAAGAAGGAAACAAGTGTCTAAGTGAGGTTATGGTGGCCAATGAAAAGTCACGTATCTAGGGAGGGTCTTAGCAACTTCCAAGAATGAAAAATGGTACTATTATAAATAACCAAATTGAAGGGACCTTCCCAAGAACTTATAATAAATATAAAGTTTCCATATGGCACACTACGAATGGGGCATCACATCTAGATGTATCCTCAATACATGAGACTATTAAAAAAGTGACACGTGTCTATATTGGATCAAATTAAATAGCTTAGTCACTTCTAAATCCCACAAATTCCTAGTTGGATCTAATATGGCATGTTATATGTCAATACATGCTAATATTTAGTTTTAAATCTAAAATTAATGGTTTCATCATGGATGAACAAGAATTCAAAGCACAAAAGAAGGTATGTGGGTCATTCTAAAGAATATTTTTGAAATGGACATGGATCATTTTATACTTTTACCGTAATCAAACCATTCCCATACCATAATTACAAGAGCAATTTGTTTCATGGTATGCATAAGAGGAAAGGTGGCTATCCTGGAGGTTCTAGTTATGCAATCAAGTGTTCAAGGGCATCTCCCAGAATTTACACATGAGGATAAATTTTGTTTAGCCTCAAACACAATATTTCACCTTCTAGATCATGTAAAAAGGTATATCCAATCAAGAAGTTAAAGGATTTATTGTAAATATTCATCATTCTTTGTAGAGGCAGTTAGATCAATGATTTTCTTGTAATTGTATGAATATTTTAGGTGTGGTAAGGAATATTTTATAATTTGGAGCATATTGGTAGAATTTGGAGGGCTACTTTGCAATTTTGAAAATTGAAGCCCACAGTCACAGATTTAAAAAAGGGACAAAATGTATAAATAGAGGGCTTCACCTCTATTCTTGGATTGTTGTTGTTGGTCTTTATTTTTATCTCAAGTGTAGGTTCTTCAAAATTTTAGGATAATAAATATGTATATTATGTCTCTCTTGATAAAGTGGTCGTAAATGTACAACCATTAGTAAGCTCTGAGAGCATCTCTATATGTCTCCCTTATCCAACATGGAGCAAATCCACCATGCTTGTCCCCATGGCAATATTTTGAAACATTGATGTATGCAGAATTTTCTTATAACGTTAATGGAAAATATTTGTGGTTCTTATTATTTCCTTTTTGATGAAGTGTAGTGATGTGTTTTACAAATTTTATTTATTGGACATCTTGTCTTATGCTCATTACTAGTTATCATCTTGGGTTTATATCTAGATTATAGATCCCTTTCTGCATTATGTTTGGAAATGTGTTGCTGAATAAATTGTTAGGGCATGCTAAGTTTATGGATTCAATGGGAAAAAGTATATGAGATTCTAGTTTTAATGTATGTTATAGGTTTTAAGATCATTTTGGTATTTGCATTTCATTGGCACCAATAGCTAAAAAATAGTCTTGATAGTTCCCACTAGCTTGCATTTTAGTCTTTTTCATCTATGTAATGAGTGATGTCATGTATGTTGAAAGAAACCCTACTATTTGAAAACCACCAACATACCACCTTAATTTTTTTTATCTAACTTGTCTTACCCTACAAATTATATACACTTGTTGCATATCCTAAGTTTTATTTTCATGTAAATACATAAGATCTTGCTTATAGAACACATATTTTTATATTGTGATTTAAAGATTAGCATTACAATCTTCCATCCAGCCCTATTGTTGAAAATTATTTAGAATGAAGGTTACAAGAACTTTTATATCTATCTTCAATAGATTGTATTTGATCTAGTGAATTTTTTCATCATGTGTGACAACCCTTCCTAAGTAGAGTGAACACGTTTGGATATGCCCTGGTCAAATTTGTTTTTCCCTTGTGCCCAAAAAAATCATGGAGGTTGAATTGTAAAATCTCTCCATGTGAGAAAGCTACCCCATATGTCCTCTCACCATAGATAAGGTAGATCCAAAAGTAGCAGGGAGCTAACAATACCCTCTATCGGTACCTCTCAATCATTTATCTATTCAATCTATTCTTGATGTCAGACCCTTCCCCAACTATAATGACATATTAGTGGGTTTTTCACCTTAGTTTTCCATTTTATTCAAGTTTTCAAGGCCAAGTGATAGAGGTGTACAAATAGGAACCAACACCCCATAAATGAGAATAGTAGTAAAAGGTATATTTAACCTTCCCAATTAGCTTGATGGGGAAAGATATATTGACCTAGGATTCTAAGGTAAGAAATTGAATTTGCATATGATCGAGGAGATTCTCTAGCATGTCATGAGTTGATATAAGAATGGATATTGGACCCTCATCTACCTTCTCTTCCATAGTGGAATTACTCACCTTGGCGAGGGAGAATAAATTTTATTGGGTTTGCCACACCACTAGGTTCCCCTCCTCGACAAATGTTTTCATTAGGGTACTCTTCATGATTCTTATGGCATGTTTAAAGCTCCACTACATGTCTAGGTCACTTTGGATTATCATATCTAGTACATAAAATAGTGGGACCATTCCCTAGACTCTAGGAGGTGTAGGAGAGGTGGTAAAGATGGTGGTGAAGGGTGGAGGATGAGGTGGAGGGGAGATGGAGGAAGTAAGAGGGGTTAATTAAAAAATCAATCAAATATGAGGAGGAATGGAATTTAAGGGAGGAAGGATGAAAGTGGAATCTCATGGAAGAATCTATGCACACCACCACTCATAGTCTATGCCCACCTAAGGGGTAAGGACTCCTGAGAGATGGTGTTCAACATAAGAGAAGAGTTTGGCTAGTTGAATCTAAATCCCTAGACACCTACGGTAATGGAAAGAGGGGGTTGAGGAGTAATGAACAAAGGAATTATACTAGATATAAAAGAACTGTATAGACTAATATAGGAGGCTAGATTGAAGTGGAAGGCCTCTAAACAAAAAATTAAGGGTGGATCACCTCCTACATTTTTTTGGGTCCCCTATATGGGTCTCGAGATGCTATGTTGGAAAGGTATAACAGGGATAGTAAGAGATATATGGGTCGAATATGGAGGTTGATGAACTACCAAAAGAGGAATGGACATGACCAAATGTAGTGTTGGGATGGTTTCATCTAGTTGAGATACTCTTGATGATTGTAGTCATGATCACCAATGAGGATGTGCATGCAGGTACTTTGATCGAAAGCATGCCCAATGAATGTAATGAAGAGGTTCTAGGTTGTATAATGGATGGGATAGAGGGTAATGATAAAGTGAGGATGCTTGAGAGGACTAAAGCCCAGTGAAATGAACTGGGTGTAATAGATAAAATATGAGGCACTACATGGGGAACTTATGGAATGGGAGCAAAATTTAGTGGTGATGTGAGAAGGAGATGGAAGATAGAAGGTATGAGGGGTGGAAAGAAGATGGATGAAGTATGGAATTTGATTGGTGGAACCTATATTAGTGCTTGTTGGGGACCCCACTTTGGGCTTGTGTTTAGACTGTTGGTGACATAAAAACTTAAGGTCTATACAACTTTAGTTTTAGGTGATAGTGATTGAGCCCTTTATGCCTAGGTTTCATGAGACCAAGTAACATAGATTTGAATTAGTTTGGGGTAGGCCATTATAGATACTATACTAGGAAAAACTACTTTTGTGGGATGAGGAGTAGGAGCAGTAGTTACTAGAGGATAAGGAGGTAGAACTGGAGCATGAGGAACAAGATCTTCTTAAGAAGGTAAAGATAGAGCTAGGGGACAAAGATAAGGATCTCGTTGAGGACAATATTTAAGAACACTAATGACTCAAATCATGGTGTCTTTCAATAGTACTAATATTCATGGATTTATATAATGGAACTCTTTATTTATTGTGATAAATTAGTCATTGGAGCATCATTGATAACATTGTAGACCACCTAGTAGAAGTGATCATTGATGTCCTAGATGTGGTTCCAATAATGGTGGCCATATAATTTATAAAAGACTACATAGACTAATTATCCCCTATAATTCACATAAGAAAAGTGGATGAATTGAAAGTGAGCATCCTGTAGACTGCATCTACAAGGTATCTCATCATGTATACATTCCACCCTATTCAAACATATGTTATGGCATTGACCAACATGAATTTGATCATCCCTCCCATGTTTAGAACTTTAGAGATAGTGAGTATCATATGGATGAGTGGCACTCATAATTCATTAACATGTAGGTAGTCATGCTCCCCAAACAATCAGTTTAGCATAATCATACCCATCGAAATCCCCTCATAAAATGTGATGACTATGTGTTGATGTAATCTTTTCTAACCAAATTGGATTATAGATTCTTAGCCCAATCTTGTAGTACCTCATATATTAGGAAGGTTTCAATCTAAGTTTTCACGACCATAGTATCATAAGAGAAGGTGAAATTTGGGAGGGAGTAATATACCTTATAGGTATTCCCATAGATGTTAGTGATTTAGTGTCAAGAGTTGGGAGAGCAAACATAATCATGGGCTCCATTATACACTCTGATGGTAGTGATAAGTAGGTTTTTAAAGAAATTGATGTAGTGGAACATCTTTGGTTTGGTTTTAGTCTTATGTATACTACATTTATTTTAAGCTCAATGGGTGTCTTCAAACATGCCTTGTTATTCATTTTTAGAGCCTAATTTATTTGGTCCTTGTTTGATTATTTTGAGCAAGTCATTATAGTTCTTGAACTAGGTCAAGTATTTTAGGAATAACGTATCCTTACATTTGGTTTAAGTCTTATGGTTTGAGGAGGATGAAACCATTTTAACAAGATGGATACCACTAGGAAGGTGTTGAGTGCAAGGAAAAAAGTAGAGTTATGTGATGGGAATAGGAAAATAAGTGGTTGATCTATTCTTGAAGGTATATAACAATAATTATTATCAAGATTTTCTTATGATATTCATAAAGCCTACATTCATCCCAATGTATTAATGGTATTCGGTGGTTCAATTTTCATAGATTTAAATTTTATTTGGTGAATGGATCTCCTCTCTTTATTTCCCAATCTAGATCTAAATTTGGATCTCATGATCCTGCACTACCATCCATATTTAGTAATCATGATGTGATGTTTTAAAACTATCCAATCAGGTCTAAATTTCTATTTCATTTATAATTAATGCATGATAGGCATGTGGTCATATCTCCTCGAGGATTCATAGTTAAATCCTAACTTATTACATGTGTCATCTACTTACTATCACTCTTATTAACGGTTAACACCTAAGTAAAGATTTTTAATCTATTATCATACCTTTAGGATGGGTGAGGTTCTTTATAATGATATCTAACATTAATTAATTATCCTTTAGGATCCATATATAGTCTATTCTAATCATTATAAGGCCTTAGGTGGACACAAACTCATATTCTTGGTTATGTTATGCAACACCCTCTAAGTGGGCAAGGATCTACCATGTTATAACATGTCTAAAATGTTTAGGCTATTAGCCACTATAATAAATTGTAACATGTTACGCTATAAGTGGGATGCACTCTCCTAGCCTTTGACATCTTTGATAGGTCTAAGTGACTAGACATTATGGTAACCAAAGATGTGGTTCCCTCTTATTGGATTGGTCTCTCCCAGGCTCTAATATCTCTTATAGGTCTTAGGGACTAGCCACTCTAACATTGTATGTCATGGACCCCTCTAAATAGGCCATGATATCCTAAGCCTAAACATATATGATAGGTCCATGAGATCAACGACTCTAATAACTCATGATGTGATGTCGTTTGAGTGAGTTAGGCTCTCCTAAGATCTAAGATCTCTGACAATTTTAGGGGATTATTTGCTCTAACAATTCATAATGTGGTACTCTTTAAGTAGGCCAAGCTCTCCTAAGATATGACATCTCTAATAGGTTTGGTCGATTTGCCACTCTAACATGGTAAGATGTTTCACCCTTTGAAGGAGTTGGGCTCTTGTAAGCTCTAACATCTTTGAAAGGTCTATGGGGTTGGTCACTCTAACATGGTACAACATATTAGCCTCTAAATGAGATGGTCTATCCTAGGATCCAATAGGTTTTGTGGACCAGCTACTCAGACATGGTGTAACATGGTGCCCTCTAAATGGGTTAGGCTCTCCCAAACTCTAACATTTATGATGGCTCTGAGGGATTGGCTACTCTGATAACTTGCAACATGGAATTCCTATATTTGTTCATTTTTTCCCATGAAACCCATGAAAATGACTCAATAACAATAAATAAACATGTAATCCTTTAATAACTTACCCCACTACCATTAATAATTTTATTTTCCTTAAAGGGCATCATATTTATTGCTTCAAGAAAAAAACAAGAATCTAAGAACTTATTTTTAAGGATGACCTATAAAGCTAGCACCATAAATCCTTAAAATAATATGCATACCTTATTTATAAAATAAACAAGGTTTTCCTTTTATTGGGGAAATTGGGAAGACATAAGATCTCAATGACTTGAGTCAAGCAAAGATAACTAGAATGAAAGAATGGACCCAAGAGCTCTAGTTTGATAATTTTTAAAACAAGGGTCCCACATTTTTAAGAATAGGTGGTACATTGGCCAAAATAATAAGTGTTTCACCGAATAAAAAATATGTATTAAAAAGAAGAGTTGGTTTTCCTAATCATTAACCACATCCAAAACATTTATTAGATATGACCCACACACACATTTGTAATCTAATTTTTTACAAAAGCATCAAAAATTTTCTATTAATAAAATATATTTTGAGATGGTGAAATCCTTTTATGTAAAATTAATTCATAGATGTAACACTTGTTATAGGCAAGATGTTGAATTTTTAACGTACTATGATATTTATTTCCACATAAAATGTAATTGACGTAATGGAAACATTTTGAAGTAGTGTGGAATGGATTTTTAACCAAAATAAACAAGGTAATTTCTTAGAACATTTTTTTTTTGAAAAACCATATGGACATTTTTTATATAACAAAGCATATTTGGATGGAAATTATAACATTTATCATGAATTGCCAAATTTTAAAAATTGTATCCATGAGGATTTGATAAAATACAAATTTGTCATATATCAATTAAAATATGTTTAATAATCTAAAAGGTGTGAGCTTATTAAAAAATAAATACCTATTTTAAAATTTATGGTAAAATTTAGGGAGTAAATTATTTGGGTATGAAAGTCACAAACATAGGGTTAGATATTTGGATGAACATTTTAATTTAAGAAAGGACATATTTCCACTTGTATCTATTCATTTAGTAGTTTATTTTGATGATAATTATGCATTCAAACCATAAATAGAAGTTCAATCATACTATTATAACTAAATATAGGTTGTAATATTTGTGTATATAACATTCATGCATACACCTAATATTATAGAGTAAGATCAAAAAATAATAATGTTAAATCATTTTTATGTTAGTGATGATAAATATAATTATAGAGAGTACATAAAAAGTTATTTTGATATTTTCTATGGAAAGTTGACCAAGAGTAACATTACTTTCAATCAAATTTATATTTGATCTGATCATTGCATATCATAAAACAAGAACACACGAATGTTTTATTGTATTAATAGGATGCATGTTACCACTGATGTAGAACATATTTATAGTTTCATATATGATGGACATGGAAAATGAGAGCATGAAGGTGATGAAACATGTGTAAAAAAATGTGATGAAAGGGAAGAGTTAAAGTTTAAAGATAGTGTTATTTTTTATCATGCAAACGTCATTATTGAATGGTGTAAAGAGAAAATGGGCCATGGTGCTTAATAAAATTATATTTTTCTTAGATATTTATGTTTAATGGAAGAATTATAATTGGAAAAGTATGAGGAATGTATGACCATAATGAGATCAATTGAGTTCCACTCATTTTGCATCTAAAATGTAAGTTCTCACACTATTCATACAAGACATTTGGCATGTTTATGTCCTCTAATCATGGAATTCTTTTCGGAATGAATGTGATTCATAATATTGGGTTAATTAGAGGAGATAAATACCTCTAATTCTAGTTTCATTTGCCTATCAAGGCTTGTTAGATGAAATGGATTTGCATTTGGAGGTCTTCGAGTTGGAAATGTTAGTTGGAGGATAAGAACATGTCTCTTTAGTGAAAATAGTTACATTCCAGGACTTGATAATGTAGTGTGTTCTACATATTCATCTCAAAAGTTTCATCATTGTGATTTGGGGTAAAATCATAGGGTTTAATTCATACACAACATTCACCCTTTTGATGCAAATATGAGATATTCCTATCATCTCCATAAATCTCTCATGACTATGTTTGTGCAATACTTTGGTGAGAATATAAACAAATTGATATTAAATTGTTACATCCTCAATTTTTTTGTCATTGACCAAGTATAAACAAAAAATATGTTTGGGTATAACATGTAAACTAGATTCTTGGACAATTACATTGCCTCATTCATATCACAAAACATTTGTATTGGATCAAGTTGAGTCTATCTGAAATCAACAAAGAGTATACCAAACCATTATGCTTTTGTGTAATCTAATTTTAGGTTTATATATTCATATTCAATAGAGGATAATGAAATTTTATCTCATTTATTTAAAGACCATGAAACCAACCCACTTCTTTAGGTAAAGAAATAACCTTAAGTTGACATCTTGTTATCAAAACATCCTCCCCAATTTGAGTCTATATATCTATTGAGAAATAAACACCTTATTGGTATTAAATCAATACCATGGTTATAAGTAACTATTGCATGTCTTAAAATTAATTTGATTGCTTGCAAATGCTCAAGTGATTATTTTACTATAAATATAGAAACTAATGAAACCTCATAACTAATATCAATTCTTATCAAAGTGAGATACATCAAACCTCTGAAAATAATTATAAAATTATTTTAATTAGTTTAAGGATGTATATCATCTCTCATAATAATTTTTCCAATTGTAATTAGAGTGTCTATGGGATTCAAATCTTGAATATTTTACTTCTTCGATATGTCTTGGGCATACATGGACTGAAAAATGAATAATTCCTCTTTATTTTGATGGAATTAAATTTATTATAAATTAATTAATAAGTCCAATATTATTTATATTTTATTTATACTTCATATCTTCCTTGAATCTTTTCAATATCATGATACAACTATCTATAAATATCGAGTCATCTACATAGAGAAAGACATATAAAACATTGGAACTAGATGCTTGTATATAAAGAGTTGGTTCATTTTGGATTCTTAAAAATTTGTGATTTAATAACCAGATATAAATTCTTTACTACTAATCTCTTGGATCTTGTTTCATTTCATAAATATCCCTATTCAACTTATATAACATAAAACAATTACCCTTTACCTCAAAACCATGTCGTTACGCCACAAATACTAACTCTTCAATCGATGCATTTAAGAATTTACTTTTGATATAAATTTGATGTAATTTTAATATTTTATTATCATATAAAATAAACATTATTCATATTTTATCTTGATGTGCCACACGCATATAGGTTTTCTCATAGTCAACCCTATATATTTGTATAAATTCTATTACAACTAGTCTAACCTTTAGTTTGTCAACTATTCCATAAATATTGAATTAAGTATTAAATATATAATTTTTATTAATTACATATTTATTCAATGGAGGATAAATTAAATTCCATGTATCATTTATCTCAATTTAATTTATCTCTAATTTCATAGCTTCAACCCATTCTTTCTTTTGACTAGATTTTACATAACTTCTAGGTTCATTAGACATAGCTGACAAGGCAAACATAGTATTTTCATTATAATAATCATCAAAAATTTACCTTCTTGATGTTGAATCATTGTAATTCTCCTCTCTTTACTATGATAAAAAAATTGGTTGGCTGGATGTGGACTCTACCATTCTTGTTCTTGCTTGCATTTGATGATGATACATGACTAAACTCTTGAAAAGAGCTAGTATTGTTCCTTGTTGAACTATAAACATATGTATAATTTTATAATACATAAATTATCAACTTAAATATCATGTAAAAATTCACTTATAATTTTTTTATCTACATGATAATAATCATTGTACACATCACTTTCAGTAAAATTATAATCCTTAGAAATAATTGTTGATTTACAAATAGGATTATATTACTTGTATGCTTTAATTTCATCACCATAACCTATGAAAATATGATGAAAAATATTTTAATATTATTTTTTCCCATTATCACCTAGAACATGTACAAAAACTTAACAACCAAATACCATAAGATGAACAACAACTAGTTTTATATCATATCGAACTTCCTAAGGTGTATCGCCCTTGATTGCCACTGTATGACTTATATCAATGATGTATACTATTTTTTCCCTAACTAAACCTAAAAAAACATTTCAAAATACTTATTCTCCAACATGGTCCTTGTTAAATCCATGTTGTATATATTTTTTATTTTAGCAACACCATTTTGTTCTAATGTTTAAGGAGATATTAATCTCCTTTTGAATCCATGTGAAGCACAAAACTCAAAAACATTATTAGAATAAAATTCAAATACTCCATATATTATTATTGACATGATGGATTGTCCGCATTATTTTTAATTAAAATATTTGAAACTCTTAAAATATCCAAAATTTACACTCTTTTCTTTCATAAAAAATATCCACATAAAGTTTGCAACAATATCTATGAATGGCATGGAATGAAAATTCTTATCAATACTTCTACAAGATATTGGCCCACATAAATATGACTGAACCAACGTTAAATATGTGATTATCTCCATTTTATGATAGGGAAATATTCCTTGTGATATTTTTCTAACAATACATGAATTGGATGCATAATCATGTTTAAAATATACCTTATAAATACATATTATTATATCCTTTTTTTCAAGAATATGCAAGGTCTTAAAACTGATATGACCATATATTGCATGCCAAAACATGTTAACATACTCAATGGTTTAAAAAAATTACCAATATTCATATTAATGATCTTCAGTAGAAATAACTTATTCCCTGCCATAGATTTTCTAGTCAATCTATTTTTATACCATTTATTAAACATATAAGAAACACCATATTCAAAAACAAATTTGAAACCCTTTTATATTGATTGACCAAAAATAATGAGATTGTGACTTAGATATGGGAAAAAATAAAAATAACTAATTTCACTGTTACCTTCAATTGTGGTGATTTGCATGTTTCCCTTTCCTTAAACATTGGTGTAACTTCCATATCCCAATTACACTTGGATTTTTAAGGATTCATCTAACATGTTGAAACTAACTTTATAAATTATCTTGTGATTTTATCACCTTGAATCAAGAGGACACCAATACTTTAATTCCTTTGTTCCCACATTGAATGTAATAACATAATATGATCCCTCTTGAATATCACTTTTTCATCATGAAAATCTCTCTTTCCACTCTCTTGATTAACTTTATTATTAGTTACTAATATCCTATAATATTTTATCATGTGTCTTGGTTTTATACAATAATTACAAGTAAATTAATTATTACTATTACCTTTGAAGTTAGCATTAACTTTAACCTTTGAATTTGATTTTATATAACTCCCTTGATTATGAGTTTTATTTATCTTTTTGGTATTTGAAAAAGTTACCTTAGTTTCAAGTGTTTGTTCTTGATCTTAATTTCATAGTCCCATTTTATCCTCATGGGACAAGAGAGAACCCACTAAATCATCAACATTTATAGTGTTCATGTCCTTATAATAATTGAGAGTGATCACAATATGCATCCATGTTAGAATTAGATATATCAAAATATTACTTACTATAACACTATCCTAGATAGTTTATTAATAAACAATCATTTTAAGCACCAAATATTTTACCCTTATGCAATAATAACTAACCCTTCACAATCTAACATCCCCAAATTCTGAAAAATTAGTTTAAGGGTATGAAGTATTGCTTATCTTACCTTATTAGATACATAGTATGAATTTTAAAAGGTATTTCATGATTAGTGGGAATTATTCCATAATAAAATTATTGGATAAATTATTGTTTTTATGGCACTTTAAAGGTAGAAGAAGGCTTGTGTATTCACCTTTTCTTCATCATTTATTTTTATTATTTTTGATCTTGTGTGAAAGTGTTCAAATATTTAATTCATGTTTACCCATAGATAAAATTCTACCAAATTCATTTCCATATAATAATTTTCTTCAATTGATCTCTCCAATACTCAAAGTTGTCACCTTCAAAAAAAAAATTAATCGAATAGTGTTGTAAGTGAGATTATTGACTAAAAATTATAAATAATATCTTAAAATCCTAAAACACATGCTTGTTGTTATTAATTATTGTATCCCAAAAATGAAATAATAACTTTAAAATGAAAAAAAGGGTTTCCTAATTTTAATAATGTGCCACACTTCCTTATGGACCCATGTTCATTAATAAAAATATACTTAAACAAGCCTAATACAATATAACTTGCATGAAAATTTATTTGAAGAAAAGTATAAATTTAAAACATATACATAAATTTTGTTGAGAACTAAGTAATCTATAAATATATTTATAAAAGTATACTCTAAGACAACTAAAATTAAACTAAAGAAAACAACATTGACCTACATTCAAGACAATGTCAACATACAAGAAGTCATAAAATCATACAACCTAATAAACTATGGCATCCTAGACAACATATAAAATAGGAATTATCTTAAATACATTTTAATTTTACTGAAATAACACTTGAGGTGCACCCACCTCTTTGTAGCTCATTTGAGTGGCAAGACAATGAACTAGACTTAGTTGGCATTCCCAACTATTTCTTAAGAAATTCTTGGAATGTGATCAAATATGACCAAACAAATAATTTGTGACATAGACAAATTAAATAGCCTTTATAAACACATAAAAACCAAATAAACTAAATTTTAAACTAATAATAATTTTCCCATATTGGAATAATTATTTATAATTGATATTTCCTAGGTGTTGGCCAATATTCTTAGAACTATCATGAGTATTATTAATACCATATCATAACTACCTTAATATTAGTTAGTACACTTAGAATTTAATTTAGGCAATGATAAAAATATATTGGAACTTTTTATTTCTAGATGATACCCTTGGGTAATTATAACTAAATTTTATTTGTGCTCTCTAAATGGTGGATGATGTGGTTAGGAAAACCTAAAAAAGTATGAATTGTATCAGGGTATTTGATATAGTAAAAAAGTAATGAGTGATTCTAAACTTTATCTAGATATTCAATACATTATGAAAATATCGAATGTGTAAAATTGATCTATGAAATAGTTTAAAACTCATACTTATGTTAAAAAAGAGATTTGTTGAAGAACCCAATGAGTTTTTTCTAATGGTGGATTAGGGAAAGGGACATATCATTCAAGTTCTTCCTTATTATTCATCACTTGAATCAAATGAGGATAAATGTGGAATAAATGACCATCCCCATTAAATGCATTGATGCTAGCAATAAACTTATAATAATGTAATCCAAAATTTTTTTGTGATTGAGCTTGAAAAACAATATAATTAGCATCGTAGGATGGGAAAATATTAAATGCATTTATATGTTTTTGAGATTTCTCATTATAATTATCCTTTGAAGACACCAATTTATATAAAGGATAATGGATAAATTAATAAGGGATATTATAAAATATAGGCCACTTTGAGGTCATTGTATTCAAAATAATTTTAAGTTCATCATCATCAAAGTAGGTCTATTAATGTGTGGAATAGTTAGAATATAGTATTGAGAGTTAGGGTTAGGTGATTTGAGATCCTATAATTTTGGATAGGCTTAATAATATAAGTTATTACCATTGTGATTTAACATTATGCCTTTTTTATAGGAATAAGTAACAGTTCCCATGTGGTGAGTCCAAGGACAACCTAAAAGGATAGTATAGAATAATGGATCAAATAAGACCATAAAATTTATGTGTACTCTTTTAGGTCCAATAGTAAAAGGGAGACAAATGTAACCAAGAGGATTTTGGTTATTCTCATGAAATATATTTCATGAATGTCTTGATTATTTGAGATTATCTTTAGAAAATCCTAGATTTTGGACTAACTAGATGGAGGTAACATTGATTCCCTAATCTTCATCCACTAATACTTTCCTTACTTAAAAATAATTAATCATTATTGTAAAAAAATATAGGTGTGCCATCAACCCAAAAAAATAAATTATCATTGATAATGTCATCCTCAAAAAACATTATGTGGTGTAAATTGGGATGAGGAATTTATGAGAGATGGTTGAAATGGTATGCACTTTCATAGATGTAGGTCCTATTGAAGGTTGAGAAGATTGATAGATAGGGATTCCTCTATGAGGCTTACAATTTTTTCACAAGAAAGTCCTTGTGATATGGTGATGTTTTCATGAGTTCCATTAAATAATTCTTGAAAGACGTGGAGTTATATTCATCTAGGAAATCTCATTGTGGTGAATTTGGGTATGAACGATAATGATAATTAAGAGAGTTTTTAATATTGACCATAGGAGGTAAGTTATTATAATGATTTGGGGAACTAGGTTGAGACTTAAATGGTGGAGTAGAATTTTCACTAGGAAAACAATTGCCATAAGAATTAATAATGACATATTTTAGAATCATTTATCAAAGGAAGGATTATTAGGCACAATAATGATATCTTTATGAGTAGCCATAAAATAAGGGTAGTAGCTAAAGGAAGATTTCACAGGCATAGTAAAGAGATATAAAAATAAGTGTAAGATTGATGGAAAAATCGAAAGGTATAAGACAAGGTTAGTAGCTAAAGGATATGCATAATTTTATGGAGTAGACTAAGAAGAAACATTTACTCTAGTTACTTACTGGGATATAATAATAATAATGTTAGCATTTCTAGCTCATAATAATTTGACAATCCACCAAATGTATGTTATTTTAGCATTCTTGAATGGCTTCATTAAAGAAGAGGGTTATGTGCACCAACCACCTACTTTTCAAATAAAAGGGAAAGGAGATATGGCATGTGAATTGAATAAATCATTGTATGTCTTGAAGCAAGCTCATCAAGTTTGGTATTCAGTAGTACAAAATTATTTCTAGGAACAAGCCTTTGTATGAAGTCAAGAAACTAACATTATATGTGAAAAATCAAGGTAGCCAAATTATAATGGTTTTTATTTATGTTTATGACTTGATTTTTAAAATCAACAGTTCCAACATGATTCATGAATTTAATAAAGAAATGAAGGAGTTTGAGATGACTACATTACTTTCTTGGTGTTGATGTACAACAATCAATTAATGATATCTTTATTTTTCAAGCAAATTTTTTCATAATTATATTGAGATGTTTCATAATGGAAAAGTGTAAGGAAGTGGAAACTCCATCAACACAAGGTGAAAAGTTAAACAAGGAACATAAGAGAATAAGTGTGAATATGACTCAATTTCGAAGGATGGTTGGTAGTGTGATGCATCTAATAATTACTAGACCATATATTTTTGATGCTAACAAAAGTTATATTTCCATGTTGATGACATATCCACATTAAAATCATATGAGATATTAAAAATTAATATTTTGGTATATCGAAGGTGTGGTAGATCATGGCATTCATTATAAAACATCAAAGAGTCTTGATATAGTGTGATTTCCATATTTAGATTGGGTGAGTTCAGTAGACAATCAAAAATCAACTACAAGGTATTGTTTTAGTATGTGAAATGGCATTATAATTTGGAGCTCAAAAAAATAAATAAATGGTTGGTCTTTCTAAAGTAGAGGAAAATTATATAGAAACAACATCAACATGTTGTTGAGGAATTTGGCTACAAAAAGTTTTTAAAAATTTGTAGAAACAATGCAATTCCCCCACTGTTATACATTGTGATAACAAATATACCATTCAAGTAACAAATAATACTAATCTTTATGAAATATTGAAGCATATAAAGATTTGTCATCACTTCATTATATATTTGATTCAACAAGGAGAAGTGCAATTATATTTTTTAAACATAGAGAATCAACTACTAGATATATGTATGAAATTAATTCCAAGAGAGAGATTTAGTTCATTATGCAAGCAATTAGAAAATTTTCACTTAATCATTAAGGGGGATAATGTTGAGGAAACTAATACTTAAACTCTAGTGTAATAGTTTGAATAAACAAGAATTACTTGTATGCAATGGTTGGTCTAGTTTGTAATAGGTTAGAATAAAATACAATTACATGTATGCATCAATTATTATATTCTGGACTACAATTAGTTACCATGTTTGGACTCTAATGAACTATTAGCTTACAATTAGTTAGATCCTTTTTTTTTTAAGTTTATCCCATTTTTGTTACAGTTCATAATAGGCTAAATTATTATTTTAAATATATTTGTAATCATTTTATTTTTAAATAAGGTGTTTTATTTTATTTGGAATATTAAATATTTATTCCAAACATATGTAATCCCTGTATTACATAAGTAATGAAAGATGGAGTAAGTCTGCAACATATTAAGTTCAACAAACATTTCCGTGTTTAATTACTTTTATTCATATGTTTGTTTCTCATAATATTTCATAATTTTATATTTATTTTATATATTCAATTGAATTCTCTATTTGTACATATAATAATTAGAGTTTGTATAATATTAACTAGACTAAAAATTCATATAAGAAATTTAAAATATATATATGTGGTATAATTTTGATGTCAAGGTTTATTTTTACCACCATATTAATTTATATTCTCTAATCTAAAATAATTATAAAACTTCATCTTTATTATAAATTAATTAATTTATTATAATTTTAATTAAATTAAATTATATGTTCACAACTACTTGCCAACGTATCCTAGTTAAAATTAATTAATCAAAAAATAATATTTTTGTATAATAGTGTATCATTCTTAGTTCTTACCATACATCACAGGTATTTGTACTTTCTTCATTGCATGTATACAACTCTTATTTAACAGGGTCCTACCATATAACACATATACTTATACCACCTTCATAGCATATACAAAACTCCTCTTTAATTATTTTTTATTAATCTTTTGAAAAGAGATCATGCTAATCAAATAGTATACCTTATTTGATTTTTACATAGAAATAATTTATTTAAATGAAAATTTGAAAATAAGATTAATATATATATATATATATATATATATATATAATAGATATTTAATAATTTGAAAGCTATTTTTTAAGTAATATTATGTATAAATGTTTTATATCGTGATTGATTTTTTTGATATTATACATAGGAAATTTTAACACGACTTCATTCAGTTAGTCAATGAGGTAGAAGAAAAGTAGGGAGTAGTATTGGAGTAAAAAATCTATAAGATAATACTTTGTTTCAGGTAAATTGAATGTTTACATTAGGTCTTGATTTCCAGTGATGTTAGTGTTTATATATATATATATATATATATATATATATATATATATCAAGCATTGAATTTAAGGTAATATTTAGGTATTTAAAATTTTGATGCATACTTATTTTAAAAAAAAGAGAAAGTACAAACTATTATTATGCCATTTTGATTATATTTATCTTGATATAACATTATAAAGACAAATAAATATTTTTTATAAAAAATATTGCATATAATATTTTAATGCTAGAAGAAGAAATATATTTTTTTAAAATTTGAAGTTTGGGTAAAAATTACGGTTTATAATTCTTTTTGAGTCATTTTTATGATTATTACAATAATTATATGGATGATACAATTGATGATGACCATCAAGAAGAACAAAATATCAAATAATAATATTTGAGAAAATGAAAAATGGTGAAAATATTTAAAATGTTCTCAATTTATTTATTTAATATTGAAACATTCTAAAACATCAATGTTGGATGTTAAATTATTATTGGTAGTTTTGAAACCATGATTAAAATTATCAAATGTTAATATGACTCCAATATTTTTGTTAGACTATTATTTATAAATTATTAAAACTTATATTACCTTCAATTTATTATATATTTAATATAATAATATAAATTCAAGTTGTTTAATGATGATGATGATGATGATGATGATGATGATGATGATGGTGATGATGATGATAATAATAATAATAATAATAATAATAATAATAATAATAATAATAATAATAATAATAATAATAATAATAAATTCCCTCAAGAAATACTTCTATCTTTATATGCATTGACACAACAAATATCACCAATTTTATGGATTTTTACTTCGATTATGATGTATAGACAATGAATTAATTTTATACACAAAGGAATGCGAACATAAAATTAATTCCTTTTTAAGTGTGGGGCACTATGATATGAAAAAACTATTAGAAGCATTATCATTTCAAGTAAGGTTTTATGAATTCTCAATTTTTTTTAAAAAAAAAACATCTTTTTCATTAAGAGG
Source organism: Torreya grandis (assembly GCA_037957365.1). Classification (NCBI taxonomy): domain Eukaryota; kingdom Viridiplantae; phylum Streptophyta; class Pinopsida; order Cupressales; family Taxaceae; genus Torreya; species Torreya grandis. The sequence goes on along the minus strand of JARHVA010008479.1, from coordinate 247,827 downwards.
AGTCATTTTATGTTCCTGTAATCATATAAAATGTAAAATTGGATGACGTAGTCATGGATAATAGTACCCAACCTATATGTCCTCTTTCTTGCTTACTCAACCCTTCTCGGATAGAGTTTCATTGATTCCCAGTCACCCATAGCTTCTTGGGCTTAGATTTTTGAGACCCAATTAACACTCTCAGACCTGGATCCATCCCCTCAAGTCTCATCCTCTTAGGACAATAAAGCCCAGCTTAGATAAGAGCACCAAAATTCAATGGTGTCATGTTTTCAATGCTATTTTCCAAGTTCACTTTAGCGTCAAATGGTCATATTTTCTTGAGTCCTTATATTTTCCCCTATTATTCTAATACAAGCTCATCTAACCCATGATCATCAATTTTATTATAGAAGGCCATTCAATGTCCATTTAGAAGGGTTGACACTTATTCATAGGAAAGAAGCTAGTATACAAGTAAGCACACTCAAGCACTCATAAGACCCTAGAAACCCTTCAAATATGACTAGAGAGAAGGAAGAATACAAAATTCTAAGGCCAATTCAAGCCTATTCAAGCATTCATACAAGTCCCTAGTAATCTAAAGTACATTCTAGTTTCACATCTAGTTGCATACATCACACAATTGTAACAAGCACTTCAAATGGGAAAACTACATTAGCTTGATCCCTCTTCAAGGTATTGATATGTAGGTATCCGGCCCACACACAGGGTGTGAAGTACATCCAGTGTATCCCTTACACACTAACCCATTATGTCTTTCCTAATTTTGCTACTCAAATTCAAGTACCAAGGAATCCTAAGAGGTTTTAATATTGAATCAGAGACGCAACGAGCTCCGTACAGATCCAGGATTAAATATTTCATTGCTAGGGTATCATAGGCCTATCAAACAGAAACTAAAAAGGCTAGGCCACTGAGATAACAACATTAAAAGTGGACAACAAAGCTAAAAAGTGGACTACAGTGCCAAGTAGTAGGGTGCCCTATGTTTGAAGCTCCTATCCAATCCAAAATAGAGTTTTGGGTCCTATTTATGACAGTGTGTGATCCCTACACAACCATTTCTAGACCTTGTATCATCTGTTTCTGCTCAGAATAAGCTAAGTTTAATTTCTTTACACTTATTATTTTTATAAAAGATAAAATAAATATTTGTTTATAATGATCAGTAGGCTAATTAAGACACATTTATTTACTGATTTACATTTACTCAGACCTTTACTTGCTTAAGAATTAAACAACTAATTCCCAAAAATAATAAATTATTTGGTGAACGTAACTTACTTCAAATTTATACATAAAAACCATAGAAACACTAGGGATAATTATTTACTATTTTTTGCATTTTTTCATGAATTTAAAAATAAAAAAATACAAATATATTAAAATTTTTTCAATAAATTCACCCAAACCCTAGTTTACACATACTAGGTCCTATTTCAATACAAACACTTTCAAACCACTAGGAAAAATATACTGTTAATTTTAGAAATATTTTCATAATTTTCCATAATTATTCAAAATTAAAACTACAAATTTTCTATAAAATTTTCAAATTATTGCACTAATTTTGAAAAAATTTATTCAAAACCCTAGTTACATGAAATGCATTCTTAGTTATTTTTAGTACTTTTTGCACCATTTTCTAAAAATTTAGTTGCATATCTAACTCAGAAAAATCAATTTCAAATTCAAAAGTTCATAGTATTTTGTAAATAATATATTTTATAAATCCCTAGTGGTATATACTAGATCCTTTTTAATTATTGAGGTATCACCTTACATGTTTCGATGTCTCAGATCCTTTTAATGCATATTCTAGTTCCTTGTTTAGATTATATCAACTTAATCTTTTTTACTATTATCCAAATTATTTTCCTTATGCCACATAAATTCTTTGCATCTTTTTCTTCATGATGAAGTGCAAGACTTGGTGATAATCCTCTTGAGCTCAACCAAATTACTACAAATCGACCATATACCATGGATAAACAACCAATTTAGGTTTTAGTCATAGATTCTACACATCTACATTATATTAATTTCAATGAGGATAATTTTGATAAAGAATAGTATGAAAATAATGATGATGCACACGTATATGCTCATGATCCACCAAAATGGACTATTGATCCACTTCCACCCATTGTCGATAATGAATTCATACTCAATAAAGATTTAGTTTTTAAAAATTTCAAAGAAAGTCTTAAGGAATAGTGTAAAGATCATACACTAATTCTACAATCTATCATGGAAATAAAAAAGGCTACGCAAGTTGAGTCTTCCTGTCATTCAGAGCAACCAATTGTAAATGACACTACGGGTCTAACTATGTCTCAACCACCTCCGATAGCATTCTAAACTTCTTCCATGCCAACATCTATAGCTAGTACATCCCTATCTCTTGATGTGGAAGCCCTTGTGTAAGAGATCTGATCTCTTCAAACCAAGGTGTAACATATTAAACAAGGTACCATTAGACCTACACAGGCTTTAGATTATTTTACTCTTCTACATACACCACTGGCACATCACATTGATTCTACACCCTTGCCACAAGGATTTGTTCAACCCAAGCTTACTCGTTATGATGATAAGGGTGATCCAAAGACACATTTGAGATTTTTTCATGTAGCATGTTTGGATTATGTACCCAATGACTAGCTAATTACCAAACTCTTTCCATGGAGCCTAAAGGATTATGCTTGACAATGGTTTTATAGTCTTCCAAATCAGTCAGTCATGGCATTCAATCTATTAGCCGATATGTTCCTCACACCTTTCAGTATCAACATTGGTGATAATGTATTTTAAGCATAGATTGCACAATAGAAACAAAGGTCAAATGAGTCTCTCATGTATTATGTTCTTAGATACAAGACTACTTTAGCTATGTTAACTAGCCCCATAACTAATAAAGAGCTACAAGACATCTTCAAAGAGATCCTTATACCAACACTACATGAATCCATTATGTTCAAAATATTCTTTTCCTTCATCAAATTGTGTGATACACTTAAGGGAAGAGAAGTCAATTTAATCTCTATGGGTAAACTTAAGTATTCAAGTACTTTAGACACAACAAACAAAATTAATAACAAAGTACCATATAATGTCAAAATTAGTGACAATAAGAATCAGAATCAACTAATAGTTTATGTGGCTTCAGAGCCTCCTTGGCATGTGGTTTTATCAACATCTCCTTGTCATGAATTTACCAGTCTACTAGTTTCTCTAGCCAGAGTTAGACAACAGTAATTATAATGTAACATCATACTCTCTCTCCTATCCAAGAAGTAGATCTAGAAAAGCCTCTTCCTTAGGGATATGATCAGCATGTATTTTATGATTTTCATAGGGCACTAGGCCACACTACAAATAGATGCATCAATTTATGACATAAGATATAAGATTTGATAGATGATAAACTACTTGATCTAGGCACTTTGGTTAAGCCTCCAAAGACAAATCCAACACAAGATAAAGCTTTGAAAATATTTTTAAATCCATTTCCACAACATTCAAACTAAGAGAAAGAGGACAAATCAGGTGTTCATCGTACATACTATCCACATCCTCCATCAATTATGTATTAGGCACCTTCAATTGAGGCACATCCTTTGAGAGCTATGATAGGTGTGTATGATTCCAGATTTCAATCCAGGCCTATAATATTTTTTTAGATCAAGAGATTAAGGAGGATGATATAGGTTAAAATTCACTTTTTATCAGAGCACATATCCATAATCATCCTATTTGTAGTGTGCTCATTGATAATGGTTCTAGTCTTAATATGTGCACCTTTACACTACTACAACATTTGGGTTATTTAGAGTAGGATATCACCCCAATAGACAAAATTATCAATGGTTTATGTGGGCATATATAGATTTCATTGGGTGAGATAATATTTTTATTATAGGTTGGTCCTACACATGTGGCCACACCATTCACTATAGTTCCCAAGTGAGGAGTTTTTGACATAATACTTGCTCGACCATGGATTCCAAAACACAAGGTAGTACCTTCTAAAGTTCATAAATTCATGAATTTCATTCACATTAATTAGGTTATTATATTTGGTAGAGTTCCTTATGAGTCACCACTCCCCACTTCAAATCCATCTCCTAGATTCTAGTCACAAAATCTAGTTTTTCCATTAGTTTTAGCTTCTCCTCCAACTTCTATTATAGTTCCAATTTAGGTTTAGCCACATTTACAACATATATCACCATTAAAGAGGGTTCACACATTCCCATAGCTTTAGAATTATAGATGGCTTCTGTTAATATTATTCACACCTAGAGCAGTAACATTGAGATCTCATTTAGCTACACATATAACACTTGTTCACAGAGCTTCTTCTCCTACTTTTAGATGAGTCCCTAAGAGCCATAAAATTAAATCCACTTCTTAGAGTCATAGGGCGACTCCACATTTAATTTCCAATTCATATATTTTAGATCAATTACAATGTACACATATTTTAGATTGTCAATCTTAGTCATACACTCATGCCTTAGGATCATGCATGATTCAGTTGTTCAACACAACACACAAGCATAGGGAGTCTCACTCAAGACTCATTGGTTAGTATAATTTCTTCTTAGTCCTTCCTATACATATTTCAAATATTAAAAAAATATATAAAAATAATATAACACTTTAAAATATAAAAACACTAAAAAAATTACAAAAACACCAACAACATATTTCTGATTGTATGCATCATCCATGCTTTACATCACTACTATCATGCTATGACTTACATTTTTCATTTTATGCTATTGTATGTCAATTTTATACATTACCATGCTTCACTTGATATTATTTGAGTGTGTGCAGTGACATCCAGCTCTTTCATTGCTTCATTCTACCCATTGAGGGGGCACTCCTACTTTTATATTCCAGACATACATTGATATACATATCCACTGAGGGTATCCTCTACATGACTACACCATCCATGTTTTGTCATTCCTACACTACACATTCTACATTATCATGATGATATACATTAATTTATATCTTATTATATTGACATTTCATTAGTATTTAGTACTTGTGTATCTCTTTACATATACCTAATATTATGCTACACATGTTTTGAATATTTTCACATTTTCTTTGATTAGTCAAATATGATTCCATACTTCTAGATATTACATGCTTTCTCTGCTTGCTTAGCATAGCTTGTATGATTGAATTTTTTAGTTCCTATTTGACTCATGCTTGTGCCTTAGGACATTTTCTAATGTCCTTTTCTTCTTTTACATGTGTGTACTTTAGGACATTTTCCAATGTCCTTTATTTTTACTCCTCTATGTGTCTATGGCCTGTGTGCCAACTTTGCTTATTTCACTTTTATGTATATGGGACATTTTAACATGCCTTCCATGCTTGTTTCTAGTTTGAGTGACATGTGCCCATGTCCCTTTTTTACATGGCCCCTTAGCCTATCTAGTATACTTATTGTTTGTTTCTTTTTGCTTATCAAATGTGTGAAATGCCATGATACATATCATGCATTTTTTTTTTCTTTTTTAGATGCCATGATGGACATCATGCTCCATCCCTACAACTAACACCTAACAATTAATATTTCCACTTCTAGTTCAGTATATTGTGCATGCTTCCACATTGTTATATCTATCTAGGCATACCCCTATTGATATAACAATATCAATCAATACAAAAATTACTATATCTTGAAACATATTGTCAAACATCAAATGTTGTATCATATATATTTTTAGATTAAGACACTTACATGAATCTTTTCTTGTTAGGGTAGTCATTGTAGGTTCATCACTCCTACCCTTAGAAGAGGGGGCATCAAACAAGAGCTTTGTCATAGAGATAAACCTCCTAGAAATCAAAACAATAGCATTCAAAATAGTTAGCATATTTTTATCAAATATAGGGAGTTATCATGTATGGCATGATGATTCTCACTTTAAATTAAGACTACGTAGTTGGTACATCTTCCAGATCAGAATCCTTGTTCCAAAAATTAGGAATATGGGTAATGTGTGCATCACATTGATCTTCTTTTATTTTTGAGTTTAGTTTATTCTAGGCATTCTCAATAGTTACATGATGTACTCCATCTACAAGTGGTTGGCTTCACATTCAAGTTAAATTTTATACAAGTTTAGCTTTCTAAGTACTCAAGTTCCTGAGTTCACTTTCATATAAGCCTAGTACATCAATTTTAGAGAGGATTTTATACAAGCCTATTCTCCATCCTTGAAAATGGTCAAGAGTGGCCTAGTTTTTAGTAAATACACACAAGCACTTCACATTTATGCACAAAAACCCTAGAAACCCTAGGGCTAATTATTTATATTTTTTTGAAAATTTTATTGAATTTAAAAATAAAGAAACTATGAATTAATTGAAATATTTTCCATAAATTAACCCAAACCCTAGTTTACACATACTAGGTCCTATTTACATAAAAACACATTCAGACCATTAGGAAAAATATACTGCTAATTTTATTAATATTTTTATATTTTTTCTCATTTTTTTAGAATTAAAACTATAAAATTTTCAAATTATTTCACTAATTTTGGAAAAATTTATTCAAAACCCTAGTTGCATCAAATACATTCTCATTTATTTTTAGTACTTTTTTCACCATTTTCTAAAAATTTAGTTGCATATATAACTCAAAAAAATCAATTTCAAATTCAAAAGTTCATAGTATTTTGTAAATAATATTTTAAAAAAATCCCTAGTGGTATATACTAGATTTTTTTGCTTGTTGAGATATGAATTTACATGTTTTGGAGATTCATTCTTTTCATGGATATTCCAATTCCTTGTTTTAATTATGTCATCTTAATCTTTTCTACTATCATCTAAATTGTTTTCCTTATGCCACCTAAATTCCTTACATATTTTCCTTCACGATGAAGTGCAAGACTTAGTGGCAATCTTCCTGAGTACACCTAGATTACTGTAACTCAACCATATACCATTAATAAATAAGTAATTTAGGTTCTAGTAAATGATTATACACAATCATATTACACTAATTTCAATGAGTATAATTTTGACAAAGAGCAATATGAAAATAACAATGATGATGTACACATCAATGCCCATGTTCCACCACATTGGACTACTTATCCACGTCCACGTATTGTTGATAATGAACTTATACTCAAAAAATATTTAGTTTTACAAAATATTAGAGAAAGTCTTATGGAATATCCTAAATATCGTACACTAATTCTATAATCTATTATGAAAATAAAAAATGCTAAGCAAGTTGAGTCTTCCTATCATTCAGAGTAGCTAGTTTTAAATGACACTATGGGGGTAATTATGTATCAACCACCTCATATAGTAGTCTAACCTTATTCTATACCACCAACTATAGCTGTTACATCCCTATCTCCTAATGTGGTAGTCCTTATGCAAGAGATCCAACCTCTTCAAACCAAGGTGCAACATATTGAATAAGGTATGACTAGATCTATGTAGGCTTTGGATTCTTTTGCTCTTCTGCATACAACATTGGTACATCACATTACTTCTGCACCCTTGCCATATAGATTTTTTCAACCCAAGATTACTCTTTATGATGGCAAGGGTGATCCAAAGACATATTTGAGAGCTTTTCACACAACATATTTTGATTATGTACCCAATGACTAGCTACTGACCAAAATCTTTTCATGAAGCCTAAAGGATTATGCTTTACCATAGTTTTATAGTCTACTAAATCTATCAATCATATCATTTAATCCTTTATCTAACATGTTCCTATCACTTTTTAGTATCAACATTGGTGATAAGGTCTCATATGTAGAGATTGTACAATAGAAACAAAGGTCAAATGAGCCTCTCACAAATTATGTTCTTAGATACAAGACTATTTTGGCTAAGTTAACTAGACCCATGACTGATTAAGAGCTATAAGACATATTCAAATAGAGCCTTCTACCAGTACTGCATAAATTGATTATGTTCAAAATATTCTCTTTATTCATTGAATTATGTCATACACTTAAGGGAAGAAAATTCAAGATAATCTCAATGGGCAAACTCAAGTATTCAAGTACTCTAGACATAATAAATAAGAGTAATACCAAAGTCTCGTACAGGGTCAAAATTAGTGACAACGAGAATCCAAATCAACCAATAGCCAATGTAGCTTTAGAGCCCCCTCAACTTGTGGTTTTATCATCACCTCGTTGTTATGCATTTACCAATCTAGAAATTTCTCCAGCCAGAGTTCTATAGTAGTTATTAGAATGTAACATCATCACTCTTCCTCCTATCTGGGAAGTAGATCTAGTAAAACCTCTTCCATGGGGATATGATCAACATGCATTTTTTAATTTTCATAGAGCACCAGGCCACACTACAAATAAATGCATCATTTTATGACATAAGATATAGGATTTTATATATGATAATCTACTTGATCTAGTCACTTCATTTGAGCTTCCAAAGACAAAGCCAACACAATATAAAGCTTTGAAAATATTTTAATATCTATTTTAATAGCATTGAAAACAAGAGAAATATGACACCTTATGTGTTCATCATACATACCATACACATCCTCCCTCAGTTACATACTAGGCACCTTCAATTGAGGCACATCCTTTGAGAGGCATGATAGGTGTGTATGAGTCCAGAGTTCCAGCTAGGCCTTTGATATCATTTTTAGATTAGGTGATTATATAAGATGATATAGGTTATAATGCACTTTTTATCAGATCACATATTCATAATCAACCTATCTTCAGTCTACTCATTGATAATGGTTCTAGTCTTACTATGTGTACCTTCATACTACTATAGCATTTGGGTTATGTAGAGTAAGATATCACCTAGATAGACATAGCTATGAATGGTTTTAGTGGGTATATATAAATTTCATTGGGTAGATAATACTTTTATTATATGTTTGTTGTACACATGTGGCCATATGATTCATTATTTTTCCTAATACAAGAGTTTTTGACTTAATACTTGGTCAACCATGCATTCAAAAACTCAAGGTAGTACCTTCTACAATTCATAGATGTGTGAAATTCATTCAAACTAATTAGGTTATTATATTTAGTGGATTTCTTTATGATTCATTTCCCCCAACTTAAAAACCATCTACTAGCTTCTAGTCATTAGATCTAGTTCTTCTACTAGTTTTAGCTTCTCCTCCATCTTCTGTTCTAGTTCTACTTCAAGTTTAGCCATAATTACAACATATATCACTAGTATAGATGGTTCATACACCCCCAAATCTTTAGGATTCTAGACAGCTTCTAACGATAGTATTCACTCCTAGAGTAGCTACACTGAGATCTCATATAGCTACACAGAGAACACCTATTCACATAGCTTCTTTTCCAATTTTTAGATGGGTCCCTAAGAGACCTGTAGTTACATCCACTTCTTATAGTCACAAGGGGACCCCACATTTAATTTCCACTTCATATATTTTAGAGTGGTTACAATGTACATGAATTTTAGATTCACAATCTCAGTCATACACTCATACCTCATGACAATTGTTTGACATAGGACACTAGAAAAAAAGAGTCTCAGCCAAGACTCATTGATTAGTATCATTTCTTCTTATTCCTTCCTATACATAGTCCAAAAATTAAAAAAAAAATACAAACACATTCAAAAAATTACAAAAACACCAAAAACATATTTTTGATTGTATGCATCATCCATGCTTTACATCACTACTACCATGCTAGGATTTAATTTTTTGGTTTCATGTTATTTTATGTTGATTTTCTACATTACCATGCTTCAATTTATCTTTTTTGAGTTAGTGCAGTGACATCTAGCTCTTTGACTGCTTCATTTTGCACATTGAGGGGGCACTCCTACCTCTATATTTGAGACATACATCGATATACATACCCACTTGGGTATCCTCTACATGACTAAACCATCTAGGTTATGTCATTCCTACACTACACACTTTGTATTATCATGATGATGTATATTATTTTATAGCTTACATAGAATATTATATCAACATTTTAGTAGTGTTTAGCACTTGTGTATCTCTTAACATATACCTAGTCTTGTAATACACATGTTTTACGTACTTTCACATTTTATTTGATTAGATAGATATGCTTGTATCCTTATAGATATTACATGCTTTATTTACTTTCTTATTTTAGCTTGTGTCATTATATTTTCTAGTTCTTGTTTGACTCCTACTGGTGCCTTAAGAGATTTTCCAATATCCTTTACTTCTTTTTCATGTGTGTGCCTTAAGACATTTGCCAATGTACTTTTTTTTACTCCTCTATGTGCCTACAGCCTATGTGCTAACTTTGTTTATTTCAATTGTATGTGTATGTGACATTTTAAATTGCCTTCCATACTTGTTTCCATTTTGAGTGACTTGTGAAAATGTCCCATGATTGCATGACCACTTGGAACATATAATATACTTCTTGCTTGTTTGCTTGTTGCTTTTCAAATGTGTGTAATTCCATGGTCCATATAATGCATTTTCTTCACTTTCTTAGATGCCATGATGGAAATCATGATCCATCCCTCCAAATAACACTTGAAAATTAACATTTCTAGTTTCATTTGAATATATTGTGCATGATTATACATTGACATATCTATCTAGGCATACCCCTATTGATTCTAACAATATATATCAATACAAACATTGCTATATCTTGAAACATATTTTCAAACATCAAATGTTATATATATATATATATATATATATATATATATATATATATATATATATATATATATATATATATATATATATATATATATAAAATAAACTTAGATGACTCTTTTCTTCTGAGGGTAGTCATTACAAGTTTATCACTCCTATCCTCATTATAGGGGTCATCAAATAGGAGATTTTTCATAGAGATAAACCTCCTCAAAATAAAAACAACAACATTCATAAAATTCAGCATATTTTTCTCAGATACAGGGGTTATCATGCACATCATGATGGTTCTCACTTTTAGCTGAAATTAGGTAGTTGGTATAACTTGTAGATTACAATCCTTGTTCCAGACATTAGTGATTGGGGTTAGTGTACATGGCACATTGATATTATTTTATTTTTGAGTTTAGTTTATTATAGTCAATCTCAATAGTTACATGCTTTACTCCATATACAAGTGGTTGGCATCACATTTAAATTAAACTTTTATACAAGTTAAACTTTTTGAGTACCTGAGTTCCTAAGTTGGCTTTCATATTAGCCTAGTACATCAATTTTAGAGTGGATTTTATACAATCCTAATATATATCTTTCTAAATCGGCAAGAGTGGCTTAGTTTCCAGTGCACATTTGGTTATCCATGCCATAATGTCAGATTTATAGCACATTTATGTACTCCAGAGCCATCTCATATGACATCTATTCTATACCAGTATCACTTCATAGCTTCACTTCATAGGGAAATGATGGAGCCAAAGGGCCAACCTTTATATTTTTCAGCCACCTATTCAGAGGGATTAGACATGCAGTCTAGATATTGATTATCACAAGCATGATTCATTAAATTCACTTAGTTGGCAATGATAGAGCCAAAGGGCCAACCTTTGTATTCTTGAGCCACCTATTCATAGGGATTAGACATATAGTATAAACATCGATTAGCACACACATGAATTTTTAACTTCACTTAGTTAGATATGATGGAGCCAAAGGGCCAACCTTTGCATTCTTTAGCCACATTCTAGGGAATTGAGCACTCAACTCCATTCATGATATTACTCTTGATTCAACACAATCCAAGAACATATAGGTTTTATATTGGTTCATGTACCTAGTGAGGTGTATATGTTCCTCTCTCTTTTTTTACTCAGATTTTATACATTCTTATTTTAGATATAACATATCTATTAAGAACTGATTTACTTTATGTTTTTATTTATAGATTCACACATCACAACATACTAATTAGGAGCATGGTAAATTCAAGTGAAAGTAAGGTGAAATATTTATTCATGTGGACAAAAAGAAGCCTCACATGAAATCAATTTTGGAAAATATCAATGGTAAAAGGTATGCCTTAGTAACTTTGGTCTAAGGCTAAATTTTTTTAAAATTATTAAAATATTTTACTTTGCTTCTGAGTAAATTTACATGGTAAACCCTGTGTTGTATGGCCTTGTACCTGGAAAGCTCTTCACTTTTAAAATGTTTTTATCTGGTTCTAAATAATATAGTTGATTATTTGTGAACTATAAACCCTTTTTTTACCAAATAAGTCATTTGTATGGTTTTCCTCAAGATGTAAACTTCTGTGTTTAGAAGTATGGCTACCATTTATTAAACAATTGAATCTTCTCAAATTTTCATTGCTAAAACACCAAATATGGTATTCAAACACTCTGATATGTTAGCTAGAATGCCTCTTTGAAATTTTTAATCCATATCTGCACTTGTACGGCCTCCTTGACACCCCAACATTCAAAAATTAGCTTTAATTAATCAAATCTCTTTCATAAAGTGTCAAACAGTTGAAAATATTGAATTGTATGGCCTGGTATGGATTTGTACAACTTGAGGAAGTGGAAAATAGGTTTCAAAGTTTTTATAGAGCATCCATGGTGTTGGAAGTTCTAGCATGGCATTGAAAGGTTTGAGAAATTGTTTTTTTTTTCATTTTTCTAAAGTTTCCAACACATTTTTTGAAATGCATACGGTTTGTGGGTCCCATCAAAACAAAGTGTTGGATTTTACTTGGCAAAATCTTCTTGGATGAATTAATTACCATACCCAAGTATTTTATTTTATTTTTGTAAAGTATAAAATTAGGTTCATATATAAATTTTTGTTTCTATGAATTGTGAATGCTCTTAGAGCAATTAGAAGGGCTTATTTTATGTAGAGTTTTGTAAGAAAGAGGTCAAGCGTTCAAAACTTCCTTTTGAAAGAATATTATTTTTGGTATATGCACTTTGAAAGGGGATATACATTTTTTGATTTTTTTTTATGCTTTGTAAGTTGTAAAAATCATATATATTGTAAAAGTTTGAAATAATGGTTGGAAAAATGCAATAAAAGTTTGTTTCTTTTACTTTTGGTAAAATAAGGGTGTATTTTGGAAAAATAAGTATGTAATATTTGATTTTTTTTGGTGAGGTTAAGTGAAAAACCTATCAAAATATCTTTTTTTTAACTCTACATGGAGGTTAAGTGAAAAACCCAATAGAATCATTGTCTTGTGCAAAGTGTTATTAGTGAGTAGGTTGTTTCTTTGATTTGTCACACTTTTGTTGCATTGTGTTGCACTTACTTTTATTTTTTGTACCTGCTTCACCTCAAGATGCCAAAGATCTAAAATTTACTTTTATATGGTGATATACAAATGATTTTTAATTATTCATATTGGAAACATTTGAAGGAAGCTTCATTAGTTTTTAATGAGCTATGTGATGTTGTCAAGAATGAAAATCCTACACTGCCTATAGAACAAGCCAAAATTAATGTTTTTAATAATCATGTTTCTAAGGCCCTAGATTTAATCAAGTGTTATTGTATTTAGGATACTTACATACATATTAAAAATTCTCCTCATAGTTACATTACATAGAAAACCTTATTTGATTTGTATGATAAGAAACCTAAGCATAAGAAGATAGACATTTAGATGTAGTTGTTTACTTTGTCATTAGAGGAAGATGAGGATATAGGAGAATACATGTCTAAGTTGAAGAATATTTTTATTGAGTACAATAAGGTTGGGTTTGGAAAATTGGTTGATGATCTCATAGTTTCTTTTGTATTGAAAGGACTGCTTGGGTCCTATAAGAAATTTATAGAAATGTTGCATGTCTCTAAAAAGATCACATGCACAAATTTTGATAAAATAGATAAGTTTAATATTCAACATGACCTATCTCTACCTAATAAATATAATAAAATTGAGGAAGCCCATGTTTCAGAGTCTAAGCCTAGTTCATCTTCTTTTTATCAACAAAATAATAGAGGAAACAGTTATAGAGGGGGTCGAGGTTATAGAGGAGCCATATATCAAAATTGAGGTATAGGTTATTCAAATCAACAAAAATCTAGCCATTCTCATTCAATTGATATGAGTGATAGAGGATGTGGTCACAAATCTTATAGAGACAAAGGTCAAGGTAGATTAGACATTCAGTTTCATAGATGTGGGAAATTTGGTCACACTGCCTTTTAGTGTAGGATTATTTTTGACAAAGTTTATAGGACATAAAAAGTGACTAAGTCTAACTCTACTAAATATGCTGATCATGATTATGATGAGTCTATAAATTTTTCTCATGAATCTACATTCATTGCTTTAGGGAACATTGATTGTATGGAATATGAGGCTAGAGATGAGCTCACTGATGTATGGGTTTTAGATATAGGATCAACCAAACACATGACATTTAGGTAAGACTTCTCTCTGGTATCCTTCATAGATAAGTCTTTTCATACTTCATAAGGTCTTGGGTCGATTCAGATTCTCCTTCCTAATGGATCTATCAAATACATGGAGAATGTTTGGTATGTTCCCACATTGAAAAAGCATCTTATTTCCTTGGTAACTATTCAAAATAAAGTTTATCAAATTGTGCTTGAAAATGGGATCATGTAGATTAATTTAGTGAAGGATGGATACAAAGCCATGTATATAGGATATGAGGATGTAAATTTGGTTAGATTGCATTGTAAAGTGATTCCCCCATAGTGAAACTTAAGGCAGTTATTGAAATAGGTAAATGTAATATGTCTACATAGTGGTTGTGGCATCTCCACTATAGACATTTGAATGTTCACTATTTAGTAGACTTGCAGAGATATGGTATGGTGAGTGGGTTTCCCACTTTTTATAAAGATAATATTCTCACTGAATCATGTTTTTTGGGAAAATAAAATCCATAAAAAATTCCTAAGAATTCTTGATGGAGAGAAAAATATGTTTGAATTTAGTTCATAATGATGTATGTGACATGAAAAAGTCATCCATTGGAAGGTTTAGGTATTCTATGTTGTTTATTGATGATTTTTTGGTATGACTTGACTATTTTTTCATGAAAAATAAATTAGAAGTTTTCAATAAATTTGTTGATTAGTTACTATTATCAGTTGAATTTTCACCCTTTGAGGAGATGAAAAATATCTCCTCATCCATGTGTCATAATGGAAACACATCTAATATTTTGGGTAGCCTAAGGATGAGGTGAATCTCTAGGTAGGGATTACTCCCTTGATGTATGGATTTGGATTGTAACTACACCTAAACTTTGGGGGGTGAGAATGAAGAGAGATAATAGAAATAAAAATATCCTTAGGGAGGTGATACACCAAAATATATTATGACTTATAAACAATATCATGTTACACAAGAAAATAAGAGATAAACTAAAAATACACTTCGCCATTCTTCATCTTCTCACATCAATGTTACATTTGTGAGGTTATAGATGAATGTGAAAAGCTAGGAGGATGAGACAAGAGGCATATGAGGGTAATAGTGAATATAATATTCACTCAATCCTTGACATTTCCTATAACACTTCACATTCCCTATAATAAAAAGGTTTCCAACTACAAATAGGATGCAAGAATGAGACATGCTAAGGAATCCATAGTATTCACTAATCAAGATCCAAAATTCAAGTAAAAAAAACTAATAAAATTCATGAATAGGTAAACATTATTATCCTTATTGATCAAATGGTGTGAATTTGAGTAGGACTTTTCCATACTCAGGTGGATCATAAGTTACAACAGCCAAAATGGCTAGTTCTTATACAACTTGAGAGAGAGAGGCGAAGAGAGAATTTAAAGGGTCATAATTAAACTTTTAAAGCTAAGATAATTAGATACTTGTATATGAAAATAGGATATGGGATGAATCATGTGAGGTTATGAAGTAAAAATTTCAATCCAAGTCAAAAACTTCATGAAAAGTGGCATAAAATCCTCTTAACTAGCTCAAAAAAACAACATTAATGATTGGCCTCCTTTGAGCCCCTCATAAATAACTAAGACTACATCCAATGATTGGAAATAATGGGGAGAGTTTCAATCATTCCTCTCCATGCATTGGTTTTAGTCCTGGTCTTTTGGAACCAATTATAAAGTAGCTATCATCATCTGTTGTCCAAAGAACTCCATGCACCATGCACAATTGGACTCAAATTTGTCTTTAGTTTCCCATGAAAATATATGGCATGGAGTGAATTAAAAATTTAAATACCTTATATGTCCCTATAAGCATCAAAGACACCTTAAAATCACCTTACCTGAAGATCTCCACCCTTATCACTTATTTGTCCACTATGCTAGTTTTGAATGGTTGAAATGAAATATATTATTCAAACCATTATAAGTTTAATAAAGAAATTAAATGAACATTTTGAGTTATTAAAAGTCCTAATATTTCCTGCAAACTTTTTTTTCATCTTTAGAATCTTCCTGTAGCTTGTAAAACAAATAAAAAGGTCAAAAAAGCCTATTTCTCACCCCATACATATAGGTCCATACATCCAAAAAGCATGAGATGGAGACCAAGTAAGTCCTATAAAACTTATAATAGGTTTCATTTTCAAAATATTCCATTATAATTCATCTATAACTTTGTTTCTCTAGACTAGTCCTTACAAGGGGTTTAGAGGGTTTCTAAGCAATTTTGACCTTTAGTGATGTTTTATAAAGGTCTAAAATCCAAATATAAAAATAAATAAACAAAATTTATGTTTAGGACCCTATATAACTCTTAAAAACTTATTTTGATGCCATGTAGATCCTCCAAGATGATATGATCTTCTAAATTTGCCTTATCAATCTTCTCTCTTTATTTTAAATGGCCTAAGTAACCTAAAATCCCAAAATTAACCTTTTCATGACTTAGTGTATATACCAATGGATTAAAAAAATATTATTATATATACAAATGGATAAAAAAATGTTTATATATTATATAAATCTCTTACACAGTTATAAATGAAAATGACCCTTTGGTTGGGCTCTAGGCCAAAACTTTGCCCTTAGACCTGACTGCAACTTAGATCTCATAATGATTTTTGATAATTTTATTTTCCCCATAATATCTCAAAAATATATAATACCATCAAATATAAATTATATAACAAGTTATAAGTCATATCTCATGCTATAAATGGAAGTGGTTCTCTATTTAGCTTTTAGGCCTTAATTATACCTACTAGGCATGCTTGCAAACCTGATGTTCCGGGACACCTTGTATGGTTTCACCCATTATTTATTGGTTTATTATGTTTTATTATATATAATATATCTTATAAATCCTCCCTAAAATTTCCAACCAGCTCCCTGGTCATTCCTAATTCTCCTTTCCCCAAAACCTTCCAATTTTGTATATGAGGTGAATGCCCTCTATCTTAGAAAAAATAGAGGGCACCCACCTATTTTAAAAGGAAAAATGAATATTTTAAGAGGTTACCCAGTTTATAAAGGTACTATATAAATTTTTTAGCTCTTTAAAATATGATTTTCCCCTCTAAATTATTAAAAACCAAGACAGACTCCTTTAAAGGTAGACTGTATGCATTGGGTTTCTACAAGGGTTGTGAATTACTTGTTTGGGATCCATTTTAATATATCTTCCTGATATTTGAGTTAAATATAGGATTATCACTACCATTTTTTATATTATTGTCATTATTTGAAACTATATCACTCATTATTATATCTTAGAGTTGAATTACCCTTAAGACCAGTGAATGCAAGTAACTGCATTTTTTGTGTTCCTCTCTCAAAAGTGACTTTTGTAGGTGTATTTTGTATGATTAAAACTTTAAATAACACCTAATGGTATTTATTATATTTCATATGAGTCTTTTACATCTATTGGACCTATTTAATTGTGTTTTAATTAGGTCCACTCCAAGCATTCTAGCCTTCTTGTTTTCTGCCCCTCACAGTCAACTATAGTTGAGTATGGGAGGGCTTGTAGGTGTGTATTTTATATGTTATAATTAGGATAGTGTTATAATACCCAAATTCAAACATATATGGTAATTTATTATCTTAATTGGTCATTTTACCACCTTTTATGGCCTTCCATGATTACTTAGGCATATTTCTCATATCATTGTTTATCTACAGTCACCTACAACTAGTTTTAGGTGTATATGAACTATTGTTAGCTATGATCAAGGTATTTATATGAAATTATTTTATTATTTAGGGAATAAAACACTTTTTAATCTTTATATTTCCCTTTAATTTATTCAAACATCACCAAAGCATCATTTTTAGGTCACTGTCCTGATTGAGATGCCCTACCCTGAAGACCCTACCTGTAGGTGTCATTTGATTCTATTTATGACTATCCATCATGTTAAAAAACTCTCATTGAACCTCATTTTAATACCTTTAGGTGAAAATTAACATATATGAGATATAATTCACCTATTTTGAGTCTTAAAGCACTCATTAGGCATCAAGTTAAGGACACTATTTTGACCCTACTATAGATGGCTAACTCTTGAGTGTGGACACCTATAGGTAAACATAGGGCTTACAAGATTATACATTTACCTCTTATTTATAGCATAATATCATTTGTATACCATTTCACTAGTTGAGCTATCCTAGTCATGAGAATTTTTCCATTCTTTCTCTTTAGGGTGCCAGAAGACCATTCAAGCCTTCAAACCTATAGATACTAAAGAAGTATTTTAGTGTTTTTCGAGGCATGTTTTAGGCCATTCATTTCCATCCTCACTTCATTTTTTGATACTCATCTTTGGCATGTAAAGTATTTATGATAGGGAATATAATATTCACCTAGCTATATGTCTTAAAATAATTTACCACCATGCTTTAAGATATTCACAAAAATCTCTTTGATCTCTATTTTGGCATTTTAGGGAAAACTTCCCTAAATCTCAGTCTTCCTCCTTGGAGGTGATTTTCAACCTAGTTTAATCATATATCAATTCAAACATGTATGCTAATCTCCCTTCAACATGTAAGTAATTAAAAATGGGTTCCATTATGTGCTTTAAAACCTCAAAATGGCTCTTCCAACTCTATATCAAGTTACCTATGGATGGTTATTTTCAAGTCTACAAAAAATATATGAAATTATGAACAATGTGCATTATTCTGACTATTTCTTGAGTTTTTAGTCCAAATAAACCTAAAAAATGAATTTATAATGTATAAAAAGGATTTAAACCACTAATAAACTCCTATCATATCATGATGTCATTAATAAAGGTTGTAGATGCATGGTGAAATGTCTATGGGTAGTGAGGATGAATTAGTCTAAGTGTTGAGGGAATTTTCCTTCTCAATCAAGTGGAATTTCCTTAATGTATGCTGAAATGGATTATAAGGATGTTTAAAATCAAAAATGGTTTCTAAAATTTCCCTTTCAATGTTGAATACTTTGTTTATAGCACATATAGGTGTGTGTTCGTGGCTTCCTGACTATTTTTTCTTGCATATGACTTCAACTATGAAGATTTCTTAGAGAATGAATTTTGAAATGAGTAATAGAACAATATAAAATTTAAAACATTAAAATATTCCTATAATATCCATTTGAATACATTTTCAAAACATGAATATCTAGAAATGGTGGAAAACTAGTCTGTCATCCCAAATGAGAGTACTCTATAAATTTGAGATAATTTTCCCATAAAAAGACCTTAAAAAATGAAAAAACATATGGGTATAATCATATAATAAATTAAAAATTCTCTAGAACCAATATTAGAAACTTGTTTGTATGTAATTTCTTGAATTAAAAGAAAAGCTATAGGGTGTATGAAATAGTAGGTAGAAAAGTAAATTCAACATCATGACGATGGTTCATGAAGAAAATGCAAACATTATTCAAAACAAATATATGTAAATTTAGGTATATGAGTTTAATATAACCTCAAAAAATATTTTTACTTGAAACCTCTTCAACTGTCTATACTGAGCAAAAACCTGAAGGTCACTTCTACATGCCAAGAAGGGTGAAAAGTAAAAGAATGTTTTTGGAACAAAAATGAAATTTAAAAAGAAAAAAACATGGAAATTATATATTTTAAGATTAATATACACACTATGATCCTCTCCCATATGGCACACTTCCCCATGATTTGTACAAGTACCAAACTCACCTTTTTCCTTAAAAAAATTGCTTTTTCTTATGATGAACCTACCAATTTTAAGTTATGTCAATTTATTAAGACCTATAAGGAAAAATTGGATGTGAAATAATTTTTTTTAACCTTCACACTTCCAAAAAAACCTATATAAATCATTAAATTCTCCATTTGACACCTAAAATGACTCAAAAGGACATGTTGGCTAATAAATAAGTGGCCAAGGAAAATATAACATTGATTAAAATTAAATGACTTATGATATATATTATGAACAAATATTAAACCAAATAAAACCCTTAAAAGTCAATTTTTAACCTAGGGGTGCCCCAATTTGACCTAAAAGTCAATTTTGGTCAACAAATTGTTGACTCATAGGGGTAGTATGTTTGTTATACTAACTTGACTAGTAGCTTTGTTAGTCCATTAGGATTAGGAGTCATATAAAGTTTAATAAAAAGAATAAAACATTTTAAAATATACCATCAAGAAAAGACCACTAATTACCTCAACCACAAAAGTAAAAGGACACACACAAAACAAGGCAACAAACTAACAAGACACACACACACACATGTGCTCAAGGCACTTAGGGTAAATTGAAAATAAACTATTATGAATAACTAGAGGTTAAGAATACCTAATTTATATGATAAAAATTAATGTTTATTTAATCATCCTCTTGATTAGATGGGTCATAGTACCAAGCTTGTTTCTCTTTGGATTGGGTGCTTTATATATTAGACCTATTACTTGGCACTTCACTTGATCTGCCCTCCTCAAGTAGATCATCTCCCAATAGGTCTCTACTATATATATATTACTATTTTAATTATAAAAAAAATTCATATTTCTTCTCTCTTCACCTCATGGTCAACTTGGATCTTCTTGGTAGGCATGGCTTCAAGAGGAGTGATTTCTGGTTACTTAGAAGATTGAGGCTATGATAGGAGTTTTTTCCATCCTTCAAGATCTCATGTGTTTATATCAACTAGTTGAGGTTTTGATATCCCATCTTGAGAATTAAAAAATATCACCATAAAATTCATATGCCTCTTGAAAGGGCATAATTTTAAGGCTACTTTTCCTTTGCATACTTACTTGAGTGCCAAGGCTGCCTTCTCCATTTGTGATTATCTCATAGCATCCTTGAAGGGGAGTATATATTGATACAAAGACCTAAAAAAAGTCATCGAAAGGCTCATTAATAGTTTTTTATTGGTCATCTATGACATATTATAAAATTTCATCTTTCTCAATATCACTTATAATCAGCTCTAAAGAAGTAGTAGACCCCTTGAGAGACTCAAACTCATTGCAAAAGTTTTAAAAATTATATCACAATTTCTCATATTAATTTTTATTATAATCATAAAGGGTAAAAACAAGAGAAGATCCTTCATACTCTTCCTTATAATCCAAAAGGACTTCATCCAATATTTCCTCTTCAACACAAGAAAAACATTCTTCATTATTAACCAAACAAGAAAACTCAACAAAAGGGCTCGCCTCTTCTTCAAAACTGAGGACCTCTTGAGGGATATTAAGTTTATTATCAACCCTTACAATATAACTTTGATTATCATAGGATGCAAGATCTTAAATCTCCTTCTTTGTGATTCTAAGACTAGGCATCTTTAAGTCATGTGACTTAGTCCAATGAGGTTGCCAAAGAGCTAGACTTTCTTCAAGCAAGAGTTTTGATTTTTTGTCAACCAACTACTCCTCTTTAGGCTCCCATACTATAGTTCCATCAAGGCAGAGGGTGATAGGGTGAGGAAAAGATGAAATAGTTGGTATAGGTCACACTTATAACTCAAAATTAGATTGGGAATGGAATGTAGAGGATTCTTTTGGTATCTCTTGAGAAAGGGGAAGTAGACCTTGGGCTAAAATTACTTGATTTTATTCCTTCCAATTGAAAATCACTTCATTCACATATAGTTTAGCTTTAAAACTTTATTGAGGAGGGTAGATGGGGTATGTTTAGGCATATGATCTTATTTTTGGTCTAAACCTTCTATCATATATTGACTCAATAATCTCATCTTTCCCTCTAACTATTAAATTTGCTTGGATAGGTTCTCTTGGAAAAGTCTTTCTTAAAGTTCATATGAGTCTTCATGAGGTCAAGGAATGCATGAGGGATGACATGGAACATAAGAAGTTTTCTGAGGAAGGGTAGGAGGGGTTTGTATATGATAAATATCCTTCTCAACTTAACACTCTTTGTCAAGACTTTTCTCCTCTTTCTTTTCTCGTGACTCCACTATCTTATTCCAGCTTAAGATATTGGGATTATGAGTCTCTTTTTGAGGTGGTAGGGATGCAATGTGAGAGGTAAACAAGGGATTGAAATCCAATCATTTGGCTGTTAATATGGACTAATACATATGCATATTAGTAAACTCAATTTTCCTATCAATATTAACTTCAAACACAAGGTTTCTCTTCTCAACTCTCTCTTGTAATTAATTAGGAAAATGGTGACTTTGATATCCTTGAGTGGGCTCATGAGTAGGGGTCAAATATGTCTAATAGGAAACTTAGGGAAGTGGATATGAATGCTGATATGCTTAGTGAGGTTTTCTTTCATGAAATCCTAGCCTATCCTCTAAGGAAGAAACAAGGCCATACACATCAAGCATCTCACTTGTGACCCTTTACCAATTCGTTATCTCAACAGGTACCCACTATCATTTGACCAAATCTAATACATCTCTCACCTTATCAATAATATGTATAGAAACCTCTTGACCACATCCTTTTAGAGTATCAAGCTCCAATATGTACCTCTCATAGCCCAAAATAGTCTTCTTGAAGGTGGAAATGGATTGACATGATAAGTGGCTAGGTTGACTAGGAACAAGACATGGAGAAGGTTGATTGTAGGATTTGTAAACTTCATGACAAGGCTGGTATAATTCATGACAAGGATGATTAATAAATTTTTCATATTGATAGGGAATGACACAAGCTTGAAAAATATCACCAACTTATGTAAAATAGTGTTGAACACCAAAATTAGCCATGAAACTTCATTGAAAGCAATAACACAATGGAAAATGCTACCAAAAATATTCAAAGGATAACTTGGGCTAATTGACCAACTGATATATCTTTAGAGTCACCATTGATGCTTGGATAAATGCCTCCAAGGCCTAACTATTGAGATATAACACCAAAAATCTCTCAACCTCTAGCACCAAGAGTCCCACAGGGCATGCCAAAAACTATTGTCACTTGTATTTTCACCATTTGTGGAGATGAAAAAGGTCTCCTGATCCATGTAGCATAATGGAAACACCTCTAAGCTTGTGGGTAGCCTATGGATGAGGTGAATATCTAGATAGGGATAACTCCCTTGATGTACCACTTTAGATTACAACTCCACCTAAACTTTGGGGGGTGAAAAGGAAGAGAGACAACTAAAATAAAACTAACCTAAGGGAGGTGATACACCAAAATAGATGATTAATTCTAACCAGCCGAAGATCTAAGAGATGAGATTCAGAGCTAGAGCTAGAGCTATAGTAAAGAGCCAGAGCTGAAAGCTGAGATCTAAGAGCCAGAACTAGAGCTAAGAGCCAAGAATCGAAGATCCAAAGCTAGAGATGATTCCAGCCATATGCTAAGTGTCTATATTTGAGGTTTTTTTATGCCATTTTTAATGCCTCAAAGTAAAGATTTGAATATTATGCAATGGCCAATATAGAGACCAATCTGCATATATCCTAAGTTTTAAAGGACTTAGAGAGCTTTTCAGACTTCGATGTAAACTAGGAAAATGTCCTAAACTCTGTGACAATTTCAATAGTATGTTGAAATTTCTATGATGATTTTTGTATGACCATTTTATAAGTATGTTTTTGAAAATTTTGGTGGGAAATCCATAGGATTTCAAGATTACATTCACATGACAGTAAGGTGGAAGGTCTATTTGTGTGTTTATCGAGACTTTATAAAGCTCTATTGTTTGAATTATGTGCAATATTAGAGTATCCATTTGATAGTGAGGAATTGGACATGTAATCAATTTTCAAGGAAATGGATTGGTTGGTATTATAAGTGAACCTAGAGATGTAGGCATTAGCAGAATCCATTATCATGTGCTTATCGTGAGTGGATTCTATTTTTGCATTCTTTTTTCGCATTTTGATTAATCTTATTTATTAATCACTATTGAATGTATAAATATATAAAATAAGATAAAAGGTCAAATTAAATTTCATTTCTATGAATATTTTTGATAAATTGAGTAATTTGACCATTAAGATCCAATGCACAATTTTTGCATAGAAATAAGTGCTAGTTTACATATCAGGTTTGGTATCAAAACAATTAGTGTGATGGGATAACATCTAATTGTGTAGATTTAATATCAAATGTGTTTAGTTTAGATTATATTATTATTGTAGACTTTTTTCCTTGTTAATATTCCATTTATAATGTGTATTTTGTGGGGTTAGGTTGTTTGTAGGGAATAGGAAACAATGGGTAAAGCCTTGAAAAGAAAGAGGTTTAATGAGCTTAAATCAATTAATTAATATATCAAAGAAGAAAATTCTTTATTTATAGATCATTTTTACTCCTTGGAAGAGGATATTTCACACTTAAAATTAGAGATACAAGCTAAGGATGAGCTCTTGGTACAGATACAGATTAGAGAAATACACAATCTTCACCAATTGCCTTCCACTGTAGATGTAAGCACTATGACTGATGAGTATATTATAAGTTGTTCATCTGGTAATTCCTTCCATGAAGTTTTAGATGTTTTAGCTATTAATTTTAGTAATTTTGAGAAATATATTAAGGACATTAGATCTAAACTACTAATGAAAATGGGATTTGCTAGAAGAGGCCTTGCTAAGAATGACGAACGTAGGTAGAGCATAGATATTTCCATGTAGGATAGGTTTATGCTAGTGATAAAGGTGATATTGGAGAGAGTCCCTCTATTATGGAAACATGACAAGTTTTTTATAGTCATGATCTAAGACCACTAGTAGAGCATAATTCATCCTTGTAAAGGAATGATGAGTATAGTAAGAAATCAAGTAAAAGAGGTATTGAAATTCCATCTCCGTATTCTTATACTAGAAAAAGCACCAATATTAATGTAAATCCTAAAAATTTTGATCCAATTTTGCAATATAAGAAATTTGGTTTTAATATTCAGAAGTTCTTTAATGCTTTTCCTTGCACATTTTGTGGATTGAATAACCATTATGCCACATATTATTAGAAAATAAAATATTTCTTGAATAAAATTGTAGTTGCTAAAGATCATTCTCATACCATCAAAGTGAGAAATGGCAAAAGGGTAACCTCTCCCACATAGAGGGATGTTTTCACTCATTATCACGTGAGTGGACATCAGGTTGAGAAGTGTTGGAAACTTTGACCATCTCACCATCCTAGCAATGGTAAGAAGAAGATGGTTTATAAACCTATTGATATGGTAATTAATGAAGTTTTTTATCAATCAACCCATATAGATGTCAGTAAATCCACTAAAGAAATTGAACACCCTAAATAAGAGAATCTGATAAAGAGGGTTAATAAATAGTTTCTTAATTTCATGTTGTCATGATTAACGGATTGATATATGCATTTTTGGAGCTACTATGGTGGGAACACTTTGAGAAAAGTTTTTAATTCTCACACTTGTATTTTGAAAATCTCTAGTCTTGAAATCTCCAATTCTATATTTTTGAGTTTTGTATTGAATTATTAAGGAATTTAACTCATTGATCAGGTTGGGAGATTTGATAGGATTTGCATAGGTTGTTGGGTAAGATTTAGATTTTCTATAGTACTTATTTTAGAATAACTGCTATTTAGGAATGCATCTATTTTTGGCATGTGTGTGATTGGATGCATTGATAAGACCCATTGAGGAAATGTATTACAACATGGTCACAACCAATATTGTATTTTATTTACATTGACAAACTTGTCTTGAAATTGCAATACTGATTGTTTTAGTATTTAGTAGTTCACCACTTATAGGATGTGATAGTGGGAAGACATTTTGATATATTGTGACCTTATTGGTAGTTGCAAGATTAAGTATAACTCATGCTTATTTTTAAGCCTTTTAAATTTTGAGTTATGAATCATATTTTTCCACTATCATCTCTATTCTTTGATTTGGGTTATGTACTTGATATGTTACAAAGGACCATTTAGAAGTAGCAAAAGAGATCACTACGCTTATTTGTGTAGAGGTTCTTGAAGCCTTGCAATAGAGGAAGTTATCACATCCTAGTTCTATGTAGAGGATATTAATGGTTATGCAAAAATAAAGAAATTGTTAAAGATGTGATCAACTAGTTATTCCAAGCATTTTAGGTGTAGTTACAGAACTTGAGTATACCAAAAAAAAGACCCATCAAAATTCTTTAGAAGTGACTGGCATTTTAGAGGATCAAGTTGGGTACCAACTTTTGTGTGATGAAAAGCCCTCTTAGTAGGGAAGATTGATCTAGGAGGGTCCACATTAAATCTAAAATAGAATTCATAAAATTTTATATTTATCATTTTCACAACACATATCTCATCTATTAATTTCCAATGGTATGCAAAACTTTATAAATAGAGCTCGTATGATCCTTCTATAGTTGGTCTATGTTCCAATCAAAGCTAGTCAATAGGAGGTCAAAGCTGGTAAAACTAAAAAATTTTACCATCATGGAATATTTCAAATCTAGTTACATGATATATATCTTGTCATAATCTTTCCATCACATTTTATGGTTCGAAAAATAGAGTCCATATGCAAAATTAATGACCAATCAAATTTATTGTCAAACTCAATGATGTGGAAATATGGCTCAACCAAAGTCATTAATATTTGTAAATTACACCTTGTTAAAGGGTGATAAAAATATTCCATCTAATATTTGGGAATAATTATCACCCCATTTAAAATGGATAATTTACATTCCCATAAAAATCGTGTATGGGATAATTATGTAATGTATTAAAAAAGATTGTGGATAATCATCCCAATCAGAAAAAGTGGACCTCCCAAAATTATATAAAGGGGTAAAAGTTTCAATTAATTTCATTTAAAAGTTTAAAATATCTCATTTCCATAGTCTAATAACCAAGATCTAGAGCTGAGAGCCAAGAGATGACAGCTAGAGCCAGAGCTGAGAGCCGGGAACCAAAGATATAGAGCTATAAATGATTCTAGCTATATGTTGAGTGTTTGGATTTGAGGTTGTTTTATGAAATTTTAAATCACTCAAAGTAAGCTTTGCAAATTTTGGAATGGCCAATATAAATACTATTCTACATAAATCCTAAGTTTTGAAGGACTTAGAGAGCTTTTTAGACTATGGTGTAAACTAAGAAAATGTCCTAGACTCTGAGAATATTTCAATGTATGTTGAAATTCCTGTGATTATTTTTATAAGACCATTTTATTAGTCTATTTTTGAGACTTTTGTAATGAAATCCATAGGATCGTGAGATTGCATTCATGGGAAAGTAAGGTGGAAGGTCTATTCATGGATTTATTAGGACTTTCTAAAGCTCTGTTATTTGAGTTATGTATAATTTTAGAGTATCTATTTGAAAATTGTGAGGAATTGGTAATGTACTCACTTTTGAAGGAAATGGATTGGTTCATACTAGAAGCAAACTCAAAGACATAGGCATTGCCAAACTTTGTTATCACCTGCTTATCGTGAATGGATTCTATTTTTGCATTCTTTTTTGTTATTTTGATTGATATTGTTTATTAATCACTATTGAATGAATATATATATATATATTAAGATAAAAGGTAAAATTTAGTTTCATTTCCATGAATGTTTTCAGGAAATTGATTAATTTGACATTTAAGATCTAAGGCACAATTTTTGCACAAAAATTAGTGCCATTTTATGGATCAAACATGCTAGGGAATCCATATTCTTCACTAATCAAGATCCAAAATTCAAGTAAAAAATGATAATAAAAGTCATGAATAGGTCAAAATCAGTAGTCTTATTGATCAAATGGTATGCATTTGAGCAAGGCTTCACCATACTCAGGTGGAGCATAAGTTACAATGGCCAAAATGGATAGTTCTTATATAACTTTTAGAGAGAGAGGAAAAGAGAGAAGTTCAATGATCATAAGGACACTTTTCTATCTGAGATAATCAGATACTTGTGAATGAGAAGAGGATATGGGATGAACCATGCAATGTTAAGAAGTAAAAATGTCAATCCAAATCATAAACCTCATGAAAAGTGGCATAAAATCATCTTAACTGGCTAAAAAAACTACATGATTGGCCCCCTTTGAAAACCTCATAAAAAAATCAAACACATCTGGTGTAGTCCCAAAAATATTTTTCTCTAGTCCCAAAAATAGCCTTATTGAGCTTATCTCTCTATTCCAAATAGCATGAGTGACCTTAAAGTGAAAAATTAACCTTTTCATGACTTCTTATATATATCAATTGCTCAAAAACATCTAGTGTAGTCCCAAAAATATTTTTCCATAGGATATAAATCTCTCCCATAGTTAGAAATGAAAATGACCTATTATTTGGGCTCTAGGCCAAAACCCTACCCTTAAGACTAACTACATCCTAGAGCTCATGATGAATTTTGGTGGTTTTATTTTCACCCTGATAGCTCAAAAATATCTAATATCGTACATAGACATGATCCAACAATGTGGAAGACATATCTCATGCCAGAAATGGAAGTGGCTCTATATATGGCTTTTAGGCCTTAATTCTGCCCACTAGGCCTTCTTGAAAACCTAATGCTTTGGGACATCATGTGTAGTTTCACACATTATTGATTGGTTTTTTATGTTTTCTTATATATCATATCACTTATAAATCCTCCATAAAACATCCAACTAGCTCCTTGGTCACTCCTCGTCCCCTTTTCAAATTTTGTGTATGAGGGGAGTGCCCTCTATCTAAGACAAAATAGAGGGCACACTCCTATTTTACTAGACAAAAGTGAATATTTGAATAGGTTACCTAAGTCCTAAAGGTATTATGTAAAAAATTTCATCTCTTGAAAATATGATTTGACTGCCCAAACCTACATAAAACTAAGATAGACTTCTTCAAAGGCAAACTGTATGCACATGGTTTATACAAGGGCTGTGAGTTACTTGTTTGGGATCCATTTTAATCTGTCCTCATCATATTTTAGTGAACTATAGGATGAAAAATACCATTTTTTATGTTCTTATCATGCCTTCAAACCATCTCACTTATGCTTACATCTTAGAGTTGAATTGCCTTTATGACTAGTCAATGTAGCTGACTACATTTTTGTGTTCCTCTCTCAAAAGTGACTTATGTAAGTGTCTTTTTCATGATTCAAAATTGAAATAATTCCTTATGGTATTTATTTAAGTTAATATGAGTATTTTCCATGTATTATACATATGTACATGTGTTTAAATTAGGTCCACAACAAGAATTCTAGCTTTCTTAATTTCTACCCCTTATAGTCAACTATAGTTGACTATGAGAGGGCCTGTAGGTGTGTATTTTCTATATTAGGCTTGGTATAATGTTATAATACCCATATTAAAACATACATTGTCATTTATTATCTTAATTGGGCCTTTTTCTACCTTGTATGGCCTTTCATACAGTCACCTATAGCTGGTTGTAGGTGTAAATGAGCTATAGGTAACTTTGATCATAGTGTTTAGAGGCCCTTCTTTGATTCTTGAGGGAAAAAATAGCTTGTTCATGTGGATATTTCCATTGAATATATTCAAACATCACTAAATCATAATGTTTAGGTCACTGTCCTAATTGAGATACCCTACCCTTAAGACCCTACTTGTAGGTGTCATTTGCTTCTATTTATGACTATCCATGATGTTAAAAGACTCCTTGAACATCCTTTGAATCCCTTGAGGTGAAAATTTACATATATGAGCTAGAATTCACCTATTTAGAGTCTTAAATCACCAATTAGGAATCAATTTAAGGTCACTATTTTGACTTTGTTATATGTGCCTAATTCCTAAGTGTGGACACCTGTAGGTGGCCATAGGGCTTACAAGATTATGTATTAAACTATTATTGATAGCATGATGTCATTTGTATACCATTACACTAGTTGAGATATCATAGTCATGATAGTTTATCCATTCTTTCTCTTTAGGTGCCAAAAGTCCATTCAAGCCTTTAAACCTATAGACATTAATGGAGTATTTTAGTGTTTTTAGAGGTATATTTGAGGCCCTTCATTTCCATCCTCTCCCTATTTTTTGATCCTCATATTTGGCATGTAAACTATATATGATAGGGGATATAAGATTAAGCTAGCTATATGTCTTAAAATACTTTACCACCATGCTTTAATATATTCACAAAAAGCTCTTTGACCTCTATTTTGGCATTTTATGAAAAACTTCCCTAAATCTCAATCCTCCTCCTTGGAGGTGATTTTCAACCTGGTTTATCCATCAATCAATTCAAACATGTATGATAATCTCCCTTAAACATGTTAGGACTTCAAAATTGGTTCCATTATGTTCTTTAACACCTTAAAATGGATCTTTCAACTCTCTATCAAGTCACTTATAGATGTTGATTTTCAGGTCTGGAAAAAATATATGCAATTGTGAACAATGTGCATTATTTTGAATATTTATAGAGTTCTGAATCAAAATCAATCTCCCAAATTCATTCCTCATGTCTCAAAGGGGTTGAAACCAATACTAAACTCCTATAATATCATGATGTCATCAATAAAGGTTGTAGATGCATGGTGAATTGTCTATGGGTAGTGAGGATGAATTAGTCTAAGAGTTGAGGGAATTTTAATTCTAAATCAAGTGTAATCTCCTTAATGTATCCTAAAATAAATTTTAAGGATGTTTAAAGTCAAAATAATTTGCTACAATTTCCTTTTCAATGTTTTATAACACCTGTAGGTGTGTGTTCATGGCTCCCTGAAATTGTTTTATTGCATATGACTTCAACTATGAAGATTTCTTAGATATTGAATGTTTAAATGAGGAAGGTAACAAGATCACATTGAAAATAAACCTATCACAACCCTCTAAAGATGATTTCAAATCATGAATATCTAGAAATGGTGGAAAGCTAGTCTATCATACCAAATTCAAGCAATCTACAAATTTGTGATGATTTTCCCATAAAAAACCTTGAAACATGAACAAAAGTATGGAGACAATTATATAACGAAGTGAACATGCTTTGAAACCAATACCGATAATTGGTTCTTATGAAATTTCTCAAATCAAGGCAAATCATATAGGGTGTATAAAATAATAGATAAAAAAGTACAGTCAACTTCATGAGGATGGTTCCTGAAGAAAAAGACACCATTATTAAAAATATTTATATGAAAATGTATTTATCTAAGTGTAATATAACCTCCCAAAATCATTTTATTGAAAACTCTTCAACTGTCTATACTGAGCAAAAACCTAAAGGTCACTTTTGCATGCCAAAAAAGGTCAAAAAGTAACACAATGGTTCTGGGCTAAAAATAACACTTTCAAAGAAAAAAATTGTGTAAATAAGCTTAGGGAAGCTAAAGAGACACACCATGATCCCCTCCCATGTGTCACACTTCCCCATGAGCCATTCAAGTGCCAAACTCACATTTTCCTCAAGAAAACTGCCTTTTCTTCTAATGAACCTTCCATTATTTAGTTATGTTAGTTGATTAAGACCTATCAAGAAATATTCAATGTGAAATCACATTTTGGAACCTTCACACTTCCCAATAAACCTCTATAACTCATTAAATGCTCAATTTGACCCCTAAAATGACTCAAAAGGACACGACTAATAAAATAAGTGACCAAGGCTAATATAATATTGAATAACATTAAGTGACTTATGATATACCTTATGAACACATATTAAACCCCTTAAAACACTTAAAATTCAATTTTTTACCTAGGGGTGCCCCATTTTGACCTAAAAGTCAAATTTGGTCAATAGTTACATTTAGTTGAAAAAGAAATAGGTTCACACTTAGCCACTCTTCATTTAGACAATGGTGGTGACTATACTTCAAATGAGTTTTTAGATTACTTTTGGGAAAATGGAATTCATCAACAATACAATAATGATTACACTCCATAGTAGAATGGAGTATATGAATAGATGAATAGAGTTTTATAGGGCACATCGTAAGCTATGTTGCACTATAAACAAATCAATGATATGTTTTAGGATAAATCCATTGGTAATATAGTATATTTGAGAAATAGGTCTTCCATAGCCTCACTTTTGTGACAAACACCATATGAGGCTTGGTATGATTTTAAACCAAAAGATAAACACTTGAAAGTTTTTGGATGCTTTTGTTTTGCTTTAGTTCCCACTGAATGTAGAACTAAGTTGGAACCATGAAGTCAAAAAGCATATTTATTGGATATTCTAAAATTAAAAAGGGTGTCATTTTATTGCACATGATATATATAAATTCATAATGATTCGGGATGTGGTATTTGATGAATTTGGTACTATGAACACTATAGAGATTGATTCTTAATTTGATATGTTAGAGAGGAAAATTACAAGACATGATAAGGGCTTGAATAATGAGGGAATTTATTAGAGGTTTTAGTATAAGATTAGTATCCCTTATATTTCCTTTCCTTCATCTACTAGTTCACATGTTGTTGACTTAAAAAATGTTGAAAATTCTCTAAGTCTTCCTTTGAATGGTGCACATGATGACAATTTTGGTGTTCTT
Organism: Torreya grandis; assembly: GCA_037957365.1. Classification (NCBI taxonomy): domain Eukaryota; kingdom Viridiplantae; phylum Streptophyta; class Pinopsida; order Cupressales; family Taxaceae; genus Torreya; species Torreya grandis. Next base: position 214,993 of record JARHVA010008479.1, on the reverse strand, counting down.
GATTTGAATAATTTGAATATGTATCAAAAATGCGATGAAAGTAATTTTTATAATAGGTCCAAATAATTATCATAAATATGTGAACTATGTAATGATTTCTACTACTTATTCCACTGAGCCATCTACTTTTGAGGAGGATTTTACTGATTCAGTTTGGCAACAGGCAATGTAAAGTGAGTATGATGTAATACTTAATAATAATACTTTGATTTTAGTTGATCCTCCTCCACATGTTCAACCTATAGGATTCAAATGGGTTTATTTGACCAAGATTAAATTAGATGAATCCATTGATAAACATAAGGCAAGACTTATTGCAAAAGGTTATGCATAATAACAAGGTATGGATTATGAAGAAATGTTTGCACTAACTACCAAATGGCACACTATTCAGATAATCCTTTCCTTAGTAGAACATAATGGTTTTAAAGTACATCATATGGATCTTAAAAGTGTTTTTTTTAATGGTTATTTATAGGAAGTGGTATATATGAAACATCCACAATGTTTTAAGAAGGTGGGTGCATAACATAAAGTGTGTAAATTAGTAAAAGCTTTATATTGGCTCAAATAGGCACCAAGGACTTGGTATGAGAAAATGGATTCACACTTCAATATAATTCACCTTCAACATAGTGAATTTGATGATACTCTCTATTTTTGAGTGTAGGGTAAGAAATTGGTGATTCTTGTTCTCTATGTCGATGACTTATTTATAATGGGTAATGATGAAAAATGTAGCAAGTCTGTGAAGAAGGAATTAAAAGGTGGGTTTGAGATGATAGATCTTAGAATTCTTCACTACTATCTTGGCATAGAAGTAACTTAGAAGGAGCATAGTATTTTGATTTCAAAAAATAACTATATTTTTGAGTTAATAAATAGGTTTGGCATGAGTGATTAAAAAATTGCCCTCAGTCCCATGGAGAGTAACTTGAAACTGTCAAAGGATGATAGCAGTGCCTTTTTTGATGACACCAAATACAAATAGTTAATGGGAGGTTAAATATATTTGATGACTACTAGGCTTCATATATCATTTTCAGTTGGAATTTTGTCTAGGTTTATGCATGAGCCTAGATAAATCCATTGGCATGCAACAAAATGAGTACTTCATTACCTTCAAGAAATGAAAACATATGGCCTTGAGTACCACCGAAACAAGAACTTCAAACTTGTTGGGTATTGTGATGCATATTTTGGTAGATGTGTTGATGATAGAGTAACCAAAAATACACTATACATATGGGTTCAATTTCCATTACATGGTGTTGTAAGAAGTAGTATATAGTGGTAAATTCATCAAAAAATTAGAGTATATTGTAGCATGATATGATTCTAGAGAAATTGTTTACTTGTAGTGCATTCTTGAAGATCTTCAACTTTCTCAAATTATTGGTCCACAGTTATATATTGATAGTTAGAGTGCAATCAATATGTTCAAGAATCTAGTATTTCATGCCAAAACAAAACAAATGGATGTCAAATATCATTATCTATGAATTTTCATTGAAAAAAGGCAATTGATCCAATATATTACCCAACTACTGATCAAGCAGCTAAAATTTTCACAAAATCCCTTGATATGATCAAATTTGAAAAATCTAGAATAATTCTTGGCATGTGTCTAAAGAACTAACTTTGTATCATAGGGGGGTTTACTAAGACTTGTTCTAGAGTCTTAACTTAGTTGAGGGTTTTAGTAGGTAAGTTTATTTAAAATAATAAATGTAAATGGGGTGTGCTTCTTTTTATAAAAACACCCCCATAAATAAATAACTTTTCTTTATTTTTGTTACTTTTATATTTTGTATTGAATAAATTAGAACTACCATTTGGTTTGAATTCCCATGGGTGTTGGTTAGTATGTTAGTTGGTTTTTACTGGTATGTGGTTAATACCTATAAATGTATATTTTTTAATGTAAAATGTTTAATGACATATTGGAACCTTTCTATATACTTGATTTTTTGAGATTAATACAATGGTTGTGGACCCACACTTAGTGGGCACAAGATTTAACCTAATTGGTTTGTGTGATATCAAGCCACCATCCTCTCCCATGATCTAATTTTCACCTACCATTATTTACTCTATTATTATGTATTTTGTCAAACCATAATGATTCATGTCCTTTCAACTTTGTCACAACAAACTTCACTCTTTCATCCTCATCCAAATTCTTATAATCAAAGTACTTGTTTAGATCACTTATCCAATCTATCAATTATTCCACATTAAGATTTACATCATACATGGGAACTTCAAATTGAGGTTTGGAAATTACCTTCATAATTTCCCTTATTAATCACTCCTTTGCACTTTCTTTATCCTCTAATGTTGATATGTATTTTTTTGGTTCCTCTTCAACATAATTGATGTAACCTCCTATATTACCCATTATTTGTGCCTTTTCCACTTCTTTCAAGTGTTATTTTATGTTACTCATATCCACAATCATTTCCTCTTTTATTTATTGCATTCTATGACCATTTTTTTCACCTTTAATCCTTAGTGCCATCTCTACAAGTTTTTCCTCAACATCTTGATATCCTCCTTTCTTCAAATATTCTTCATAAGTCTTTATTCCTCAACCTACTTTATCCCTTTGGGTCACCTTCACTTGAAGTAAAATTGAATATTATTTCCTTAGCTCATATCTTTTGAGCTTTGATACTACTTGGTTGAAATGCAAGTGGTCTACTTACTCATTCACCTCTTGCTTCAATACCTTATTGATCAGCTTTTAACTAGACCTCTCATTGAATTTAATTATCTATTGATATGTTAAAAAAATATATTTTAAGTATTGGTCCTGAAACAGAAATGAACTTATTCTTTTACCAATATATTTTGATTACTTTAATCTTTATACTATGATTAAATACACCTTCAATGACCTTAAACATAGTACTCAGTCGCAAGACTATGACCTACCTTCCAACAAAACCCTTTGTCAACTCCTACCAAAACCAAATTCACATTTATAATTCTTTGAAAAATATAATAAGATTATTCTCTATGTTTTAACTCAATATTTTGAGTTTCTTATAAATAAAATCACCATTAAAACTTAGATGACTTATTTGTCCTTTATATGCTTATTAGTCCTAATTCTACCTTCATAGAAGGATTTTAAATTAATTAAAATATAAAATGAATTGGATCCATTATCCAATAGTTTTATAGTGACTTCAAAGTAATAAAATACCTTCACATAAAGTTTTGACTCAAACCACAAGGCATAAACAATCAAATTTCTCCTTATAAGCCTTCTCGGTAGTCATCTACAGGCATGCATAACATAGTCAACTATATTTTCAAGCACAATGTGGGTTTGATAATGAAAAAAATTAGGATACCTTATAAATCCATTATATCAGCCTCCCTTAAAATTTGGATGAATTTGGTAAGTTACTTTTCAAGTTACAAGTCTTTTGTGCTATAAACCTTGTTTTAGGGTTTCTCTATCATCACAAAAACCAGGAGATTATAAATGATTATTCATAAATATGAGGAAATTTTAAAAATTAATTCCACTTATATTTGGATTTTATAAACCTTAAATTAAATCACCAAATGTCACTTAGACCCATGCATTTAAAATTACATCTAACCAAGTGATTGTTATAAATAGTAAGTGTGCAAAAAAGAGTTTTAGAGGATATCAGCAAAAAAAAATTGGAATAAAGTAAAATCACTTAAATTTTATTGTTATATCATTAAATATCACAAAAAATATATAAACAAAACATTTCAAGCAACAATACTCCTTTTATTCAAAATAAAATCACACTTTTTCCTACACTAATCCCTATTATGTATTGGCATACTGTCAACTCTCTTCAGCCATGATCATTTTGACCATTTTATGTTTTTTTATGACCTTAATCTCATCTTAAATTTTAGGATCAATGCATATCTATTAGTTTAATTGTATTATGAACTGGGATTAGCCTAATTTCAGTTTAAGATTCCTCTCAACCCCCTATCCTTAAGATAGTAAATGCCCAATATTGAGTAATATTTTAGTTACATTAACTTTTTTTAGTTTTTAAGGGTAAAAACCATTGAATGAACCTTTTAGGACACCCTAGACACGTTATAGGACCATGAAAACTCATCATGAAACTTCAAAATTGTAATATTTTCACATATTTACAATAAATACATTTAAAACTTCAAATTTGGATTTTGGCAAGAAAACACCAAAAACAATATCTAAGACCTATAAGACACTCTTGAAGGCTAAGTAAAACCTATTATTGACTAAATATGTCCTAATAGAATTCTTAAAAATACTATCTAATGAAATGAAGATATGAACCATGATGCACTTACATCAATGTTACATATTTTTTATTATTGACACTTCTTACGAATACTATAACTCAACTTCCTAAATTAGACTTGTATGAATAGTTTAAACCTATGGTTTTCTAGTATATGATTTATACGTTTTGTATTAAAATACCACTTAGATTATTTATATTACTACACCTACAAATACTCACACACACATAAGAGTAAAACATAATTTTAATATACATTATTTTTATTATATAGTTGAATTAAAGGAATAATGAAGAATGTTTGTATGTTAGATTTTTTTTAAAATATTTTTTATTGAAGTATATATATATATATATATATATATATAGACACACACACACACACACACACACACACACACACAAACCATTTATATTTTATTAATAGTAATTATTTTACACAAATTTATATTTCTATATTTATTCAAAATTAACAAACAATCATCTTAAACGTAATCTAATCAATGATTTTTTTGATAATGTGTATATTGTCTAACTAATTAATTCAATAACTTGAATTATTTGATCATTTGTACATCTTATAACTTCCTTATTAAGGTGAAAGTTTAGATTTTTGATGAATAATGATCTCGTGTGTGTGTGTGTGTGTGTGTGTGTGTGTGTGTGTGTGTGTGTGTGTGTGTGTGTGTGTGTGTGTGTGTGTGTGTGTGTGTGTGATTTAATTTTTATAAATTTTAAAACAAATTGAATAATATTTTATGCATGAAGATTTTTTTCTAATAAAATACTTACTTTTTCTTTAGCAAAAAAAGTTTGTAATTCACAATAAGGGCACCATGTGCCAAGTCCTTGTGAGAATTAGTAGATTTTTTTAATTATTGATTATGATTGAATCAACAAAAATTAGATGTAAAACATTTCCATACCTTGAATAAAAAAATAAAATAGGTTGAATGGTTAATCATGAATTCAAAATTTGATATAAAAAATTGTATAGAAGTAGATGTAACAAGATTGTTGTATCCATATGTGCTTTCACTTTAGATAGGTTCGACTGCCTCTATTGATGGTAAAGTGGATGTTAATTTGTATTTTTTTGTGTTGAATATTATGTGGCCTTATCTAATATATTTGACATTTCTCTCCATGTAAAAATAAACACTGGATTATACATATAAGATAATTATTTATACTTTTTTACATTACCATTTCCATTGACTATGTAGGATTAGGATAGTTAATGAATATAGGCTAAGTGTTGACATTTCATTAAGAAAAATTAAATGAAAAGAAAAGAAAATTGTCTAAGTACTTTGAAACTCAAATCCCCATAATGATACCATGTGGTGTTATCCTGGGGGCTCATGCTTATGAGAGTTTGAAGACTACCTAGCATCTCTCGAAGGCCTAGAGACCCATGACGGTGACATGTTGAATTATCATAATGGACATTAATTATAGAGAATCAAGGATAAAGGGAATTAATTTAGAGGAGTGTGGTGGATTGAAATACATACAAGTGGCATAAGTAGGAAAATAATATAGAATGAAAATTAAAACTCAGGTTTATATACAAGGGCATTGATATATAGATGGATCCAAACCAATGGATAAGTGACATATGGTTTTGAGATTTTCCATGGAAAACGATGGGAAGTCCGAAGTGCTAAGAGTAAATAGAAGATGTGAATATAAAATTCAATCTTGTGATAATTCTAGTTAATAGAATATGCAAGATATAAACTTAAAGATGAGGGTGATTATAAATCCCAATCTACATTACTAAACCATCTATTTTGGGACAAAACATAGACCCTGAGAAATAAATGAATAGTGTGGGCACACTTTTGAGCAAAGTATGAAATGATTATCAATTTAGCATATAATAACAATCCAAAAAATAAGTGCACATTTATTTTTATGAACAATTTCATTGTATAAGTGCACCACCAAAATTGGAAGTAAAATGGATTGATAATATTCTACCTTGATGGTTATATCTATTTTATGTTTGGCTTATGATTTTGGATAGGAAATGATAGACCCACAACCATGCTTTAATTATTCATCCGTTGTTTTGCTTATGTGGTTTTTGTACTCGGAGCACCATGAGATAAGATGATATCCATGTAGATCAGGGATGGTGAGGCCCAATGATGATGTCAAAATGTGGTTCCATAGACCATTGGATAATTTTGGTTTGTAATCTTTGAGATTATAATCAGGCCCTTAAAGTTTCAAATAAATGTTTCCTAGATTTTATTGTATTTATCCCCATAAACTAAAAAATATTTTAAAAATAAAGATTATAATTTAGAAAAAACCAAATCCGTAAACTTTGAAAGATTTAAAAACTATCCTTTTAGGGTTGATGACATAATTCACCATGTAGTTTTTATAAGGATAGTTTGTGCTAAGTTCAATAATAAGATCTATGTTATTCATATACATAAAATGTTTTATAATAATCAACATGACAATGTAGTTCTAATTTTTACAATCTTAGATTAAAATTATCATAAATGCGCAGTTCATGCCATACAAATGTGTAAGGTATTTTGCGTTCTTGCACATTTATATTCAGAATTTGTCAAAGAGATTCAATGTTATGATTTGGGTTGCCTAAATATGATTTTTTTGCCTTTTCTATGGAAATAGAACTAGTTTAGTAGGGCATAATCTTCATGGTTGTATCTAAGTTATGTTTGGATCTTGATTTTAGATAGGAAATGATAGACCCATGACTACGTGTTAATTATTCATCCAATATTTTAACTATGTGGATTTTGTCTTACTTTGAATGGAATTCTATTAACTTGGTCTTAGTTGGAAAGAGATTTATTTGCCTTATCTGATTTTTTGGTTATTCTTGTAGGTCGCATTCTATCATCTAAATTGATAATGGATATTTGTTAATGGTTAATTTGAATATTCAAATGGGCCTGAAACTTTGGAGACCTAAGATGATGCCACGTAGCATCATCATAGAGACTTCGGTGCCTAAGATATAAGATGATATCCATGTGGCTTTGAGATATTAGGGCCCCAAGTTTATGCCATGTGGCATCCACCTAGAGACAGGAGGTTTGGGAGCTGAGACATTAGTGATGCTACATGGCATCATCCTAGGGATCCAAGAGCCTATGAGTTGAGATAATAGCCACATGGATTTGGGACATGAAGGCTTTAGGATGATTCCACATGGCATCATCTTAGGGACTCAAGGGCTTATGAACCAAGAGATAGTCATGTGGCTCTAGGACGTCAGGGACGTAGGATGATGCCAAAGTGTTGTCCCCATAGTCCATTGAATCTTTATGGTTTGTAATATTTGGGATTATAATCAAGAAATTAAAGTTTAAAATAAGTTTTTATTATATTTTAATGTATTTATACTAATAAAATTAGAAATATTTAAAAAAATTTAAAATTATGATTAAAAAAAAAATAGTCATAAACATAGAAAAATTTAAACACTGTCCCTAGAGGGTTGATGATAGACTTCTCCATGTAGATGTTGTTTTGAAAGTTTACACTAAGTTAATTAATAAGTTAGATGTTAGTCACATACATAACATATTTTATAATAATCAACATGACAATGTAATTGATTTTATCATAAATTCTCAGTTCATGTGATAGAAACACGTAACGTAAGGCCTTCTTCTTCCTTACACATTTTAATTTGGAATTTGTCAAAGATATTTAGTTTTATGCCTTGGGATACCTAAATATTTTATTTTACTTTGATATGGAAATAGAATTATCTTGGTTAGACACTACCTTCATGATTATATCTATGTTATATCTAGCTCTTTATTTTGGACATGAAATGATAGACCCATGACTATGATTATTTTTTCATCCATCATCTAGCTTATATTTATTTTATATTAATTATAATAAATAACCAATGACCTAGTCTTAAATAGAAAGAGATATATTTTTATTATTTGATTTTATGGTTACACTTACGGGTTGCATTTTATGATTTAAATTATTAATGTTTAATACTTAATATTTAATGGCTAATTGAAATTTTCAAATGGGTTTGAGACTCTAGATCCCCGAGATGATGCCACATGGGATCATCTTATGAGACCTAGATCTGAAATAATAAAAACATGGCTTTGGGATGATAAGGTCCTAGGATGATACCACATGGCATCATCATAGGGACCTAAAGGCTTGGGAGATAAGACAATAACCATATGGCTTTGAGATGTCAGGGTCCTAAGATGATGACACATGGAAACATGTTGGGGACCTGGGTACCTATGAGTTGAGATGATATCCACATGTCTCCAAGACATTAGAGTTTCAAGGTGATACCATGTGGCATCATATCAAGGACCTATGAGTCGAGATGAAACCCATGTGGCTATGGGACATCAGGGCCCCATGATGATGCCAAAGTGTGGTCCCATAGACCATTAGATCTTTTTGGTTTGTAATATTTGGGATTATAATCAAGCCCTTAATGTTTCAAATAAATGTTTCCTAGATTTTAGTGTATTTATTCCAATAAAATTATAAATAAGTCCTAGACATAGAAAGATTTAAAAATTGTCCCTATAGGGTTGATGATAGACTTCTCCATGTAGATGATATTTGGAAAGTTTATACTATGTTCAGTAATAAGTTATTTTTTAGTCACATACATAACAACTTGTATAATAATCAACATGACAATAAAGTTGTAGGTTTACAGTTTTAGATTTATTTTATTGTAAATCCTTAGTTCATGCGATATCAATGTATAAGGGATTTTTTTTTGCACTTTTTCATTTGGAATTTTTCAAAGAGCTTTAATGCTATGATTTTGGTTGCATCATCTTGGGGACCTAAGAGATGAAAACCACATATATATGGGATGCCGAGTCCTTGAGATGATTCCACGTGGCATCATCTTGGGGATATGTGGCCCTAGAAGCCAAGATAATAGACTTGTGGCTCTAGGACATGGGGTTACCCATCCCCAAGATGGTTTGTTGGTATATTGAATACTACTTTCCCTTTGAAATTAGTTTCCTATTGATTCTTGGATTGTTCTTTTTGATTCATGGGTAGAAATTAAACATGCAGTTTCTAATTAATTTTATCACATACCCCCATTAATGTTGCAATGGATGCATCAATTCTTATTTATCAATGCTCTTCGAAATTATTTTTCTTTAGGTTTTTTACCTTGCTCTATTTTAACATGAATATTAGTTCTTGAAAGCTTTTTTCTTTTCTATTTTTTGTTTTTCAATTCCATTATATAATAATAAGTAAACTAAAGACAATAAAAAAATAAGATAACCATAAAGCTTGTAAAATACTTACCAAAACCATCACATATCTATTATCAATTTACCAACTAATAACTAGCTCTAAAAACTACAATTTACCTATTTTTTAGCTATTTTTTTTATTACAACTGGGTATCTGATCACACTATTTTTTTCTTAAGCACCTTGCACAAAATTATGTATGGAAAGTGAGGATACGATAACATGATTTTATATATTTTATTTAGCATAAGATAAAAGTAAAATAAATATAAATTTCTTGAATAAGATTAAAATAAAAAGATAGACACATAACACAATAAACATATACTATTACAAATTTAATATACATAGCATCCAAGCCATTAACCTTAATAAAAGACAATTAGTTATAAAACATATATTTAATGGGACCATGTTTTAAATATTACCTTATATTTTATTTAGTATCACTATGTTTTTTTCTTAGGCATTCTTAAATAGAGTATGGTAATACACACATAAGATAAAATTTGATTTCTCAACAAATATGAAAGGATACATATTTCCTAATGATAATATTCTATGTAAATAATATAAATTAATGTTTAGTATATTTTAATGTTCCTATTTTTTAACTAGACCCTAGTGGGACCCTTAGGCCATTATTATTTCTAATGGCTAAGGGTAGAGGAATGAAATGGAACATTGTGGGCCAATTGTGAGGAATTAATAATGGAATGGGTACTTTATATTTTTAATTTTGAGTTGAATTATAAAAAACACCTTATGTTTCTATATAACTTAGGTGGTGGGGTTTATAGGTCTTGGTAATTTAAAGCCTATAGGGAAATTAAGAGGATCTTTTAATATTTTAAAAATAGAGGTAACTCTCCCCTCTAATTTTTGGGCACCACACTTGAAGGAGTGGTATATAAAGGTAAGTAAGGATTCATTTGAAGGGTTATGTTTAATATTAATTCATAAATTTGAATCAAGTATGTCAAGCTTGGTTTCCTCCTCTTGAGGATGAAAATCCTCAAGAAGTATCTTAGATTTGGGGACAAAAAACACCATTCCTTATAATTGGGCACCTCTATTGAAGGGTTGCAAGTGAGATTTAAATTTCATATGTACATGAAAGTAGATCTATAAAAGAGTTTTGGAACACCACCTAATTTTGGAAATTTTAGTGAACATAGGGTTTGAGGAAGAATTTTTTTGAAACTAGGGTTTTATGAATTTTAGAGTAATTTTTGGTGGCTTTCCCATGCAATAAAATTTATGAAACTATTTTTATTTGATATTCACTAATTTTATGGTCAGTTTGATTACTTATTTTCATCATAATTCCAAGTATTGATGGAGTTATGTATTTTTGAAGTTTTAGCCTATTTGTAGGAAATAATAATTGTTGTGGGCAAAAAATTCTTTGGAAAAGGCAATGAAATTGCAGGTCTTTAGAAGGTGGGTGATTTTTTTGGGAAGGTTGGTGAATTATCTTGACAATATGATTTGTAGGTTTCTTTCTTGGGATAATTACTTGGAGGTCTTGAAGACCCTTTTGGAGGGTCTAGCATTGAAGAAACCCTCTAACATGGTTTGGAGATATTTTAGTATTTTAGTCTAGCTAGGAAATTTATGTTGGAGAGTTCTAGAAGTTGATTTGGTGAGAAAAATCCAAGGGTTAATTTTAAAAATTGTTCTACTAATTTTTTTAGGTGTGGTGACCCTCTTATGAAGCTTTTATAGGTGTTTAAGGGGTGAAAATGTAGTTTTACTTTCATGTAAATAATCAGATTATTTATAAGAGGTATTTTCTGCTAATTCGTCAATTTATTTGACCCAAAAAAAGTAATTATTTATCTAAATAAATTTCATCTCTTTTTATAATTATTTGGATGTTCTTTAGCTTGGATATCATATAATTTTCCAGTTAGGATTTGGCTGGTTTTAAGTTTTTAGATTTCAATTTGGATTGAATTTGATAAAGTTTTGTTGGGAAACCCTCTTTTTTCAATTTCATCCCAAATCAAGGACATTATATTGGTATAGGACCTAATTTATTTTCCATTTATGGGATGGGAATATTATTGTCAAATAGGGACATGGAGAATACTAGGTTTGAGAAGCTTACTCAAGCCCAAGAGTAGTTGATGGAAACTATGGCCACATTTATTCAATCAGTGTACAACATGAAAGGGGACCAACCCCTTAAAATGTTAGAGGAACAACCCTTTATTAATTAGGAATTAATGGAATATTATGATGAATACTTAGAATGAACACTCTGAGTCAAGAGGAAAATGTCCTTCAATAAGTTTGTAGCTTGGAAATAGGGAAAGAGTCACCATAGGCAAGTGGTTGTTCATTATGACTTGGGAAGGATTGTTCTCCCTACCTTTGATGGGGACACATGTACTTCAGTTATATAATGGGCAGACAAGATTAATGAATACCTTGATTTGTGGACTAGAGGTGAAGAAAAGGTCCTAAAGTTTGTCATAAAACACCTAGAAGGAGATGCCCATGATTGGTGGCATCTTGGGTGGAGGTCATAAGCACATGACCTCATTAAAACATATGGGGAACTAGGTGAGAAGATGATTAAACAATTTGATTAAAATAAGATGAAGCATCTAAAATCAAAAACCATGGGGGTACTTGAGAGGGATTTTCACTTACATGAGGGGAAACCATTAAAGAAACAAAAATCAAAAGTTTTGGAGCAGCCAAAAACTAATTTTCAGCTTCATAAAAAGAAACCAATGATTGAAATTTATGAACTATAATAACGAGAAGGTACATAGTAAAAGTTTTCATTGAGGGACTAATGCCAAGAAGGAAAGAATAATAGTGTACATCACATATAAATGAAGGAGAATCATATTTCTTGATGGGGAAATAATCGAGCTATCAACTTGGTAATCCTTCAATGTTTTCTCTTTTTTATTGGTTATCTCATTTCCTTGGTTGAAAATATTGTTTTTTCATTGAGGTGGAGGTAAGGGACACTCAAGGAGAAGAAGAAGTCTTCCAAGTAAGTTCTAGGAAAGAACATGACAAATACCCATCATGGATATGTGATCTAGGTGAGCTCTATCAACATAGTTATTCTAGAATGTATAGGGCTAACATAAATAAGGTAATATACAAGGGTTATCATGGTCCATGATCATAGTGACTTCTATCTTTTGCATTTTTAGTTCATTTTCATCATAGTTTATTATTCATATGGTGTTTATTAGTCCTATGAAGGTGTGTCCCTTACACCATAACACTAGGAAGGTGGTTCAAGGATATACAAGTGGATTTACATCCAATATAAGAGAAATAAGGAAGGGGCAAGGAAGTTTCTATAGCCATGAAGAGATAAACATTAAAGATATCTTTAAAAATTCAAATGAGGGGAAGTTTCAAGGAATTATCAAGGCATCAATAAGGGGTGCACTTTCTTATCATAGATATTGATAATATGATCAAAATGATGTTACTAAACACCCTTGTTTTTCCTAATGTGTTTGTTCCTTATGTATGATCTCTAAGGAGACCAATTGCAATGTCTATGATGAATGCAAAGGGTGTTGCGATTTCCATGCATGAGTAACCATTGGGGCATGGTAGAACCTACCCAATTTTGGATTTGACAATAATTTTGTATTCTAAAAATTATTGCACATCGATTGGGAAGGAGAATAGGAAATTATGGTTGCATGAGCAACCCCTAGATTGCTTTGAGAAACACCCTATACTAAGTTATAAGGGTAACTTTGGAAGTAAGGATAGTGAAGAGAAAGGTGTGTTTTTGAAGAAAAATGGTCTCATTCTCATTCAATAAATTCTAAATTTATGTGTTCAAATTCACTGCCCATTACCATCATACAATATAATGTTGTTGATATACTACATCTAAAGAAAGGGTCTAAAAATAAAAGTGCAAGGTTTGAATTTTTTTACTCAGAAATTTTTGAGTTGGTAAAAAAATTCTATCCCCCTATTGGGGTCAAAAAAATTGAAATTTGGAGCATGCTACAAGCCAAAGTGGGAAGGAGTATTACACAAACCAAGTCTAAATTTTGCCTCTCAAAAAATTCTGATTTGATGATGTAAACACAATGTTATAGGATCATGGTTTCTTATTTTTTTGACTTGTTACACCCTTAAAAAGTTATGAAAATGCTCATTATTTAGGGTAATTCTTTAAAAACAAAATGTGGAAGAACCCAAAAAGGATAAAATACTATTGCATTGATAAAATTTAGATTTTATTAGACTCACATGGTGTTCCATATATGCATGAATATGTTGATAAGGGGGAGACAATGTGAGGAAATATGATATAGATAAAGAAGGCCATACAAGGTGGTTTGCATCTCTATAATACCTCTTTCCAAGGTATATTTCCAAGGAAGTTCGTTACCATTTCTTTTATACAAAATTGGATAAGGATGCCATGGTACATGAGGGGCATACATGAGTTATTTGCAAATGATAAAATGGGTACAACATCAATATTGAGAAGTTGCACAAGGTCCCTAGTGAAAAATAGTGGGAGAAGGAGTGAAAGGATGAAGGAGACATGGTCACAAAATAACTCAGAAGTTTCTATGTATTTTTTGTTGATTACATGCTCTTTGGTCCCTCATAAAGGAAAAAAATGTTATATTCTAGCTAAGAATAAAAAAGGAACATAAATATGCAAAGACTAATTTATATCTCTCCCAAAAATCAGATTTATACACACATACACAACTTCTTATTGAGAGAAAGAACATTAATTTATCGAATGATTTATAACACTAGATAGGAGGGAGAAGGGTATGCATAGGTTTTCAAATTTATTATTCAGAAAAATCAGACTTGAGAAGTCAATAATAACCATGTAAGGAAGGGGAAAATTCTAAATTTCATGACATGTTCCAACTCTTGGGTAAGGAAAGGTATGAGTATGTTTATTTCTATGTTTCTCCACATGAAAAATAAATAATATATATATATATATATATATATATATATAGCCATCCTACCATAAAGGAAAAGATGATTTGGTCTAGCTCATACAAGATTCTTGAAAAATGCTTATGTTGGCACCTTGGGAAGGTGATGTAAGAAGCATTCATAATGGGAAGGTACAACCTTCTTGTGGGAATGCTTGGGAGTAATTGATGAGTTTTAATAAGATCATATGCATGCTTGAGATGAGTGACAAGGGTCAGCCTCTTTTTGAGTATGTGTTTCACACTCAGATGTCCATACATGGTGACAAATATGCCATGGAGGCCTCACCTCTTGGAAGGTACAGTGATGATTTTTTTTGCAAATTAGATGGGTCATGGTCCAACACATGAGAGGGTGTTATACATGAGATAATGAGGTAGTTTAGTTTTCTCATGATCCACATAATAAATTTTGGTTACATCTCACCCATTTGGATGGTATTAGGGAAGGGAATTTTCACATCCACCACTTATTATTGAAAAGGGTGGTTGATTGGGAGCATATGGAGCCTTTGGAAGGCTATGAGGATACTTCGTATACATGGGCGAAATCTCCAAATAATAAGTACAATAGTATGAAGGATCCAACTGAGGGTTCTCTTACTTAGGATGGAATCACAGATGGACATTGCATCATAAGATATGTTGGGATGCCTCTTTAGGTATTACAATTGCTTGAGGATAAGCAATTTTGGGTGGGGAGAATTGTAATGTCCCCATTTTTGATATAGACCCTTGTGGGACCCTTACCCCATTCTTGTTTTCGATGGCTAAGGGTAGAGAAATGAAAGGGAACATTGTGGGCCATTTGTGAGGAGTTAATAATGGAAAGGGTACTTTATGTTTATCATTTTGACTTCAATTATGAAAATCTCCTTATTTTTCTATCTCACTTAGGTGGTGGGGATTATAGGTCTTGGGCACTTAAGGCCTAAATGGAAATTAAGAGGATCTTTTAATATTTTGGAAAGAAAGGTAACTCTCCCCTCTAATTTTTGGGTGCCACACTTGGAAGATTAGTATATAAAGGGAAGTAAGGATCAATTTGAAGGATTATATTGAATATTAATTTGAAAATTTGAATCAATTCTTTCAATCTTGGTTTCCACCTCTTGAGGATAAAAACCTTCAAGAAGTGTCTTAAGTTTGGGGATGAAAACTTCAATTCCTTTTACTTGGGCAAATGTATTCAAGGGTTGCAAGTGAGCTTCAAATTGCCTGTGTACATGAAATTATATCTACAAAGGTGTTTTGGAACAACACCTACTTTTATAAATTTAAGTGAACCAAGGGTTTGAGGAGGAAAATTATGGAAACTAGGGTCTTCATAAATTTAGAGAAAGTTATGGTGGGCTTCTCATGGAAGGAAAATTATAAAATTATTTTTATTTGATATTAATTTTGTGGTCAGTTTGAGCTCTTACTTGCATCACAATTCCAAGTATTGAGGAAGTTATGAGTTTTTGAAGTTTTAGCCTATTTGTAGAAAATAATAATTGTTGTGAGTAGTTAATTAGTTATAAAAGGCAATGGAATTACAGGTCTTTTGACAGTGGGTGAATTCTTTGGAAAGGTTGGTGAATTACATTGAGAAGTTGATTTGCAATTTTCTATCTTGGGTGAATTACTAGGACGTCTTGGGGGCTCTTTTGGAGGGTCTTATAGTGAAGAAACCATGTTCTAAGGTTTGTAGATATTTATTTTATTTTATTCTAAATAGGTGATTTATGTTCAAGAGTTCCAAAAAGAGATTTACTGAGCAAAATCCAAGGGTTAATTTTTGGACTTGTTCTACTAATTTTATGAGGTGTGGCGACCCTATTGTGAAGTTTTTTGAGGAGTTTAAGGGGTGAAAAATGTAGCTGTACCTTCAATTAAAAATCAAATTATTTACAGGAGGTATTTTCAGCTACTTCATCAACTTACTTGACCCAAAAAGGTATTTATTTATCTAAATAAATTTAAGCTATTTGTGGAATTATTTGGATGTTCTTTAGCTTGGATATCATATAATTTTTTAGCTAGGATTTGGCTAGCTTTAAGTTTTTAGATTTTACATTGGATTGGATTTGCTGAGGCTTTGTTAGAAAACCCTCTTTTTCATATTCATCTCAAATTGGGGACATTACATATATAAACTTATACATAAGATAATTTTCTAAGGTGATACCTATTAACTACTTAACTCAAAGAAAAAACAATCCACTACCAAGCAGGATGAATAGATTGTAAAAGTGTAATAATAACAAAGATGATCAAAAAGTAACTAGATCAAACAATTCTAATTGTCCTATTTTCTACATTTTTATTTTTTAACATAATTGCATTCATTTGTGATGCAACCATAAAATAATGCATACAAATGAACTTAACTAGATACTACACAAGAGCACTATAGTGATCTGTAATGCATAGTGAACATAAATATTTTGATTGGACAAATGCATTAAATCATTTCATGTATGAGTTATGGAAAATATGCGAGACCAATACTATAGATAATTTTTAAAAATAAATGCGCGTTATTTATTAAGACACTCATTACACATCAATAAGTTACAAGTTAATTCACATACATAATAGATTTTATACTAGTCAATATTTATAAATAGATCTATTATGCATTCACTCATACATGTATAATTTATCAATTATATTTTTTTGTAACTAGATTTTAGACTAGGTTACCTAAATTTTTGCAGAGTGAATGATATCTAAATATTAATTACATGTGATATGGCTAACCATTAAGTCATTTAACCTTTGAAATAGTTTTACAAAACATCATATCCTCCAACAAATATACATATAAATTAATTGACTTTTGCCCATGTACCTTTGCCTGTGCAAAGTCACTATTGATGATGTCATTATGCTACCCTTAAATAAGATGTAAATGATTTTTACCAATCACAACATAGATAAATACCTTTTTTTCATTTTTTTTTGTAAAAAAATATTGTAAAATTATAAATTTGTTTGGATAAAAAATACTAAATTTTGATTGTTCTAGAAGGCAGAGTTTAATTGACAATTAAAGCAAAATGATTCCTTTAGTTTACCATTCTGGACTAATATAATAATCTTGAGCATCTACAATATTAAATTTAATAAAATCTGAGCATGTTATAAATTTTTTATTGACAAATATTTTTGTGAGTATAATACTTAATAAATTACCTATATCTTGTCTCATTTATTATTACCATTATAAGATTAATAATTTTGAATTAATATTAACAGATAAAATAATTTACGATGAAAAAATCTTTGATCACTTACAAAATAATGTGTTAATAAAATATATTATAATAAGAAGATGATTGATCACTTAAAAATTAGTGTAAGATATAGTTAGTTATTTAGACATCATGGATTCTCAATAAAATTGTTAATTGAAAAATTAGTCTTTGAATAAATATTACTTAATTTTTTTAAAATTTTATTTAGGATAATAAAACATGTCATAATTAAATGTTAACATTATTTATAAAAGTTTTGATTATTATTATTTTTTAAATATTAAAATAATTAAAAATGACCAAACAATTTTATTAGTTAAATAATAATTTGGATCGCTTTTTTTTAAGAACATTTTGGGAGAGGGTACGACTTCAACAAGAAAGTATTAAAAAAAAAAAAAGAGTTTCAATTTTCTCCCCTCTCAAAATATTTGCTATAGTATCCAATATTTTCAATGTTACTTCTAATAATTCGTTGTCAAATATTTACTTGTACCCTACTTCTTACCATCATCTAGATTGAAAAGTGGGGTCCCTAAAAATATTGGATATAGCCTTTCAATCTTGTAAGCAATTTATGATTTTTTTTCAAGAAACAAAGTTGTAGATGTAAAGGTGAACATACTAGAAAGAAGTATAAAATTAAGTTAAATAATAAAGAAGATGCGATAGGGTTCACGTGGATTATCTTCGTTTTAAATAAAAATATAAATAAATAGTTTCACTTCACATGAAAATTATGTATCTGGGCAAATCGTATGAGAATTATATGGAACCAACCCATAAAAATAGTTTGTGCATTCTGTATGGTTAGTGTCGGTTATTTTTAAATCAAGTAAATATGACATTGTATCATTATTAGAGTTATTATTTATGATAAAAATAAAAATAATAAAAGAGTTAATTTAATATTATAAAAGTATTTTTATTAAATAAAATATTAAATATTTATTTAAAATATAAAAAAATTGGGTGTCGAAGATCATTATTTTAAATAAAATGTGTGTAAGGGAAGTTAATATTCATGAATAGAAAAATAATTTAAATATTAAATTAATTTTTTTTGAGCAAAACATAAAAATAAATAATCAATTTTTAAAAAGATTAAGTAAAAATAAATAAATAAATAATTTATTACAATTTATTAACACTTAATTGATAAATTATTAACAATAAAAATAAAATGTCATATTTTTACATTATATTTTTGAATTATAAATTTATAATTAATAAAATAAACTAAAATTAATATTTTAATATTTTAATTTATAAAAAATAATAAACAATGAACTACTAAAATTTAATTTAATTATCATTTTATTAAATATAATTATTATTGTCCTATGTTTCTAATCTCACCCTAAAATCCATCTTTGTTAAAGGAAAAAATTAATAAAATAAAATAAAATAATATAATTAATTTGTTTCCTAAATAATATATATTGAAATAATAAAATTAAATGTAAATATTTTTAATTTTAAAAATATTTGTTGATGCTTCTTATATTTAAAATTGAAAATAAGATCAAAATTGGGAATAAGATCAACTAATATAAACATGCTATAGAAAATCTACGTACAGATTGTTTGTTTTAACCATACGCATACACACAATGAAGCCTTCTTTTTTTAAGAAACGTCAATCACTGAACAATTATTGTTTGACAAACTTTTTTACAAAACCATTATGTTTAATTTAAGGTTAATTCCTTATATCTTTAAGGAAACATTCTCCTCTACGGTAATTACGATGGGAATTTTTTATGGCCGTGATACATTAAGAGCCATTTTCAGTCATTTCATATGTTGTGGATTTTGATTGCATATTAATAATTATTAAAATGATAATAAGATTTATGCTTTGAATTCTATATTTTGTGTTTTTTGAAATAGTAATGGAGGGGAGTTATGAGGTCTAGCAATTGTAAGACGAACTGAAAAACATACATTGATGTTTAATAAGAAATTTTTAAGAAATTAAATTTAAAATAAAAATAAATAATGTATATAAATATATGTTTTTTAAATTAATAATGAAATTGAATGACATGAACATTATTTCTATTTTTTTTTATAGAAAAATCTATTCACATATGCTGTTATTTATTATTTGAAGGTATACATCTACTTTCATAAATTACCACTGAACTTAATCAAGATTATAATAACATGTTTAACCATGAAAAATGTGTTAATTTGAACTTTGCTAAGTAGTTAAGGTAAGAACTTAACATATTTATACTATAATTTTTATAAGTCAACTTTATTTTCCTAGGTAATCAATTATATGTTGTCAAATAATATAAGATCTCATTTCTATATGTTTATGTAGGAAATTTTTTAAATATTTTTTGAGAGGTTAAAAATTTATAGTCACAGGTATGAAACAAATATGATATTTTAAAGTACAGTTACTTAATATGTTTTGATTACAATGAACTATTAGCTTACAATTAGTTAGTTCCTACTTTATGTGAATTTATTCTAATCTTTTTCTAGTCCATAGTGGATTACATTATTTTTTTAGATATGATTTTGGTCATTTTATTTTTCAATAAGGAAACCTGTTTTATTTAGAATTTCAAGGATCTATTCCAGATTTTTATAATTTCCTATTTTTAACCTATAATAAAAGTGAAAGTTGCAGTAGGTCTGCATTTTATTAAGTAAAATGAATTAATATCAGACCCAAGATATAGAGAAGAATAATATCATCAAAAAATTATTTTATATAGGTTCCACATTTCAATGGTGATCACTATGAATATTGGTCAATAAAAATAAAAACCTTGATGGATTTTAAAGAGAGGAGATATAGTTCAAATCAAATATGTAGATCCTCAAGATTGAAAGACATTGACCACATAAGAGAGAAATGAAAAGAAAGAGGCAAAGAAGAATGATGATTTGGTGATGTTTGTAATCCAAAGTGGTAAGAATGTGAGCATTTTTTCGATGAGGGTAAATATGGGTTTTGAAAGATGTCAGATCTATGCACAATGGAGATAAAGAAAAAACCTTGAAGCTCAAAAAAATTGTCTCTTCTAACATGAAACATGAGACAAAAAAAGAAATAAAAACCAAACCGTTACTCCAACAACACACCAAACAAAGAGATAAACAATTAACCTCAACAAGATTTAGGATACTGTCATCTAGAAAACCAACATCCAACAATGTTCATCTTAGAAGAATGCAACTTGCCATAAACTAGCCAACATGCAACCACAAACACAACTATTTGCTATGTTGGTTCAATATAAAAGTCACATTACCATGGTGTTATTTTGACATTGAGTGGGGAAAACCTTCAAAGTGGGGCCTTTATTGAGTCCATAGTTTCTCTTACTCTGGACTAAAGTTTAGTCCTTCTTTACCATTTGAGAATATTTAATATAATTACTATATCCAAAAATGCCAAGGAAGCATGGGGCACATTACATTATGCTTACCAAGACACAAACAAAGTAGAACTAGTCTGTTTGATTAATTTACATAGAGAATTTGAGAATCTTCAAACAAAGGACAATGAGAAGATAACTATTTTTTATGTTCAAGTTCAACATGTTATTAACTAGTTTTGGCACAATGGAGAGACCATTAATTATTAGGTAATTTGTGAAAATGTTCTTAAATCATTAAAAAAAAATGGAATTCATTAGTTATTACAATAAAATAAGGTAAGGATTTCACAAAACTAAAGTTAAATTATGGCATGGGATTATTGTAAATCATGAAATTAGATCAAATAAAACTCTTAAAAGTTTATAAAAAAACATTTTCAATAAAGGCTAAATTTAGTTAAGGAAGAACCTTCAATTATAGTTCTTAAGAGAGAAGGGGGACACATCATATTATTCAAGTGGAATAAGAAAAGGCCATGAAAATCAAAATTTAGATAATAAGTATATACAATGCCATCATTGGAAAATATTTGGCCATTTTGAGAAAGAGTGTGGAGTCAAGCAATGTCATGTAAAGTATAAGAATTTAAATTTTAGATGAACTATTGGTAGATAAGAATAGAAAGGGGAAGTTAGAGGTAGAGATTAAGGTCTTAGCTGTTGGCTATCAGAGATCTATAAATACTATTAGGGAAGGCATTGAAGGGATCTATAAAGACTACACTGTCACTACAAGGTCCTATGGGATCATCACCAAATTTGGCTAGAGAAGGGGATGCTCTACTTGTAGTGATTGGGAGTAAAAAAGTAAGTGTTTCATAATAAAATATTCAAGTGGCACCCAGACTATAAGATTAAATGAACCCTAAAATAGGGGCATTGAACATTAATTGCCATGACCCTATGTTAATAGAGATGAAGGAAAAATTTGTGGAGAGAATAATGAGTAGAGTGTCCCCTATTAAAGTTAAGTAGACCAAGTGATAAAAACTTGAGGATTTTTATATATTGATAGGATATCATAAATCAACATCTGCTAAAAAATTCCTACAATATTCAAAAGTGGCTAAAACGAGAGAGTCATTTAAACAAACCAAAATTAAATGAAATAATAAATATTATGATGAATAACTATCAAATGTTTTGGAGTGGGAGGATCAACCTTCATCTAGAGTAATGATCTGTTGCTTCATTGGATTATGGTTGACATTATTAGATCTTCATCAATGGATCTCTGGACATTGGAGTTATGTAATATAAGGTAAGAGTGATATTATGTCATGTGTTAAAGGGATTTTATTATTGTTTTTAAATCAAAAGAAGACATAGAAAATCCTAAGTGAATATTATTGGGATTGGGATAAAGACATGATTATGGCTAAGAAATTGTATCCCACTTTCAACCCTCTTACTAAATTTTTTAATTCTAGACGAATCTAGATATGGTTACCTCATTTTTACCTCTAGTTTTGGAATATTTTTTTCTTTGGGTTATTGGAAATTCATTGTGATTTTTGTTTCTTATGTAGACCCCAAAATAGATGAAATGGGACATACAACCTATGATTGGATGCTTTCTGAGCTATACAACTCTAAAAAGCTCCTTGTATATGTTGAATTACAAGTTGTGAATAAAAAATGGTTGTAAACTCTTGACTATGAAGGTTTACCCTTAAGATGTGGTAATTTTTTTTTAAATAGTCATTTGATTAAAAATTAGATGTATAATAAATAAAAGTAAGGAAATACTTGGTGGAATGATGATAATCCTAAATTTCTAACATCTCAAGAAAATAAGAAAATTTTGAGTGAATAGGAAAGTGAAGGACCATAAATGGTCTTGGAGAGGCTGGTGGAAATTTTAGATCCTTTTGGGGAGGTTTTGGTCAAGTATTTTGGTTTAGACTCCATTAAATTTGGCTGTTGAATGTGAAGTTTTGTTAGCAAGCATTCCATTTGTGAATTGTAATCCAAGTGATGCTCTGAAACTTTCCATTATGATTTTGATTGGTACAAGGGAAGGAGGAGAATGGATAATGGTTACTAAAGAAAGGAAATGAAAAGGTAATAATGAGTTATAACCTCTAAACATGACCCTTAGATCATGAAATTAAAATCAATTTGAAAGGTCTTTGTTGTTTCCTGGTGTAGTTTATTTTAGTAGAAGTTACCTTGTTTTTGCTATTATTGTATTTTTGGGTAGATTTTCAATCTTTTTTGTTGGCATTATTGTATTATATAGTTTTATTAATCATGTGTGATAAATTATTTTAAAGGGTATGGTTCTTTTGAAAAATTTGTTTTTACCATTAATAAGAAAAAATGACTCAAATTTCAGTTGTGATGAACGAGAACATTCTTGATACATACAAAATAAGAAGGAAAATTTTACACACAGTGAAAGAGAGTGTTCTAGATAAAATATTATGTTTTCTTTTTCTTTTTTTATAGTAGAAAAGTCTCAGGATGATGTATAGTTTATTTATTTTAGATGATCTAATCATATGATAGGCATTAAGGACTTATTTTTAATAATTTATGAAACAAGGATAAGTCAGGTTAAGTTTGGAGATAATAAAGTGGTATAAGTCATTGGCAAAGGCACTTTGGATGTACATGCTAACTAAAGTGAAGTAATAACTATTAAATATACTTAATTATATTATATTCATAAGAATAATTTTTTTAATGTAGGCTAGTTGGTTTAAAAAAATAATATAGTAATGTTTGAGATTGGAGCTTATAATATTTTTGATTAAAAAAAGAATAAGTTACCATTATGAATTGCCATGAAAACAAATAAAATGATTGCAATGAAGATTCATCCTAAAAAGGTTAAATGTTTTGAAAGAAATAATTGAAGACAATAATTGGTTGTGGTATAGGTGTTATGGTCATTTAGATTCTAAAGATCTCAATTTATAATATGCAGTGAAAATGTTTCTCAAATTTCAAAATATAAAGCTAAAGGATGAGGTTTGTTATGGATGTACACTAGGGAAACAACACAAGGATATATTCCCAATTGGAAAATCATGGTGAGCTTCACACCCACTATTGCTGGTTCATTTGGATATTTATGGTTCTATGAAAACACATGGTAATGGTAAGAGTTTTTATTTTTTTAAATTTATATAAAATTACTTAAAAATACATGAGTCTATGTCTCAGAAAAAAAGAGTTAAGAATTTAGTTGTTTTGTGAGATTCAATGTTTTAGCTGAAAAGGAAAGTGGTTATTCAATTAAAATTT
This sequence comes from Torreya grandis, assembly GCA_037957365.1. Classification (NCBI taxonomy): domain Eukaryota; kingdom Viridiplantae; phylum Streptophyta; class Pinopsida; order Cupressales; family Taxaceae; genus Torreya; species Torreya grandis. The sequence goes on along the minus strand of JARHVA010008479.1, from coordinate 190,554 downwards.
TGACGACCAATGAAAGGCGTGTAAAAAATTCAAAGAAATATAATGATTATTATGCTAACTATGGAGTTAAAATTCAACTTACAACATCATACATGTTGTAACAAGATGAAGTTGTTGAGTAGAAAAATTGAAGCATTGTTCAAATGCCAAGGTCCATGTTAGAAGAAAAATAAATGGAAAATGATTTTTGGGAAGACGCAGCAGCTAGAACTATGTATATTATTAACTGTTGTCCCACATTAGTTGTAAATAATTATAAATTAGATAAATATAAGTCTAAAATAATACCCAATATGGAACACTTAAGAGTTTTCAATTCATATTGTCCCAAAAGCAATTAGAAAGAATCTTGATGAAAAAGGTGAAATTTTTGTTCTTGTTTGTTATCATGAAATGCATAAAGCATATAAATTTTAAATCCCAAATAAATAAAAGTGATAGTATCATGTGATGTTATAATTTGAAGAAGGGGGAGTGTGGCAAGAAGGTTTAAAATAGGAAATATCAACAACTATTGAACTAGAGTCATCCCAAAATGACATTACTACTCTTACCATGAGTCTTAGTAGTAGCTCAAGACCTGGTGGTAGCCTAATTTTATCACCAAGAAATTATTTGAGCAATATTTTAGGTGATAATTCAGGGGACCGTTCTACCTCAATTGGTGGCAGAACTTTTGGGAGCCATAACTTTTGCACCATAGCTCCGTTTGAGTCCCCGTTTGAACCATTGGAAAGATAAGAATGAGAGGAAAATAATGAGATGGAAAAAAATCTCAAATAGATATGGTTTTACCGCCAAATAAAAATGGAAGTGCCCCAAATTTCAATTTTAGTAGTGCAATCTAAAAATAGTAAGTTTCTAAAAATAGTAATTCCTCAAATTCTATATTGTTGTAAATTATAGAAATAAAACCACTTAATATAGATATTGGTGACCTTAAAAATCCTCCTCCTACCTTAAAGATATGTATAAATGAATATGTAACCTGAAATGGAAATTAGACATCTCTTCTTAGAGATAGGCATATGTTTAGATCTACAAATTTGATCAATAAAACATCTCTTCTTAGAGATAGAATTATTACAATTATGTTATTATTTTTTGATTTATATTTCAACCAAAGATTTTGAGTTTTTTATCAATGGTATCAGATTGGTTTGTCTTGAGAGTGTATGATCCCAAGGATGAGGTCAGGCTACAAGAAGCTTGGGTGGAAAATAACAAAGCTTCCAAACTATCCAATTATTTACGCTAAATGACTTCAAATAATGGACAGCATCGAGACATATGATCCTTTCAAGGAAATGGTGAATGAAGCCCTCAAATAATACCAAACACATATGCTATAATAATTTGATCAAATTCTCCAACAAATCTCAATGAAAAATTCTGGCTCCTCATCTACAGCCCCACATCCTTTCAGTGCTCCAACACCCTTCAAGGTTTAGGTGAATTTTGATATCTCTAAATTTGAAGGTAAAATCAATGCTGATGTAGTAGAAAATTGGTTATATTAATTATCTTCTTATTTTTCTATAAATGAATTCATCGATAAAGAGAAGATCACTTTTGCTCTTTTGAAAACATCATTGCCTATCAAAAATTGGTGGTAAATGTACAAGAAGAGATTGAGTATGGATGATATTGGCCTTGAGGTATAACCTACCTTGGATGATTTCATATAAGATGTAAAGGAATAATATTACCCCATTGGAACATATGATGATTTGTATATAGAGTGGTAACAACTTTACCAAGGTAAGGAATAGTCTGTTCAAGATCACACTAACATTTTTCATTCTCTATCTATGAGATTACACATCCAATAAAGTGAGAAACAAAAGGTTCTAAAATATCATGGTGAACTACAACGGTATATATAGGGGGAGATGGAACTCTCTGATCTAGAAACCCTTGATAAGATGTACAAGTTTGCAGTGAAGATTGAGTAGAAGAATGGAAGAATGAATACAAAGAGTCAACCTAAAAAATGGAAAAGTGACAAATAAGGTTAAACACAAGGCCAAAATTGGAAGCAAAAGGAAGGGAAGATTGGGAAATGGTGTGATTACCATAAATTTGGTACACACTCCAAAGTGGATAGTCAAACAATCAAGTCCCTACTTTCTAAGTCACAATATTCAACATCTACTACTCTACCTCATACACACCGTACATTCGAAGAGGATGAAGAAGAGATTATAGATGCTGAGCCTGATGCCATCATTGCTTCATCATAAACCCATGAAGAGAAGCCATATGACAAGGAAAGGTTGTTTCACTCTAAGTTATGGGTGAAAGGTAAGCCTCTACATTTCATTCTTGATAGTGATAGTCAAAAGAATTTAATCTTTGCCAATATTGTGAAAAGCCTAAATCTATCCATGAAGCCTCACCCAAAGCCATATAGTATTGGATGGTTGAGTCTAGGTAGAAACCTCCATGTCACCCACCAATGTCTTCTCTCATATGCAATAAAACCTTTCCAAGATAAGGTCTTATGTGATGTGGTCAATTTAGATGTTTATGATGTCCTCTTTAGTAATTTAATCATATATAATCAACATGACATATATGAATTAAGAACTTAAATGATCACCCTCACTCTATGAGCACAGTGCTATAGGGTATTAGAGGTACCACCTTATACATCTGTCTCTCTGATTACTGTAAATAAATTTGTTCTCATGGTGGTCAAGCCACAAGAATCCAAAAGGGCTTATGTTGTAGCCCTGATTACACAAAAAACACAACAATATAATTAAATTCCTACTAAGTTAAATAATTTTATAAACTTCCATCCATATACTGATGGTCAAATAGAAATGGTGAATAATTAGGCTCTACATAGCTCCACAAAGCATAGTCCATTCCAAGTATGCATCAAGCATCAAATCAAAATACAACTGCCACACTTGAGGACAAATCTTGTTGAAATGTGGACCATTGATTCTCAAGTAGGGATGAATGATCTGAGCAATATTTTAGGTGACAATTCAGGTGACCGTTCTATCCCAATTAGTGGTAAAACTTCCAAGAGCCATAACTTTTACACCATAGCTCTGTTTGACTCCTCATTTGAACTGTTAGAAAGTTAATAATTAGGGGAACATCATAATATGGCATGAAATTTTATTTTTGGGTTTTTATCCTCAAAAAATAAATGGAAGTGCCCCAAATTTCAATTTTAATAGTGTAGTCTAAAAATAGTAACTTTCTAAAAATAGTAATTCCTCAAATTTTGTATTATTGTAAATCATGGAAGTCAAACCACTTAATCTCCCTCAATATTGGTGACCTTCCAAATCCTCCTAATACCTTCAAAACATGTATAAATGAATATGTAACCTAAAATGGAAATCAAACATCTCTTCTCAGAGATAGGCATATGTTTGGGTCTATAAATTTGATCAATAAAACATCTCTTCTCAGAGATAACATTATTACAATTGTGTTGTTCTTGTTTCTTTATTTATCTTTCAACCAAAGCTTCTAAGTTTTGGATCAATCCTAGTAGTAGCTGAAGACTTGGTGGTAGCCTCATTTTATCACCAAGAAATTTTCTATCTAGCATAAGTGAAAATTTGAAATCAACTCCAAAATCCCTAAATAAGGTAAGAAATCCTTAAATAAATATATTAGAGGACCAAAAATCAAGAGGGTACAAATCATATTATTGACTTTACTTTATTTTATTGAATCTGAGTTGAAATGGAAGTTGTTATAAAGATGTAGTAGAACATGAAATTTGCTATGAGGCAGAGGAACAAAAAATAAGGGAAATTGAGAAGAATGGAACTTGGTAGATAGTTGATATTCTAAAAGATAAATAGGTGATAGGAGTAAATTCAATATATAAAAACAAATTTAAGAACTATGGAAAAGTTGAGAGGAATAAGACAAGATTAATATCCAAAGGATATGCACAATTCTATGTAGTAGACTATGAATAAACATTTGTACTAGTTTCTCACTAGGATACAATAAGAACAATTTTATCATCAACAACACATAATAATTTGGCAATTCACCAAATGGATGTGAAGTCAACATTATTTAATGCCTTCATTGAGGAAGAGGTTTATATGCACCAACCACCTTCTTTTGAATTAAGAAAGAAAGATAATATGGTAAGTGAATTAAAAAAATCACTATATGGCATGAAGCAAACTCATCAAGTTTGGTATTCATGAGATAAAAATTATTTCCACCAGCATGGCTTTGTTAGAAGTCAATACACCAACATTGTATGTGAAAAAGTAAGGTAACCTTATTTTAATGGTTTGTATTTATATTTATGACTTGATTTTTATAATTAAGAGTTTCAACATGATTCATGAATTTAAGAAAGAAATGATGAAAGAGTTTGAGATGACTAATATTGGATTGATGCATTACTTTCTTGCTATGGAGGTATATCAATCAATTAATTATATATTTATTTATCAAGAAAAGTTTTCCAAAATGATCTTGAGATGTTTCAAAATGGAAAAGTGTAAGGAAGTGGCAAATCCATCAATATAAGGTGAAAATTTGAGCATGGAAGATAAGAAAAATAGTGCTCAATAAGTCTTATTTTGTAGTATTTTTGATAGTATGATGTATCTAATAGATACTAAACCGTATACTTTTAATGCTTGATAAGTCTTATTTTCATGTTTATGACATATCCACATGAAAATCACACGCGATTTACAAAATAATAATTTGGTATATAAATATTGTGGTAGATCATGGCATTCATTATACAACATTAGAGAGTCTTGAATTAGTTCGATTTTCATATTCATATTGGTTTAGTCCAATAGATGATCACAAATGAACTTCAAGGTATTGTTTTAGTTTAAGAAGTGGCATTATAATTTGGACCTCAAAGAAGAAACAAATGGTTGGTATTTCTATACTAGAGGCAAAGTATAGAGAAACAACATAGGTATGTTGTCAAGGATTTTGGTTACAATTTTTTTTTTGAATATTTGTAGAAACAATGGAATTCTCCCCCTATTATACATTATGATAACAAAAATACCATTCAAATAGAAAATAATACTAATCTTCATGCAAGAACGAAGCATATAGAATCACTTCATTATATATTTTATTCAAAAAGGAAAAATAGAATTATAGTTTTGCAACATAGAGAATCAACTAGTTGATATTTGTATGAAAGTGATCCCAAGATATAGTTTTAGTTGATTATGCAAGCAAATAGAAAATTTTCCATTAAACATTAAAAGGGAGAATGTTGAAAAAACTAATACTTAAATTCTAATGTAATATTTTGAATAAACTTGAATTGCATGTATGCAATGGTTCTATTTTTTGATAGGTTAGAATAAACTACAACTACATCTATGCAATAACTATTCTATTTTGAACTGCAATTAATTGCCATGTTTTGACTGTCACGTAGTGAACTATTAGCTTACAATTAGTTAGTTCCTCTTTTTTAATGAGTTTATTCCATTTCTCATATAGTTTATAGTAGGCTAAATTATTATTTTAAATATGCCTATAATAATTTTATTTTTAAATAATGAGTCGATTTTATTTAGAATTGTAGACATCTATTCCAAATGTGTATAATCCCTTATTTTTGTCTTACAACAATAGTGAAAGTTGGAATAGGTCTGCAATGTATTATGTTCAACAAAAATTTACTTACTTGATTACTTTTATTCATATGTTTCTTTCTCATAATATTTCATAATCATATGTTTATTTTATATATTCAATTGAATCTTCTATTTTTAATTGACTTTTCTATTTGTATATATAATAAATATAATTTATATAATATTATCTAGACTAAAAATTCAAAAGAGAGATTTAAAATGACCATTAGTTGTATAAATTTATTTTATATCAAAGTTTATTTTTACCACTAGTAATATAACATAAGGAATATCTTATATCTAATAGTTCAAATAGTCATTCATGGCCTTCTTAGAGAGGATTGTGTAGTTTTGAATTAAAATGAACTCAAAGCTTATATATTTAAATATATGCAGTAATATTTTACAATGCATCAAATTCAAGATTTAAAGAGTTGCATAATCAATAAAAATATAATATTTATTAAAAGTTTTAAAAATAAAATAATAAACAAAATAGACTGAATTATTAAAAAAACTTCTCACTTAAATAAAATTGAATAGAAATAATATCAAAAATTATATGAGAGTTTAATAAATGTTAATGATTCACCCATACAATTGTAAAAATCATCAAATAACTCAAGTAAATTTCCATAACCGCACAAGCGAAGTCACTGTTTACTTTCGTACATGTAAATTTTCCTTTATTCCTTAAAAAGCAAAGGTTCTGAGGCATAGTCAAAATTACGAACACTTAGACATCTATTATTGTACTGGCAGACTTCTGATCTACCTATTGTTGGCTCTGCTTTCATTTTTTATGATTTTTAATCAAGCTATAAGGTACACCAAGCTTCTTCCACGTCTGCATGCACTACCTCTAAAACTCATTCAGTGCGTCTAATTATTGGGTACTCTTGAAAATGACATCCTAATTGAAAATTTTGATATCATATTTCAATTAATAATTACAAATTCTTTTCCGATTATCCCCAACTACAACTATCACTATTCTTTAGTTGTACACATTTACTCATGGAAGCACACATGTATTTCTCAACATAGCAAGCAATGTCACATTTACTAGTATTACTAATTTACTATTATTGTTGTTGTTTAAATTCATTTGTCCAACACATTATTCGGTTTGGCATAAATTATTATTTTTAAATATAAAACATGTGTGAAATATGATACAGTTGTATGTTTACTTAGATTAATGTTTGAGAAGAAATATCACAATGAAATTCAAAGGAAATATCGTCATCATTATTATAATAACAACAATATATAGATGTTTACAAAAATTATTAGACAAGACTTCTATAAGACTTATTTGGTTAATTTCTGTAGATAATGTTTATTTATTTTATATAATTTGTATAAAATATAAGAAAATGATATATATATATATATATATATATATATATATATATATATATATAAGTATAATTTTCAAACGTTTCAAATTAAAATTGGAATTGATGTTTTTTAATATTCATGACGTCAGGAGTTTTATAATTTTATATCATATAAAACCTTCTAGCATTATATTATATAAGACCTTCTCATACTCCCAATATATAAAATACAACAACTGTACTTCAAAAAATAAACATACATACTTTACCTATGTAAAATTTGAATTTGTAGTCTCCCTTTTAAAACACAAATTCTTCTACCATTCACTTTTTTCTTTTTCTAAATATACTACACCTAATTCTAAACCTTAACAACATGTCACACGGGAGAATAAAGGACGAAGGCTTTAAGCGTTGAAACATTATTATTGTTTGTTTATTGAAACACCCCGTAGCTAACCTAACCCTTGTTAAACTATAAGGTAAGTACTGGTAAGCGAGTTAGGGTTTCTTGAATTAAAGTATGAAACTGTAATATAGTACAATAATGTTATACTGAGTGCTAAAGTTTCACAAATTGTCAGAAAGAAGATATGGGTTAACAAGAAGTGATGGCAGGAAGGACCATACTACGTTTCATCTCCATCAAAAGTTTCATAGCCAGCAAAACATTTCTGAAATCGATTTTTCTGAAATATTTAAGGCCGTATCACAGAAGTAGGATCGTGGACAGCTTTCATAGATCGATCATCTCTTTCTGTATTTTGTCGGCAGCATCACAGACCATTCCTCCACTTGCGACAGGTCAGGCTTGAATATTCTACAGTTCTTATTTTTCAGCTGTGTGATTTTATAAAATACTTATTATTTTCTAAACATATCTTTAAGATTTCAGATCTGGCTATGGATTTGTTCATATCTTCATCCAGAATGTCAGAAACCTACCCATTTAGTAATACAAAAGGTTTCTCAAAACAAATAATTTGTGGGTCGTCTTCCTTCTAGATACTCTGTCAGAAGCTTCGATATTTTGAAAGTCGTTTCATCCTAAGTGTGTTTTACTGATAAAAGTATGGAGAGGATCGATTGTGGGTTATTTCATTCGCCCGTATTCAATCGTGATGCGTCTTCTGGTCACATCGGCCACTCTAAGTGTATACACCCTCCAAATTTGACCATTACAAAATCCTCTTGCCATTCTTCCTCCCCTCTTCAAATTTCTGCTCTGATTGATTATGAAAACCCAAAGCTTAGATACACCTATAAATCTGGTCACAATAAAGCTGCAATCACTGGTAAGAAAGACATCCACAAATATGTTGAAAGAAATAGGAGGAAAGACATGAAGACACTCTATTCTATGTTGAGATCCTTACTGCCCCATGAGTATATTATGGTATGTTCCTTTATTTTATTTTTAAAAAAAATTGTATTGTGCTCCCTTAGGGTTTAGTTCATGGTCAGTCCATTTGTTGTAATATAATTTACTGTACTCATCTGCGTGCAGGGAAACAGTTCAACAGCAGAACAACTATAGGGAACCACAGAGTACATCAAGCATCTAAAGCAAAGGGTTAAAGAGCTTACCCAAAAGAGAGAGGAGATGATAAAATTAGAAAAAATACGCTACGATCGGCATTATTCCGTTGCATCTGAGACTTTTCCTAGAGTTAAAATAAATTCTATTGGGTCGGGTGTTTTGATCTCAACTAGCACAATCAATTCACAGATCGTCTTGTCTGATCTGTTACTTACACTGGAAAATACTGGCCTTGATATAATTAGTTCTACTTCTTCTGCCATGAGTGACAAAATCTTTCACATCATACATGCCAAGGTATAATTCTATTTTTGGAGAAAGAACTGTTTAGCAGAAATGCGACAAAATTTATGAAAATGATTGAAAGATGTTATATTTTATATGGCAGGTTTCAGATATGCATAGATTTGAGAGCAGAACCCTTTATCAAAAGGTCTGGAATTTGGTAGATGCAAAGAGGCCCGATGCAAAACCAACTCAGACTTGAGGATACAGTATCCATTGTAATGATCTCTCTTCTAACCCCGTCCTTATACTAATCTGATTTCCATAATATTATTCATTGATAGATTTTCTTCCAGGAGAAATATGTAGTATCTATAGCATTGGTTTTGTCAATATTTCATCAAAAAATGAGATTTCAACGTTGTTTTGGAGTGCAACGCAAACAAGTAGGAAGTGTTCAACAGATTTAATATTTCTGTGTGTTTTGTGGAATTTGCTAGAGCTACCAGAGGTAGATATTTGCTTTATTTGCAGAACTTCATACCCAACTGCTTCAGCCGAATGTACTAAAATGATTGTCTAAGCTTCATTGCACTCTCAGGAACAAGGGTTAGTAAACTAACAAGTTTATTAAGTCTCTATAACATTTCGATATCATGTTAAACTCCTTACCTGTAACAAGTTTTAGAACGGACATAGGAAGAAATATTTTGTATGATTGAAATGGACCAGGTCGGTTAAATACCAGAGTCCGGTCTCAACTATAGAAAGCTGTGGATTTTCAAATAATGAACCAATTTCCTTCGCTCTTTCCACTTCCGCCCGCCCCCTTTATTTTTCATTTTAACTTTTCTTCGTTTGCTGTTTGTTTAAGCCTTCAGCATTGAAAGGATTTTCTTCGCTGAATAAAAATACTGAGGTTGGGAGACGTAACAATTTGAGATTCAAAAGTTAAACATGGAAGTGCATTTAGATTTAATTTTGAATGCCTTGAAATTACTGTGGTATTCCGATGTTCAGGGAATTATTTGCATATGTATTGATTAATTACTCAGATTCAGTCATCACTATGTTTTTATTATTACCAAAAAAGATTGGTAATAACAAGAATTATCAAGGTTGATTTAAACAAGCAAAACTATAATTTATTTTGTCCGCCGTTGACTCTATTTTTTAACTTGAATTTCCTAGTTATATTCGCTGATTAAATTGTTATTTTTATATTTTTATAAAATTCTACTTTTCACACGTTTTATATTCCTTAATTTTTGATTGGGTACGGCGCTAAACCACTAGATTGTACATACCCCATTTCTGAGAGTGATATTTTTTTATTTTTGAGAGGAAGTTTCAATACTTGTTTTTATATTTTCTTATTGTTTCCCTTTACCAGTTAGTATCACAATTTGACATCTAACCATGATCTATGGGAATGGATACGGAATGTATTGTCCGTTGTCAAATTTTACAAATTAAAAATGTTAAGCATTCAAATTTTGAGATTCAACTTCTATATACCTCTTTTTTCACTTGCATGTGCATGCATAATACGTAATGCTATTGATACAGATTTTATTTATATCAAACATGTTGACAGCTGCCTGAATATTTTTTTAGATTCTGTTTGGCCAATATTTGTGCAAACTAATTAAGGTCTTCCTAAATGACGTGCACTTGCGCCATATTATTCTGACTTAAATAGTAGTTTCTTTCCCCATATTATTCCCAACTTAAATAGTAGTTTCTTACAAGTTGGAGATTTTGTTTTTAATTTTTTATATATTTAAGTGTGCATATAAGTCGTGTGTTTTTGGACTTTTGTTTCATCTGCACCTCAAGTGAGTACTTTCGCTTCCATTGGAATTGAGACTAAACACTACATCTTTTTGACTGTCCGATTTAATATAATTAAACCACCAAATAAAATATATACAAAAGTTATTTAACCCTGGACCGCCTCAAGTACAAGAAGATATGTCTTCCTACTTTATGAGCGGTATATGTTAAACTTGTCTCACATACAAATAATACTCAGTTGATTGGAGTTCCCTTAAGAAGGTATTGAAGAGGTATTGCAGTTTTTCACATATGCCAGAAAACACAGCAAATTTAATATAATACTCAAACTTGCAGGTAGGAAGAATCCTGTCGTACAGAGTTCAACGGGAACTCAGGCATACTCGTAACATTAAAAACAAAAAGCAAGTGGGCGCACAAATTACTAGTTTAAATTGCGACTTTGATTATTTTAGCATCATATGTAATACAATAGGCAGGAATATTTCGCTACTGAGTTAAATCAGTATTTATCTAACCTCAACAAAGTCGCCAGGGTAGTGGTAAAGCTTCTCATCCCATATCAAAAAATATTGTCCTTCTAGAGACTCGGAACTCCAATAGAAACTGTATGTTTTAGATAAATCCCTGTAATTATTGCCAATGACACAGTCCTCGAAAAGCAGTCTAAAAGTTGGAGATCATCAAGAGCTTAGAGGTATCACTACAACATTTTAAGATACTTTTTAATCAGTTCTTTTTAGGTTAAGATTTTGATATGCATCATTTTTACGACATTTGAAAGTGCCATGAAAAGTATTTTAATTATATGTTATATGGATGAATTTTTATTCACAAAGCTGTTATGGCTAAACAATTTTTTATTTTTTATTTCTGTCATAAAATTGTTATTGATAATCGTAAATTTCATTTGAGATGGCACAACAATGTCTTCAATATCTTTTTAGTAGACAAACAGTTTCTTTTAAATTATACAGACAGTTTTTTAATTTAAAATATTAAGGTGATTTAAATATTTTTTTAATGTGATTTATTTTATTTTTTATTTTTAAATATAAGTTTTTGAAAAAAAAAAATTAAAATTTATTTGGGATTAATTATTAGAAAGAAGAAGTATATGCATAAAAAGTAAATTAGAACATTCTTAAATAAGGAGAAATGTAATGAATCACATTATAGGTATTAAATGTGATAATTGTCATTTAATATTATAATTTTAATTAAAAAAAGTAGTCAATTATAATACTGGCAAAAATTATGTCACTTCATTTTCTATAACAATATTTTATTTAAAATTAACAGAAGATCATTATAATATTATTTATTTAAAAAACAAATAAAAATCAATTTAATTTTATTTTTAGAGAGCTAAACCCATAATAAAATAGACCAAAAAATAAATTATAAATATAATTAGAAATTAAAATTTTCAAATTTAATTATTATTTTTAATATAAATGATATTAAAATTTCAATATAATTAAAAGTAAAATTAAAATTCAAGAGTTTTAATTTATTAATGAAAGGTATCCACATATGACCAACCCCTAAGCCCTCATGTATATTCAAATAATGAGAGTTCTTAATTATTTAATTAGCTTCTCTTAATTTTTTATTTTCATACTCATTTTCGATGGCAATAATCTTATCATTTTATGTGAATCAAATATTTGGTCTTGCAAGAATACTTAGTTAAAGAAAACTTATATTTCTTCTCCAATCATATATCTACAATATATTTATTATTTCTTGTCTAGATATAGACCTTTACCTTTCTTCAATGCAAGTGACACCATTTCCGAATGGTATTTAGTTGTCTCTAAAGATTTATTAAATTTTTTGGATGTAAAAGAGTGGTGACATCTTAAGATTTTTATGATTTTATCAAATACAAATTCGATGTAGGGGAAGAAAATAATTATCCCTCTTTTTGAAGGCTCATTATTTATGGTTCCTACTAAAACAATCATTGAATTATTTAATAACCTTGAAAAATTACCTATGACCATAACCATTACACATAAAATCCCTATTAAATGCTCAAATTATTGATCCATATTTTGCTCATCTCTAATCCTAAAATATCTAGTATCTTCAGCGTCGTTGCCTTTTATGCTAGGGAATAGTATGAAGAAGCATATAGATAGAGGTATGTGTGGGCTCATTTTTGAGAAACCTTTATAACTAGATATTTATGCTCATTAAGAAAAGGGAGTACATTTTAGAAGGGAAAGATTCCTTCTCCCTCAACCTCTTTGGAGAAATTTATACTTGACACTAGATTGTTGAGATGGAAATGAAAGTATTCCAAACTATCTCCACTATGTTTCTATCCAAAATTAGATGTTTTGATGTAGCTCTTTAACAATTTAGACTTAATAGTAAAGGAGGAATGACACTTTTATTCAAAATTCTCCATTAAGAAGTTTTCCACCAAAGGGGAAAGAGGCAGTGGAAGTGGTAAGATCTCTCATGGATGAAGAAATGACAAGGTTGGAATTATTTTGATTAAGATCCACCACCTTCTCCTTTAAGATTATTATATTTTAATGATGCAAAGGGATGAACATGTATTTTCCTCTTTCCCCAAGGTTTTTGTTCTTTAAATCCACTAGAAAAAAAAGAAACAAGAGAAATTATTGAGATAAGCAATCATTGTCTTAATTTGATTAGAGATGATGGCTTTGGTGAAGGTCATGCATACAGACCTATCATTAACAACTTAACATGTCCATTTTTAAAAAATAATTTAATTGTAATTTTTACACTAGTTTATTATAAAAAATAATAATTGAATTATTAAAATTTTAATTTTTAATAACATTTAAATTTTTTTTTTGGTATATCTCATTAAGAGGTTCAAATCATATTAGATTTTACCATTAACATTTATGAGGCTATATTTTATTATTAAGTATTATTATTTAATTGAATACCCCATTAAAATAATCACTTGATTGATTAATTGGGATACTCTATTAAGAAAAATGAGTCCATATAAAAATCAAGTGATTGGTTGAATGGAGCATTCAAACACATTATATTTAAATAATTAGGTAATATCACATTATATTTTTTTAACCAATGCAAATTGAGTCCCAAACCATATTAGGTTGTCAGAATTAATTTTAGGTTGTTTAAATTAGGTTAAATAACATCAATCCTTCACAATTAGGGCATATCAAGTCTAAATTAATATTAGGTTATCACAATCATGGCATATTGAGTCCAAAATCATATTAGGTTGTTGTAAACCTATTTATGATGTTCAATATACATCAATAAAGTGCTCCAATATATATAAAATGGATCTAATTAGGTCTAAAATATCATTAATATGTTTTAAATGTGTTTAAGTGGCTTGGTATGGGTAAGGACACTCAATTATGAAAAATAAAATTCAAAATAATATTAGGTTTTTGAAAATATATTCGAGGGGATTTATATTTCTTAATTTTCTACCCCATAAAATTAATCAAGTAGTTGGTTGTATAGGTCACTTGACTAGGGCATAGTTAATATGAGATTACATTTGCTTGTCATAATTATAATTAGGAGGCTCAATATTCCTTAATTATGTGCCCTATATAATTTTTTGAATAAAACACTTAATTAGAATAAATAAAATATGAAATTATATTATATTATCATAATTTATATTTAAAGGGTTTGATATGCCCTAATTATATGATCCATTTTGCATACAATCTAGAGATTAGTTACATGGGACCTTCAATTAAAGCATATCGAGCTTGAAATTACTTTTGGTTGTTAGAATAATAAGAATGACTTTAAAATAGATAACAAAGAAAATTTAAATATGAAAAAAGTCTAATTAAGGGCTTCTAAATATGGACATAAAGTCAAAAAAAAATTAAACTTAAAGTCCTCAACTAAGGAGTTCCTACATCATATTTCAAATATCCTCAACATCACATCTAAAAGCACCCTAATGTCACCACTTAATTCATACCAATGTGATCCCCTTAAGATAATCTAATCTCACCAATAAAGTCACTCTAGGTCAATAGTTAAGTCAACTTAACATATTTTTCTAACGATAAGATTTTTAAAGACACCCTAGAGTCATCTTATAAAAATGTCTTCTAAATGAAAATTAAAATATGAATTGAAGGGTTATAATTTAAAAAAAATAAAAATTTAAAATGACTTAAAGGTAATTTTAGAAGGAAACTTTAAATGATCTAAATGTTTTAGTATATGGTGGAACCAAGTACCCATATGCAAATTGACAACTTTTTTAATGACTTAAAATTTTATTAAGACATTTTTATCAAAACTTCAAAAATGATGAAATCCAAAAATACAATGAAATAAAAATCAAAATGAATTTTAGGATGATCAAATAAAACCCAAAGCATACAACAAATAAATGTAATATTATTCATGAAAAAATAAAAGAAATTTCAAAATTTAAAAATTTAAATGTGAAATTAAAATGTATCGAAAAGAATAAAATGAAAGGAATTAATTATGTTCATGAAGGCATGAATTTTTTTTAAAAATAGTAAAACATTTATTTTTTTTAAAATATTTAAAGAATATATAAAAAATAAATACCTTATTTTAAGGTATTATAAAACTTACTATCTGCATATTGTATTATAATATATTTATATATATATTACTTTAAATTTATAATATAACTTTGTGTTATTTTAACTTAAAATTACTAAGCATCAATTTTATTAATTTATTTTAATTTATTACATTTTTAATTAAATTATATTTATACAAAACCTACCTTCAAACTCTAGTTAAAACTCATTAATTAAAAAAATAATATCTATATATAATTAATAATATAGATTGTCAAGTACCTACTGTACATCACATGTACAATTAGTATGGGTTCATCCCCTGAAAAGGGATTATGCTAATAATGAATAAACATTCCTCACTTGATTAATTATGTAGCAACAATTCATTTATATGAAAATTTAAAAAGTGTGCTAATATATATTTTAAATAAAGATGTAATTATTTGAAAACTAATTTTTTAAACATTGTGCATGAAATTTCATCATGACGTCATTAAACTAGCCAAAGAAGTAGAAGAAAGATTAGGAAGACATATCGGAATAAAAAGTCTATAAAACAATACATTGTTTGAGGTACATTGAGTGCCTAAATATTATCTTTATTTTTAGTGATTATGTTGAATTATGAGTTAAAATATTATCATTAAATTTATATTTTTAATTAAATAATACAAACATTACATTGAATTTAAGATAATATTTAAACTTCTAAAATTATATATTAAATCAATAATTTTGATGTATATATATGTTGAAGAAAAAAAATATAAAGTAAAAGTTATTTTTATGCTATTTTGATGAAGACAATCATCCTATTATAATATTATAAATAGTAAAAAAAAATATCTAAAAAAAATTAGTGAATGAAATGTTTCAGTGTTGGAAGAAAAGAAAATACATTTTTGAACTCTCTTTAAAGATGTTTTAAGAAAGGTGTCAAGATGAAAAATAAAGCATACACTTTATTTTTAAATGATTTCTATGATCATTACATCGATCACGTGGATGATAGATTTGATGATGATCATCAAGAAAAACAAAATGTCAATAATAATTCTTCAAAAAATAAAAACTAGTGAAAATATTTGAAATGTTTTAAATCTCTTTTATTAATATTTGGATAATTTAAAACATCAATATATAATGTTAAATTATACCTGACATATTTTGAAATTATAATTATGATAGTCAAACATCAACATAACTCTTTAATTGATGTTAGATTATTATTTATAAAATCTGGAAACATATATTATCTTTAATTTGTCATTTATTTAATATAATGATCTAAATTTAATTTTTTAAATTATTAATAATAATTTATTGTGAAAGAAAAATAATTTCATTTTTATGTGTTGACACAATAAATATCATCAATTTTGATGATTTTTAAATAAACTATGATGTATGGACAACCAATTACATTTTGTACAACAAGAAATATAAACATACAGTTAATTTTTTTCCTAAAAAAGAACAACATGATATGAAATAATACTTTGAAGCAATATTATTCCAAATAATGTTTCTTGACATACAATTCTTCAAAATAAACAATTTTTTAAAATTAAAAATAGTTTTTTTTTTTTCCCATCAAATTACAATACAATAAAGTACATTGAGTTTCTTTTGAGTGCCAATAATAAATAATGTTAATCCTTTTGTTTTTAAAATATCAATTAACTATTCTCATTAATCAGTAATATTAACTAATTATTCTAATTAACTAATAATATTGATAAAATATCACTTAACTACTTTAATTAATCATCAATATCAATTAACTACTCTAATTTACCAATAATATTAATAAAATATAACATTAATAAAGAACACCTACTTTATCATTATCATTTCTTAATAAATAAGATATTTAAAATATTAATGCCCACCTTCGACCTCCAAGTGATGAGTTGCATGACATCCGAAAAGCATTATAATGTTAAAACTTTAAGACTGATTAATACAAAGTAGTTCATTGATGATATATTTTGATCGACTATTTATGATTTTCATCTTAACCAATTATTTAATGGCGAAGGTTTTTATAAGGCTTGCTTCTCTAATTTTTTTTTTTTTTTTTTTTTTTTCCTTTTTGGGATTACTGAAACTACAGAAAGAAACTCTGCATGATAGTACTACGAGTTTTCTACAGCTAAAAACAATGATTTTAAAGTAAACCCATCACGGGTGAAAACAACAGAATCATTAACGAAACACGGACGGAAGAAAATGAGATGACATTGAAAATAGGGTTTTATTTAGATTCTGCAGACTAGTAGAGCTTCGTTTCTCAGAAACTAACACAACGTTACAAGTTTTTGTTACACAGTTCAGCAGAGCTTCGCTGCTGTCTTTTCACATACATCAAAATTACAAAAGATACAATGAATACTTTTTTGTTTCAAGCTTTTGAATTCCCTAGAGACTAGTTGTAAAACCTGGGTGATAGAGAACATATCATCACGAAGAGCATTAGTGAATTCGCATACAACTTGGCAGGGACACAGATATTTTTCATGATCAAGATATTCGCATACGATATCATGCTGTCAAGAACGGAAAACATTCAATGAAAGTAGGTTGGATTCTAGCTGTCTTGAACATGTCATCAACCACTATGCTAGATTAAAACATGGAATGTTAAGTCACCCAACACCCCCTCTTAATCTAGACTACCAAGAACATCTCTTAAACCTATGTATTCTTGAAGTTACTCAAAAACATTCTTTGATAATGGTTTTGTAAAAATGTCGGCAAACTAGGCTTCAGACTCACAGAATTCTAGAAAGACTTCATCATTGTTGACTAGCTCATGAATTAAATGATATATTGTGTCTATATGCTTATTTCTTTTCTAAAAAATGTGATTTCTATAAAAAAAAAAAAAAGTGATTTCTAAATAATGCTATGGATGAATTATTATCACAACAAAATTCTGTTGCCTCTTCTTATCTATGCTCTAAATCAAATGAAACTCTCCTCATCCAAATTCCCAGCCACGAATTCTGCTTCTATAAATGAAACGGTGACTATCAGCTATTTTTTAGATGCCCATGAAACTATACCCGATGTAAAGTGAAAAATGTAACCAGAAGTGCTTTTTTTTATCATCAATGTTGCCAACACAATCATTGTCCGTATATCTAATTAGTTTGAATTCTTCAGAAGGTACATCGAAGATTCCAAAGTGTTTTGTACCAACAATGTATCTTAATATTCTTTTGGCTGCTTTCCAATATGATCCTCTTGATTTTTCCCTAAACCTTGAGATATGGCTAATGCCATACATAATATTAGGTCTCGTGGCAGTTAAATACATTAGGCTGCCAACAAGTCTGTTGTATAAATTGGGATTGAAATTGGATCCTTTAACTTCTTTGTTGAGTTTTAATCCCATGACAACTGGTGTTGGTGTTGGATTCACATTCACCAATTTGAATCTTTTTAACAAATTATTAGCATAATTTAATTGACATGTAAAAATACCTTTTTCAGATTGATTAACCTCTATTCCAAAAAAGTACCTTATCAATTCCAAATCTACAATAACAAATTGTGTTTTCAATGTTGTCTTAAACAAATCAATTGATATGTTTGTAGTGAGTGCGAAGTCATTCACATATAAGCATAAAATCAAAATTTAACTTTTATCATTCATTTTTTTATATACACAATTGGTTTGTTGTTCCATTTGTTGAACCCATTATTAACAAAATACGAGTCAATTTTATTAAATCAAGCTCTCAAAGCTTGTTTTAATCGATATAAGGGTTTTTTCAGCTTGCAAACCTTATGTTCTTGTCCTAAAAATTTATATCTAGATGGATGTTGTACGTAGACTTCTTATTCTATGATCCCATTTAAGAATTTAATATCCATTTGATACACTTTTCAATTATTTTGAGCATCGATAATCAACACCATTTGAACAGTGTCTAATCTAGTCTGAGTGTCACAAACATGATCAAGGTGTCAAAACCCCTCCCACATAATAGTGCCCTAATTGGATAGTAGTGTCATTTGGCACTAGTGTCCCTATTTTTGTGGTAGTATCCTTTATACATAACTATTCCTAAATTCTAGGTGCACTTGCATCTTGGTCTTTCACTTATTCCTACGTGCATGAATTTTATAACCATCTATATGACCTATTTTGACTAATTTTGTGAGTAAACCATAATCATCTATTTTTTGAGGATATCCAATTGATATAAGAAGTAAAGTGTGTTTTTAGTGGGCTAGGCTAAACATCCTCAACACCCCATTATGATGAGAGTTGTCTGCATATAAATACTCTAAAGATGGATCAAGCATGACATATTTCTCTCCACCTAAGTGATGGTAGTATAATTGTAGACTTGAGTACTTTGAATATGCTTGAGACTGAAAATATAAGTAATATGAGTTTAATATTATTGTAGATGGTTGTATACAGAAGTAAGGAAGAACAAGGATTGATAATCTTAAATGTGCGTAGCTAATTTTGAGTTTGATGTGTAATTTGCATCTCATTTCCATCTAGTGGTTAGAGGGCTAAAATTCATGGATATATATTATTTTGGTAATTTTGCGAGTGTTAAAATAGGTCTAGGCCAACCCTATGTGGTCTAAGATTTGAAAAGATATCTAATTATTAAAAAAAAAAAGAGAAAAGAAAATAACACCAAATTTGGGACACTAGTATCATGGGGTGCTACTGTCCCTTTTATGATGCTAGTTTTCAAGTTGTAGAAATTGAGGTATAAAGGGCCAAGAGACAAGAATGACAGTCTGGGACTAATTTACAGATGTCTAGGGATGCATGTGGCCAACACAAAGGATAGATAAGTGTAATAATATGTCCTAAGATAGGTCTAGGGATATGTGGTCTCAAATAACACTCGAAGCACTCAAGTGTTATTTTAGGTGATTACATTTGGCCTCCCTTTGTGTTAGAAATGCAAAAAGTCAAATGATTAGGTTAAATGAAAAAAAAACATACCTGGACTTACCTAAGAGATAAATGCATGTGAGTCTAGATCTAAGAATGTGAAGTATGTGCCATTACATGTCGTGCAAATGATATATGCATAGATCAATACTTGATTAAAATATATCCAAAGCAAAGACAAAATTGAGTAAAGAATTAAAACTGAGTAAAGAGATAAAACTAAGTAAAGGGATAAGGGAGAGGAAAATAATTAATAC
Organism: Torreya grandis; assembly: GCA_037957365.1. Lineage (NCBI taxonomy): Eukaryota > Viridiplantae > Streptophyta > Pinopsida > Cupressales > Taxaceae > Torreya > Torreya grandis. The sequence goes on along the minus strand of JARHVA010008479.1, from coordinate 170,279 downwards.
ACCTCACTAGGTACACAAATTGATGCATACGCCTAGTGACACCTATGTATGTCTATGTATACAATGATCAAATGATGAATAACTTGGACTGAGCTAACTTCATGCTTAATCCCCATGTGTGTGTGGCTTAAGAACTCAATCTAGTTTTGACTACATCATTTCCTATCCCTATTTGGTGGATCATGATTTGTAAATAGCTTGGATTAGACTGATGGTGTATCCAACATTCTTATATAGGTACCTTCAGAAGTAGACTATGACTCCATCATTGCCTACCCATGTTTAGTAGATGTATCTAAAACAAAAACTTTTGATGTAACTAAAAATGTTGAACTAGAGATATCTAATTAGATATGTTAGCTCTACGACCAATTAATTCTATTAGGAGGTTTTGGGCCACTCAAGAATACCAAACACTATAGATGGAGTAAGGCATGAATCTAGTGAGTAACCTAGAAAATTGTGTTTGATGTATACAACATAAATAATGACATGGAATTTGTCATTTCATATGATAAACTAGCGTGTAACTGAGCATACAAAAATAATGCACCACACACATGCCATCAAATATGATATATGAACATATGGATTTTGGACTGAATTGATATAATTTGTTTCTAAGTATATGAAATAAAAATAATAATGATATGAATTTGAACTAAACTGAGCGAAATTGGTAAATCTGTAATTTAACGTATGTAAACCTAGAATCTATATGTTATATAGTTTTGGAAAATATAGAAGTTTATGAAACTAAGGTTACTAGACAATAGAGCCACATCTTGGACAGTAGCACCATGTGGTGCTAGTGTCCCAATTTAGGTGCTAATGTTTGACTATTCTAATTTTTGTGCAAATATAACTAATCTTTGTATCACTATTTCCTAATGTGTTTAAATGAGTCTATTTTCTATATTTTGAGTCTGTGTACTAAAAAATTATACTCTAAGTGCATTCAGATAGCCTGATCTTTGTAATAAACCCTAATGAATGGCCCCTATTCTCGAGGGGAGTTATTGTACCTATGCAAGAACTATCATCAAAAGAGAAATCTTTGAGAAATATGTGTTAGCTAGAGCATATATTATATCTACGCAATAAACCAATATAATGTACATACATTACATCAGAATGTAAGATAACTTGAGCATAAGTTTGTAATTTGTGATGTATGTTAGATCTAGCATTCCCAAGGATATCAAGATAGATATAATAATGTATATGAATAAAAAATTTGAGTAATAATTGAGCAGTTACCTAGGGTAATGTGGAATAATGTCCATCATGGAACACAAGTAGGAAGGGGAAATGCATAAGGTCCCTTTTGCAATCTAAAACCAGAGTGTGTAATACTCAAGAGACAAGTTTCATGGTTATGATGCATATAAGAAAGAATATATACAACACACATGAGGTATGTAAAATAGGCTAAGGGACCATAATACAAGGGACATGGGCACACGTCACTAAATTTGAAAAATAAAGATATAAAAGGACATGTTCAAATGTCCACATACATAAATAACAAGCAAGTTGGCTTAGAGACACATAGAAGGACATGTTCAAATTTCAACATAAAAAATTGAGAAAGCACACTTAAGGACATGGGTACATGTACAAAGCATACATATAATGGAAAGAAGTGGTGTAGAACCATAAAGCAATGACTTATTTAATTTCCTTGAATAGAAGAAGCATAGAGACACAATCAAGTCTAAATTAGGAAAGATATAAATGAAAGTATGCATGATCATGTAATATAAATTTGTGGAAGAGCTAAGATGTACATATGCTAAGTCTAAAGTAGTAGTAACATGATCAATATTAAGATAAAATAATGCTAAATATGTGATGTAGTGTTTAGAAACATGTAACTTGGTAATCAAAACTATGTATAGGGTGTCTCCAAATGGGCAAATGTGTCAAAATGAAGAACTTGTATATTTATGTATATGCCTCAATGGTTATATAGTAGGAAATATATATCAGTGTAGTAGACTTGAGTCCTGTATGTAATATTTAAACACTCAAAAATAAGGAGTGAAGTATGTGTGTATGATAAAATTGACAATGCTAAGATTTATAGCATATTTAGTGTCTATAAAATATAAGAAGTGTAAACATGACAATGCATATAATCTATAATTTATGTTTTCTACATAAATATCTGAATGTTTTTTCATTTTGACATATTATATTATTTTCATATTTTATAGATATAAGATATGTACAAGAAACATGAAAATGAAACTATTTACAAAGATCAATAAATTAAAGGAAAGTATGTACACTAAGGGAGGAACAATACTAACTGATGAGTCTCATGTGAGATTCATTATAAATGTGGCATGTGTGAAATGAATGATCAATGATCATGCACACTATACGAATAGGTAATTGTGGTCCTAGAATGTAATTTATTGAGTGATTTATAGCTTGCACTATTTATGAATGATGGGAATTACCCCATCAATGGAGAAGAGCCAAAGGATCTTGTATGTGTAGAGCACATAAAATTATTGATCAATCTCAGAAACATATTTATTCGAATGTAAAACATTACAATATAGAGAACATCAATCTCATAAAAATAGGAGATAAAACTAATCCTATCCTAACTCTACATGATTTGAATAAACCACTTTTATTTATTCAACACATTATTTTATCTTACTTTCAAAAATTATGACTAATTCCCAACATCACCCATTTAGTTCTAACATACACCTAAAATCATGGTGAGCTTCACACCCAAAATTGTTGGTTCATTCAGATATTTATGGTTATATGAAAACACATGGTAATGGTAAGAGTTTTTATTTATTTAAATTTATAGAAAATTATTTATAAATACATGGGTCTATGTCTCAAAGAAAAGAGTTAAGCAGTTGGTTGTTTTGTGAGATTCAATGTTTTAGTTGAAAAGGAAAGTGGTTATTCAATTAAAATTTTGAGGACTAATGGAAAAGGTGTGTACAAAATTCAAATCAATATAGTGATTATTATGCTAAAATTGGAATCAAAAGTCAACTTAGAACATCATACATGTTATAACAAAATGAAGTTGTTGAGCAAAAAAATTGAAGCATTGTTGAAATGGCAAGGTCCATGTTACAAGAAAAATGAATGGAAAATGAGTTTTGGGAAGAAGCGATAGATAAAACTATGTATATTAGTAATTTTAGTCCCACATTAGTTGTAAATAATTATAAATTAGATAAATATCAGTCTAGAAGAATACCCAATATGGAACACATAAGAGTTTTCAATTTATATCATCTAAAAAGAAACTAGAAAGAATCTTGATGGAAAAAGTGAAGTTTGTGTTCTTGTTTGTTATTATAAAAAGACTAAATCATTTACATTTTGAATCCCAAATAAATAAAATCAATAGTATAATGTGATGTGATATTTGATGAAGGGGAAGTATGGAAAGAAGGTTTAAAATAGGAAATATCAATAATTATTGAACTAGAGTCATCTCAAAATGACATTACACCTTTTTCCATGTGTCTTAGTAGTAGTTCAAGACCTGGTGGTAGAATAATTTTATCACCAAGAAATTTTCTATCTAGCATAAGACAAAATATGAAATCAACTCCAAAATCCCTAAAGAAGGTAAGAAAACCTTGAATAAATATATTAGAAGACCAAAAATCAAGAGGGTACAAATCATATTTTTAACTTTACTTTACTTTGTCAAAATTTGAATAAAAATAGAAGTTGTTATAAAGATGTAATAGAACATGAGATTTGGTGTGAGCCAGGGGAAGAAAAAATAAGGGAAATTGAAAAGAATGGAACTTGGGAGCTAGTTGATATTCTAAAAGATAAATAGGTGATACGAATAAATTCAATATAAAAAACAAATTTGAGAACTATGGAAAAATTGAGAGGAGTAAGACAAGATTAGTATCCAAAGGATATGCACAATTCTATGGAGTAGACTATGAATAAACATTTGTACTAGTTGCTCATTAGGATATAATAAGAACAATTTTAGCCTTGACAACCCATAATAATTTGGCAATTCATGAAATGGATGTGAAGTCAACATTCTTGAGTTCCTTCATTGAGGAAGAGGTTTATATGTGCCAACCTCCTGCTTTTGAATTAAAAAGGAAAGATGATATCGTATATGAATTAAAAAAAATCACTGTATGCCATGAGACAAGCTCATCAAGTTTGGTATTCATGAGTTAAAAGTTATTTCCACTAGCAGGGCTTTGTTAGAAGTTAATACACCAAGATTTTATGTGAAAAAGTAAGGTAACCTTATTTTAATGGTTTGTATTTATATTTATGACTTGATTTTTATAGTTAATAGTTCCAACATGATTCATGAATTTAATAAATAAATGATGAAGGATTTTGAGACAACTAATATTGGATTGATTCATTACTTTCTGGGTGGGGAGGTACATCAATAAATTAATTCTATATTTATTTATCAATAAAAGTTTTCCAAAATGATTTTTAGATGTTTCAAAATGGAAAAGTGTAAGGAATTGACAACTCCATCAAAATAAGGTGAAAATTTGAGCAAGGAAGATAAGAGAAATAGTTCTCAATAAAGCTTATTTCTTAGGATTATTGGTACTACAATGTATCTAATAGATACTAAACCATATACTTTTAATGCTTGATAAGTCTTATTTCCATGTTTATGACATATCCACATAAAATCACATGAGATTTAAAAAAATAATAATTTGGTATATCAATAGTGTGGTAGATCATGGAATTCATTAGACAACATCAAAGAGTCTTGAATTAGTTTAATTTTCAAATTCATATTACTTTAGTTCAATAGATGATCAAAAATGAACTTCAGGGTATTGTTTTTTGTCTAATAAGTGGCATTATAATTTTGATCTCAAAGAAGAAACAAATGGTTGGTCTTTCTATAATAGACGAATTGTATATAGAAACAACATAGGTATGTTATCAAGGATTTTGGTTATGAAAAGTTTTTGAATATTTTTACAAACAATAGAATTCTCCTCCTATTATACATTATGATAACAAAAGTACCATTCATATAGCAAATAATACTAATCGTCATGCAAGAATGAAGCATATAGAATCACTTCATTATATATTTTATTCAAAAAGGAAAAGTACAATTATAGTTTTGCAACATAGAGAATCAACTATTTGATATTTGTATGAAGGCAATCCCAAGATATAGTTCCAGTTGATCATGTAAGCAAATACAAAATTTTCCCTTAAAAATTAAGCGGGAGAATGTTGATAAAAATAATACTTAAACTCTAATGTAATATTTTGAATAAACTTGAATTGCATGTATGCAATGGTTCTATTTTTTGATAGGTTAGAATAAACTACAACTACATCTATGCAATAACTATTATATTTTGGACTACAAATAATTGTCATGTTTTGACTGTCGCATAGTGAACTGTTAGCTTACAATTAGTTAGTTCCTCTTTTTTATGAATTTATTCCATTTTTCATATAGTTTATAGTAGGCTAAATTAATATTTTAAATATGCCTATAATCATTTTATTTTTCAATAACGAGTCGATTTTATTTAGAATTGTAGACTTCTATTCCAAATGTGTATAATTCCTTATTTTTGTCTTACAACAATAATGAAAGTTAGAATAGGTCTGCAATGTATTATGTTCAACAAACATTTACTTATTTGATTACTTTTATTCATATGTTTCTTTCTCATAATCTTTCAAATCATATGTTTATTTTATATATTCAATTGAATCTTCTATTTTTAATTAGATTTTCTATTTTTATATTTAATAAATATAATTTATATAATATTATCTAGACTAAAAATTCAAAAAAGAGATTTAAAAGGGCCATTAGTTGTACAAATTTATTTGATATCAAGGTTTATTTTTACCACCAGTAATATGACAAAGAATATCTTAAATCTAATAGTTCAAATAGACATTCATGGCCTTCGTAGAGAGGATTGTGTAGTTGTAGATGAAAATGAACTCAAAGCTTAGATATTTAAATATATGTAATAATCTTTTATAATACATCAAAATCAAGATTTAAAGTATTGCATAATCAATAAAAATACAATATTTTTAAAAAGTTTTGAAAATAAAATAATAAACAAAATAAACTGGATTATTAAAAAAACTTCTCAATTAAATAAAATTGAATAGAAATAATATCAAAAATTATATGAGAGTTTAATAAATGTTAATGATTCACCCATACAATTGTAAAAATCATCAAGAAAAATCAAGTAAATTTCCATAACCGCACAAGCAAAGTCACTGTTTACTTTCGTGCATGTAAATTTTCCTTTATTCCTTAAAAAGCAAAGGTTCTGAGGCATAGTCAAAATTATGAACACTTAGACATCTATTATTGTACTGGCAGATTTCTGATCTACCTATTGTTGGGTCTGCTTTCATTTTTTATGATTTTTAATCAAGCTATAAGGTACACCAAGCTTCTTCCACGTCTGCATGCTCTACCTCTAAAACGCATTCAGTGCGTCTAATTATTGGGTACTCTTTAAAATGACATCCTAATTAAAAATTTTGAGATCATATTTCAATTAATAATTATAAATTATTTTCCGATTATCCCCAACTACAACTATCACTATTCTTTAGTTGTACACATTTACTCATGGAAGCACACAAGTATTTTTCCACATAACAAGCAATGTCACTTTTACTAGTATTACTAATTTACTATTATTGCTATTGTTTAGATTCATTTGTCCAACAAATTATTTGGTTTGGCATAAATTATTATTTTTAAATATAAAACTTGTGTGAAATATGATACAGTTGTATGTTTACTTAGATTACTGTTTGACAGAAATCTTACAATGAAATTTAATGGAAACATCGTCATCATCATTAGAATAAAAACAAAAATATATAGATGTTTACAAAAACTATTAGACAAGATTTTTATTGGGTTTATTTGGTTAATTTCTGTAGATAATATTTTTTTATGTTCTATAATTTGTATAAGATATAAGAAAATAATATATATAAGTATAGTTTTCAAACTTTTCAAATTAAAATTGGAGTTGAATTTTTTTAATATTCATGATGTCAAGAGTTTTATGATTTTATATCGTATAAAACCTTTTCGTATTATATTATATGAGACCTTCTCATACTCCCAATATATAAAAGACAACTAACTATACTTAAAATAATAGACATACATACTTTACCTATGTAAAATTTGAATTTGTAGTCTCCCTTTTGAAACACAAATTCTTCTACCATTCACTTTTATTTCTTTTTCCAAATATACTACACCTAATTCTAAACATTTACAACCTGTCACACGGGAGAATAAAGGACGAAGGCTTTAAGCGTTGAAACATTATTATTGTGTGTTTATTGAAACACCCCGTAGCTAACCTAACCCTTGTTAAATTGTAAAGTAGGTACTGGTACGCGAGTTAGGGTTTCTTGAATTAAAATATGAAACTGTAGCATACTACAATAATGTTATACTGAGTGCTAAAGTTTCACAAATTGTCAGAAAGAAGATATGGGTTAACAAGAAGTGATGGCAGGAAGGGCCATGCTACGTTTCATCTCCATCAAAAGTTTCATAGCCAGCAAAACATTTCTGAAATCGACTTTTCTGAAATATTTCAGGCCGTATCACATAAGTAGGATTGTGGACAGCTTTTATAGATCGATCATCTCTCTCTGTATTTTGTCGGCAGCATCACAGACCATTCCTCCACTTGCGACAGGTCAGGCTTGAATATTCTAAAGTTCTTATTTTTCAGCTGTGTGATTTTATAAAATACTTATTATTTTCTAAACATATCTTTAAGATTTCAGATCTGGCTATGGATTTGTTCATATCTTCATCCAGAATGTCAGAAACCTACCCATTTAGTAATACAAAAGGTTTATCAAAACAAATAATTTGTGGGTAGTCTTCCTTCTAGATACTCGGTCAGAAGCTTCGATATTTTCAAAGTTGTTTCATCCTAAGGTTGTTTTACTGATAAAAGTATGGAGACGATCGATTGTGGATTATTTCATTCGCCCGTATTCAATCATGATGCGTCTTCTGGTCACATCGGCCACTCTAAGTGTACACACCCTCCAAATTCGACCATTACAGAATCCTCCTGCCATTCTTCCTCCCCTCTCCAAATTTCTGCTCTGATTGATTATGAAAACCCAAAGCTTAGGTACTCCTATAACTCTGGTAACAATAAAGCTATCACTGGTAAGAAAGACATCCACAAATATGTTGAAAGAAATAGGAGGAAAGACATGAAGACGCTCTATTCTATGTTGAGATCCTTACTGCCCCATGAATATATTATGGTATGTTCCTTTATTTTATTTAAAAAAAAATTGTATTGTGCTCCCTTAGGGTTTAGTTCATGGTCAGTCCATTTTTGTAATATAATTTACTGTACTCATCTGTGTGCAGGGAAAACGTTCAACAGCAGAACAACTATCGGAAACCACGGAGTACATCAAGCATCTAAAGCAAAGGGTTAAAGAGCATACCCAAAAGAGGGAGGAGATGAGAAAATTAGAAAAAAAACGCGAAGATCGGCATTATTCCATTGCATCTGAGACTTTTCCTAGAGTAAAAATAAGTTCCATTGGGTCGGGTGTTTTGATCTCAACTAGCACAATCAATTCACTGATAGTCCAGTCTGATCTGATACTTGCACTGGAAAATAATGGCCTTGATATAATTAGCGCTACTTCTTCTGCCATGAATGACAAAATCTTTCACAGCATACATGCCAAGGTATAATTCTATTTTTGGAGAAAGATCTTTTTCGCAGAAATGCGACAAAATTTATGAAAATGATTGAAATATGTTATGTTTTATATGGCAGGTTTCAGATATGCATAGATTTGAGAGGAGAACCCTTTATCAAAAGGTCTGGAATTTGGTATATGCAAAGAGGCCTGATGCAAAACCAACTCAGACTTGAGGATACAGTATCCCTTGTAAAGATCTCTCTTCTAACCCCGTCCTTATACTAATCTGATTTCCATAATAGTATTCATTGATAGATTTTCTTCCAGGAGAAATATGTAGTATCTATAGCATTGGTTTTGTCAATATTTCATCAAAAAGTGAGATTTCAACGTTGTTTTGGAGTCCAACGCAAACAAGTAGGAAGTGTTCAAAAATTTAATATTTCTGTGGGTTTTGTGGAATTTGCTAGAGCTACCAGAGGTAGATATTTGCTTTATTTGCAGAACTTCATACCCAACTGCTTCAGCCGAACGTACTAAAATGATTGTCTAAGCTTCATTGCACTCTTAGGAACAAGGGTTAGTAAACCAACAAGTTTATTAAGTCTGTATAACATTTCAATATCATGTTAAACTCCTTACCTGTAACAAGTTTTAGAATGGACATCGAAGGAAATATTTTTTATGATTGAAATGAACCAGGTCGGTTAAATACCAGAGTCCTGTCTCAACTATAGAAAGCTATGGATTTTCAAATATGTTAGAAACTGAAGTCAACTAGAGTTAATTTATCCAAAACTACCAGTTCCACTTACTTCTCATGCATGCACAGTAGTTAACTATCAGTTAGTTAACAAACAGTTAGTTCAAGCAGTTTGCATGTAAAGACTAAAATTAGTCTTCAGTTTGTTTTTCTAATTATCGTTTGCTTTCATATCTATTTAATAGACCCATGGGGCAGTATTGTAATTTGAACAAGAGCAAGACAAGCAAGATCAAAAAGATCTGCAAGATTCAAGAAGATTATTAAAAATCTTGTTCCATGATTGCTATAGCAATCTGTGTGTGTTCTATTTTCTGTTTCTATATGTTTTTATTTTCTAACAAGTGCCTATATGTTTTTATTTTCTAAAAAAATATTGAACCAATTTCCTTTGCCCTTTGCCCTTTCCCCTTCTGCCCGCCACCTGTTTTTTTTTCATTTTAACTTTTCTTTGTTTGCTGTCTTTTTAAGCCTTTAGCATTAAAAGGATTTTCTTCGCTGAATAAAAATATTGAGGTTGGGAGAAGTAACAATTTGAGATTCAAAAGTTAAAACATGGAAGTGCATTTAGATTTAATTTTGAATGCCTTGAAATTACTGTGGTATTTCGATGTTCGGGGAATTATTTGCATATGTATTGATTAATTACTCAAATCCAACCATCACTATGTTTTTATTATTACCAAAAAAGATTGGTAATAACCAGAATTATCAAGGTTGATTTAAACAAGCAAAACTATAATTTATTTTTTCTATCGTTGACTCTATTTTTTAACTTGACCTTCTTAGTTATATTCACTACATTAAATTGTTATTTTTATATTTTTATAAAATTCTACTTTTCACATGTGTTTTATTCCTTAATTTTTGATTGGGTACGGCGCTAAACCACTAGATTGTACATACTCCATTTCTGAGTGTGACATTCTTTTAATTCAAAAAAACAAAGCAAATAACAGAGAAAATAAGAACTCAAACACAGAACTGAAAACCAGAACTCAGAATGCTACTGCAATCTTGAAAAAAAAAAATTTATTGATCTTCTTTTTTCTTGCTGTTACAATGTTGCACCCTTAGGATCTTTAAATAGAATATGAAAGCAAAACTAACTGAAACTCAACTGATTGCTTATATGATCCTTAACTAATCTTCTAACTGCTTGAAAGAACTGACTGTTAACTACGTAAACTAACTGTTTGTTAACTAACTGAATGTTAACTACTGCATGCATGAGAACTGAGGTGGAATAGTTAGTTAAGTTTTGGATGGAGAAATTATCTCCAGCTGATCTTCAGTTTCTAACATTCCCTCTTAATTTCTACCACTAACAACTTCAGCATTTACAATGCCTAAATTTTTGTCTTATAATCAAAGGTCTCCTTTGCTAATGCCTTTGTGAATATATCTTCCAATCATACGTAATACACCGCCTTGCGAAATACATCGCCTTATATGTGGAATACACCACCTTGCGAAATACATCACCTTATATGTGGAATACACCACCTTGCGAAATACATCGCTTTATATGTGGAATACACCACCACCATGTAGATTTCAGTCTGATCTTGAACACATTCGACGCCTCTTCTTTTTGGCATTCGAAACAGTCTCTTGGTAACTCACTCCTCTTATCTTTGGCATTAGATGGACTTTGCTGAGTGTCTTGGCTCTTTCTGCCAACGCGTCAACTTGGATGCTCTATCTCACCATGCACCTCTACAATTGGCAAATCTGCTGCGCTTTACTTCCAACTCGTTGTTGTGTTGACTTCTACCACGTCCCTGCAACACACCTGCGCTCTCAAACAAGCGCTTCTTTCCCATAAAAAAAATATTCTCAGCGATCTAAACATGCACGATTATGTTGCTACTGCAGCCTTTTGCCTAGCTAGATCTTCCTTGGCACAAGACCTCTGCTATTCCTTTCTTCTCCCTGGATCTTCTCTCCAAGGCTCTGATACCAATTTGTTAGTCATAAAAACAAAGCAAATAACAGAGAAAACAAGAACTCAAACACAGAACTGAAAACCAGAACTCAGAATGCTACTACAATCTTGAAAGAAGATTTTTTATTGATCTTTTTTCTTGCTGTTACAATGCTGCGCGCTTAGGGTCTTTAAATAGAATATGAAAGCAAAACTAACTGAAACTAAACTGATTGCTTAACTGATCCTTAATTAATCTTCTAACTGCTTGAAAAAACTGACTGTTAACTACTTAAACTAATTGATCTCTAATTGTTTGTTAACTAACGGAATGTTAACTGCTGCATGCATGAGAACTGAGGTGGAACAGTCAGTTAAGTTGTGGATGGAGAAATTATCTCCAACTGATCTTCAATTTCTAACAATTTTTTTATTTTTGAGAGGAAGTTTCAATACTTGTTTTTAAATTTTCTTAATGTTTCTCTTTACCAATTAGTATCACAATTTGACATCTAACTGTGATCTATGGGAATGGATACGGAATGTATTGTCCGTTGTCAAAATTTACCAATTAAAAATGTTAAGCATTCAGATTTTGAGATTTAACTTCTATATACCTCTTTTTTCACTTGCATGTGCATGCATAATACGTAATGCTATTGATACAGATTTTATTTATATCAAACATGTTGACAGCTGCCTGAATTTTTTTTTAGATTCTGTTTGGTCAATATTTGTGCAAACTAATTAAGGTCTTCCTAAATGACGTGCACTTGCGCCATATTATTCCAACTTAAATAGTAGTTTCATTCCCCATATTATTCCCAACTTAAATAGTAGTTTCTTACAAGTTGGAGGTTTTGTTTTTAATTTTTTATATATTTAAGTGTGCATATAAGTCGTGTATTTTTGGACTTTTGTTTCATCTGCACCTCAAGTGAGTACTTTCACGTCCATTGGAATTGAGACTAAACACTACATCTTTTTGACTGTCCGATTTAATATAATTAAACCACCAAATAAAATATATACAAAAATTATTTAACCCTGGAACGCCTCGAGTACAAGAAGATATGTCTTCCTACTTTATGAGCGGTATATGTTAAACTTGTCTCACATACAAATAATACTCAGTTGATTGGAGTTCCCTTAAGAAGGTATTGAAGAGGTAATGCAGTTTTTCACATATGCAAGAAAACCCAGCAAATTTAATATAATACTCAAACTTGCAGGTAGGAAGAATCCTGTCGTACAGAGTTCAACGGGAACTCAGGCATACTCGTAACATTAAAAACAAAAAGCAAGTGGGCGCACAAATTACTAGTTTAATTTTCGACTTTGATTATTTTAGTATCATATGTATCACAATAGGCAGGAATATTTCTCTACTGAGTTAAATCAGTATTTATCTAACCTCAACAAAGTCGCCAGGGGAGTGGTAAAGCTTCTCATCCCATATCAAAAAATATTGGCATTCTAGAGACTCGAAACGCCAATAGAAACTGTATGTTTTAGATAACTCCCTTTAATTATTGCTAATGACACAGTCCTCGAAAAGCAGTCTAAAAGTTGGAGATCATCAAGAGCTTAGAGGTATCACTACAACATTTCGGGTAATTAGGGTTAGTTTTAAGATACTTTTTAATCAGTTCTTTTTAGGTTAAGATTTTGATATGCATCATTTTTACGACATTTGAAAGTGCCGTGAAAAGTATTTTAATTATATGTTATATCGATGAATTTTTATTCACAAAGCTGTTATGGCTAAACAATTTTTTATTTTTTATTTCTGCCATAAAATTGTTATTGATAATCGTAAATTTCATTTGAGATGTCACAAAAATGTTTTCAATTAAAGAGATAAAAGGTTTCTTTAAAGTATGCAAACAGTTTTTTTTAAATATGAAGGTGACTTAAATATTCTTTCAATATAATTTATTTTTATTTTTATTTTTAAATATAAATTTTTGAAACAAATATATTAAAATTTAGTTGATATTTTAAATTAATATATATAATTAATTATTATAAAGAAGAATTATATGCATAAAAAGTAAATTAGAACATTCTTAAATAAAGAGAAATGCAATGAATCACATTATAGGTATTAAATGTGATAATTATCATTTAATATTATAACTTTAATTTAAAAAAGTAGTCAATTATAATACTGTTAAAAATTATGTCACTTATTTTTTAAAATTAACATTAGATCATTATAATATAGTTTATTTAAAAAAAAATTAAAATAGACTTAATTTCATTTTGATAGAACTAAACCCCTAATAAAAGAGATAAAAAAGAATTTATAAATATAATTAGAAATTGAAAATATCAAAATTAATTATTATTTTCAATATAAATGATATTAAAATTTCAATATAATTAAAAATAAAAATAAAATTCAATAATTTTAATTTAGTAATGATAGGTATCCACATATGACCAACCCCTAAGCCTTCATCTATATTCAAATAATGAGAGTTTTTAATTATATAATTAGTTTCTCTTAAGTTTTTATTTTCATACTCATTTTCTATGGCAATAATCTTATCATTTTATGTGATTGAAATATTTGGTCTTGCAAGAATACTTAGTGAAAGAAAACTTATATTTCTTCTCCAATCATATATTTGCAATATATTTATTATTTCTTATCTAAATACAGACCTTTACCTTTCTTCAATGTAAGGGACACCATATGAATATTTGATACTAAGTTCCAAATGGTATTTAGTTGTCTCTAAAGATTTATTAAAATTTTTGGACATAAAATAGAAGTGACATCTTAGGATTTTTATGATTGTATCAAATACAAACTCGATGTAGGGGAAGAAAAAAACTATGCTCCTGTTTGAAAGCTCATTATTATGGCACCTACCAAAATAATAGTTGAATTATTTAATAACCTTGAAAAATTACCTACAACCATAACCATTCCTCATAAAACCCCCTATTAAATGCTCAAATTATTGATTAATATTTTCATCATCTCAAATCCTAAAATCTCTAGTATCTTCAGTGTCCTTGCCTTTATGCTAGGGAATATTGTGAAGAATCATATAGATAGAGGTATGTGGGTTTATTTTTGAAAAACCTTTCTATCCAGATATTTATACTCATTAAGAGAAAGGAGTAAATCTTAGAAGGGAAAGATTCCTTCTCCCTCAACCTCTTTGGAGAAATTTATAATTGGCACTAGATTTTTTAGATGAAAGTGAAAGTATTCCAAACTATCCTTGCTATGTTTCCATCCAAAATTAGTTTTTGATGTAGCTATTTAATAGTTTAGTCTTAATAGTAAAGGAGTAATGACACTTTTCTTCAAAATTCTCCATCAAAATTTTTTCCACCAAAGGGGAAAGAGGCAGTAGAAGTGGTAAGAGCTCTCATGGATGAAGAAATGACAAGGTTAGATTTATTTTGATTAATATCCACCTTAGTTTCCTTTAAGAGTATTATATTTGAATGATGCAACGGGATGGACATGTATTTTCCTCTTTCCCCAGGGTTTTTATTGTCGAAAACTATTACTTAAAAAAAAAGAAATTATTGAGATAAGTAATCATTGTCCTAATTTGAATAGAGATGATGGTATATAAAGTCCAAAATCATATTAGGTTGTTGTAAAACTATTTTTGGGGTTTTATATACATTAATAAAGTGCTCTAGTCCATATATAAAATGGATCTAATTGGTCTAAAATACCATTAATTATTTTAAATGTGTTTAAGTGGCTTGATATGTGTAAGGGCATTCAATTTTAATTATTTTAAATGTGTTTAAGTGGCTTGATATGTGTAAGGTGTCATGTCCCCTTTTTAAGTGGACATCGTCAGAATTGATGGTTAGCCTATTATGCGAGCCTCGTACGCTAATAGGATGAATAGAGGGTCATGATGGAGATTGGCTTGGCTATGATTAGTAGAATTCCTACAGTTGACTTTCGTTCGGGCTCTTTCGGACATGAATTAAGGGAGATATTAATATTTTATTGATTTAATCAAATATTAATTATTTGGTCTAATTTTAATTAATTATTAATTAATTATTAATTATTAATTATTTGGTCTAATTTTAAGACCCTAATTCTAATTTAAGAATTGGTCTAATTTTAAGACCCTAATTCTAATTTAAGAAGCCCAAGTTCTAATTTGAGGAATTCTAATTTAAGAACCCCAAGTTCTAATTTGAGGAAATCTAATTTTAGCAAGCACACCTTTGGAGGGTATAAGGGTTTCTCATGGGGGGAGAGTTTGTATTCATGGTTGATTATTGATATTGAGTTTTGCTAAGAATTCTTCTGTGAAGACTGAGCCAAGGGTTCCAGGATTCCATTTGCATTGAAGAACGTCAACTCTTCATTGTGTGTGATTCAGAGGTTGTGAGAGATTAGCCGATCTATTGCCAAATTGAGAGATAACTTCATACATAAGTTATCATAGGTGTTTACAAGTTTGAGAGATAACTTCACACAGAAGCTATCACAAGGGTTTATAGGTATTTCATTGTTTTAGGTTTTTGATTCAAGAATTATCCAGATATAGATCTTTTGTATTAGCCCATAATTCTACAGATCAGGATCAAGCATACAGGGTGTGCTATATCGGCGGCCGTACAAAGTCTGTACAGATCCGTGAAAATCCTTACGCATTGATAGAAAGTTTAGGGACCGACATCGGCGAGCAGAGACCTACAGAGACCGACATCGGTTGACATATCACCGACGTTGGTAGGTTAACGACTATAGGTCGACCGACGATGGCAGTATAACCGACGTCGGTGACTGTGTGTTTTACATAGCAGGCTGAGACGTATCAGATTCAGATTTCTTTCCCAGTTTGCAGAATATTCAGGCTATTAAGGCTGTACTTTCAATATTCTTTGTATACTTGATAGAGGACCTCTATTGTAAGCTTATGAGCAAATAAATAAGAGATTATACTGTGATTTATTTATCTATTTGAAGATATTTTTCAAAAATTTAGATAAGCAATTCAGAGCTTTTGTTTTGATATTCGAAGGGATATTACATAAAGGCATTCAATAATGGAAAATAAAATTCAAAATAATATTAGGTTTTTAAAAATATAGTTAGGAGTATTTATATTCATTAATTTTCTACCCCATACAAATAATCAAGTGATTGGTTGTATAGGTCACTTGATTAGGACATAGTTAATATGACATTACATTCACTTGTCATAATTATAATTAGGAGGCTCAATATTTCTTAATTGTGTGCCCCATATAGTTGGTTAAATAAAGCACTCAATTAAGGTAAATAAAATATGAAATTATATTATATTGTTATAATTTATATTTAAAAGGTTCTATATGATCTAATTATGTGCTTCATGCATACAATCTAGAGATTAGTTACATGGGGCCTTCAATTAAGGCATATTGAGTTTGGAATTACTTTAGGTTGTTAGAATAGTAAAAATAACCTAAAATAGAGAATAAAGACAATTTAAAGATGGAAAAACTCAAATTAAGGGACACCCCTCTATCACCTTATAAATATGGACATAAAGTCACAAATAAATTAAACCTAATGTCCTCAACTAAGGTGTCCCTACATCACATTTCAAATATCCTCAACATCACATATAATGTCACCACTTAATTCATTGCAATGTCATCCCCTTAGGATAATCTAATCTCATCATTAAAGTGACTCTAAGTCAACTTAACATATCTTTCTAAAGATAATATTTTTACAGACAACCCAGAGTCATCTTATAAAGAAGCCTTCTAAATGCAAAATCAAATATGATTTGAAGGGTAATAATTTTTAAAAAAAATGAAAATTTAAGATGACCTAAAGGCAACTTTATAAGGAAACTTTAAATGGTCTAAATGTTGTAGTGCATGGTAGAATAAAGTATTTATATGCAAACTGACAACTTTAATAATGGCTTAAAATCAAGAATTTTTAATCAAAACTCCAAAAATGATGAAATCTAGAAATACAATGAAATACAAATCAAAATATATTTTAGGATGATCAAATAGAACCCAAGGCAAACAAGTAAAAAATATAATATTATTCATGAAAAAACAAAAGAGAGTCCAAAATCTAAAAAGTCCAATGTGAAAAAAAAATATATCAAAAGAGTAAAATGAAAAGAATTGAAAGCATGAAAAACACATAAAAATAATAAAACTTTTTATTTTTAAAAAATATTTAAAGAATGTATAAAAAATAAGTACCCTATTTTAAAATATTATAAAAATTTCTATTTAAATATTGTATTATAATATATTTAAATATATTTTACTTATAATTTATAATATAACTTTGTGTTCTTTTAACTTAAAATGACGAAGCATAGATTTTATTAATTTCTTTTAATTTATTACATTTTTAATTAACTTATATGTATACAAAACCTACTTTCAAACTCTAGTTAAAACTAATTAATTAACAAAATAATATTCCAATATAGTTAACAATATACATTGTCAAGTACCTACTGTACATCACATGTATCGATCCCTTTATCGCTTCTACAAAATTCTTCGTTAATTACTCTGGGTGTATCCCCTGAAAAGGGATTACGCTAATTAATGAGTAAACATTCCTCACTTGATTAATTATGTAGCAACAATTCATTTATATGAAATTTTGAAAAGTGTGCTAGTATATATTTTAAATAAAGATGTAATTATTTGAAAGCTAATTTCTTAAACATTGTGGAGGAAATTTTATCATGACGTCATTAAGCTAGCCAAAGAAGTAGAAGAAAGTGTAGGAAGACATCGGAATAAAAACTCTATAAAACAATACATTGTTTGAGGTACATTGAGTGCTTAAGTATTATCTTTATTTCTAGTGATGTTGATGTTGAATTATGAGTTAAAATATTATCATTAAATTTACATTTTTAATTAAATAATATAAACATTACATTGAATTTATGATAATATGTAAACATCTAAAATTATATATGAAGAAAAAAAGATAAAATAAAAAACTATTTTTATGTTATTTTGATGATGACATTCATTCTATTATAATATTATAAATAATCAAATAAAATATTTAAAAAAAATAGTGAATGAAATGTTCCATTGTTGGAAGACAAGTTGATACATTTTTGAACTCTCTTTAAAGATGTTTTAAGAGAGTTGTCAGGATGAAAAATAAAACATACATTTTATTTTCAAAATAATTTTTATGATCATTACAATGATTAGGTGGATAATAGATTTGATGATCATCATCAAGAAAAATAAAATGTCAATAATAATTTTTGAGAAAATGAAAACAAGTAAAAATATTTGAAATATTTTGGATCTCCTTTACTAATATTAGGACAATTTAAAATATCAATATAGAATGTTAAATTATACTTGACATATTTGGAAGGATAGTTAAGATGGTCAAACATTAACATAACTCTTTTAATTGAAGTTAGATTATTATTTATAAGATCTAAATATATATATTTTCTTTAATTTGTCATTTACTTAATATAATGATATAAATTTAATTTTTTAAATTATTAATAATAATCTAATCTGTAAGAAAGATAATTCTATTCTTATATGTATTGACACAATAAATATCATCAATTTTAATTATTTTTAAATAAATTATGATGCATGAACAACCAATTATATTTTGTACAAGAAGAAATATAAACGTAAGTTAGATTTTTTCCTAAGTATGAAATAATACTTAGACGCAATATTATTTCAAATAATGTTTCATGAGATATAATTCTTCAAAATAAATATATTTTTTGAAAATTAAAAATATATATTTTTTGGTTCCCTCAAATTACAATGCAATAAAGTACATGGAATTTTTTTGAGTGCCAATAACAAATAATGTTAATCCTTTTTTATTCAAAATATCAATTAACCATTCTCATTGTTGGGGATCAACCAACAATGTTGATTACAATGTGAAAGCAATTAAATGCGGAATTAAACCAGAAAGATAAGTAACTAGAATCAAAAATAGCAAAGAACAAGAGATACAAGAAACCACCCTGAAAACTTGTATTAAACTCTTTACAGAAGGAATACAATTGAAGAAACTTTTTTTCTTCCACACCTCTCTCAGATGTACAAATCTCTCTCTAGATCTCTTTCCCTCAAGAGCTCTCTCTCTCAATTACAATTAAATCCAACAACCTGGATTGATACACATATACAATTTTGTACTGTTCAATTTAACATTACACACTAAGCTATGAAGATCTATCCTATTATATAATAATTAGGGATCATGAGCAATGCAATTACAACCAATAGATGTATCTCCTAATCAAGGGCTCTAAATAGTCTTACTAATAATAGAGATATGGACTTAAGACTATCACTTAATCTTAACATGCAAACATTCTGTTCTGTCCACAAAAATAGCATTCTAGACACACAGGTGACCGACATCAGTCCCTGCTTGTCTGCCTGTGACTGACATCGGCCAATATGACCGACACCAGCATCTCTTGGTCTGCTCTTGACTGACGTCGGTCGCTCCTGACTGACGCCGACGACTATGTAACACCAACAACCTACAAATACTCATTTGGTGAAGCTTTTAGCTCCACACCTTAATAATATCCCACTTGGAGATAAACAACTACACCAGTACCTGTACAACAACATTTTCTAGCTCCTCGATCTTCAAACTCAATCATGAAGACCAATGAAAGTTGAATGAAGATTCAACTTCTCCTTTGTTACTGGCTTGGTTAACATATCAGCAGGGTTCTTATCTGTATGGATCTTCTCCAGCTTCAACTCACCATCCTCCAATACCTGTCTTATGAAGTGGTACCTAAGCTGTATATGTTTTGTTCTTGAATGAAATGCTGAATTCTTAGCCAAATGAATTACACTCTGACTATCACTATATAATCTACAACTCTCTTGCTCCTTTCCTAGCTCTTCCATGAACCGTGTCATCCATATCATCTCTTTGCTAGCCTCTGTGACTGCAATATATTCTGCTTCTGTAGTTGACAAGGCAAAAACCTTTTGCAACTTTGATATCTAGCTAACCGCCATTCCACCAACAGTGAAAACATATCCTGTGGTGCTCCTTCTTCCATCCAAATCACCTGCCATATCTGAATCTACATAACCATGTAGAGAAGTATCTGAACCTCCATAGCACAAATGCCTACTGTTGGTCCCTCTCAGATATCTAAGGATCCACTAAACTACTTTCCAGTGCTCCTTCCCTGGATTGGCCATATACTTACTTACAACTCTCACTGCTTGGGCAATATCCGGTCTAGTACAAACCATTGTATACATTAAGCTCCCTACTGCGGAAGCATATGGAACTCTACTCATGTACTCTACCTCATCATGTGAATTAAGACACTGAAAATGTGTGCTTACCAGTTTTGCATCCTGCATATTGAACCGTTTCAACACCTTGTTCACATAATCCTCTTGAGACAAAATCAACCTGTGATTTTTCCTGTCTCTCTTAATGCTCATGCCAAGGATTTTCTTTGCTGCTCCCAAATCCTTGATGGCAAACGTGTGAGCTAATTTCACCTTAAGCTTAGAGATATCCTGCATGTGTGATCCTGCAGCTAGCATATCATCTACATACAACAACAAAATAATATATCTACCATTATCCAATCTCTTAAAATAAACACAATGGTCAGATTGATATCTACTATCACCATGCTCAGTCATAAACCTATCAAATCTCAAATACCACTGTCTAGGAGCTTGCTTGAGGCCATACAAGCTTTTCTTCAATCTGCACACTAACTTCTCCTTACCTTTGACCTCAAATCCTTTCAGCTGATCTATATATATTTCTTCATCCAAATCTCCATGAAGAAATGTTGTCTTAACATCAAGTTGCTCAAGATGCAAATTCTCAATAGCAACTAAAGACAATACAGTCCGTATAGAAGTCATTTTAACAACAAGAGAAAAAAGCTCACCAAAATCAATACCTAGTTTTTGTACAAATCCTTTCACTACCAACCTGGCCTTATATCTCATCTGTCTATTCTCACCTTCCATCAATCTGTAGATTCATCTGTTCTTCAGTGTCTTCTTTCCTGCTGGCAACTCAACCAAATCACATGTTTGGTTCTCTCTCAAGGAATCAATCTCCTCATTCATGCCTAGGTCCCACTGATTCTTAGATTCCACCTGTATTTCTTCATCAAAACTCTCCGGTTCTCCATCATCAGTAAGCAATAAATAGAATAATGAAAAGGAATATCGAATTAGAGGTTTACTTACTCTTTCTAACCTCCTGATGGGCGTCTGAGACTCATTCACAACACGTTGTCCACCCAAATTCTCTGACAGTGACCGACCTCAGTCACTTTCAGGCCTGTACTGGTTGACGTTGGTTCTCCCTGACCGACGTTGGTTCCATCCTGGTCGACGTCGGTCACTGTATGACCGACATCGGTTTTTATATTACCGATGTCAGTTTCTACCTAATCAACATCAGTCTTTGTGTTTTCTTATTTGTGATTATATTTTCTTGCGAGCTCATTTTGGACCGTCACCTCGTCCAATTCTCCATTGCTCTGTCCAGATTGATTTAGCTTCTTGAGCTGATCACTGTACATCACTTTTTCATTAAAAACAACATCATGGCTCTTAATTATCTTGTTAGTTCCTAGATTCCAAACCCTGAATCCAAAATCATCAGAGCCATAGCCAATAAATGTGTACCTCATAGACTTAGCATCTAGCTTCTTTCTATTTTCCTTATCAACATGCATAAAGGCTTCACAACCAAAAACTTTGAGAAATGAGAGGTCTACCTTTTTACCTATCCATGCCTCTTCTAGAATTCCACCATCCAAAGCTGTAGAGGGTCCTCTGTTAATCAGGTACACTACAGTATCCATAGCTTCTGCCCAAAACTCTAAGGCCAAACCAGCATGCAATCTCATACACCTTGCACACTCCATTATTGTTCTGTTCATCCTTTCAACAACTCCATTTTGCTGAGGTGTCCTTAGAACTATCCTTTGTCTGTAGATTTCATGCATATAACAATACCAGTTGAACTTATAGCTACAAAAATCACCACCATTGTCAGATCTCAAGCACTTCAATTTTTTGCCTATTTCATTCTCAACCATAGCTTTCCAAATCTTAAAAGTCTCAAATACATCAGATTTCTTCTTAATACAATAGACCCATACCTTTCTTGTAGCATCATCTATGAACGAAACATAGTACTGTGATCCTCCAATAGAAGCAACCTGAGCCGGTCCCCACACGTCTGTGTAAACAAGCTACAATTTATGCTTCTTCTTTGTTGACCCAGTCTTGAGAAAATTCACTCTCTTCTATTTTCCAAAAACACAGTGCTCAAAAGAATCTAGATCTATGCTTTTCAAATCTGAAAGCTTATCTTTTGACTTAAGAATGGACATTCCCTTCTCACTCATGTGGCTGAGCCTGGAGTGCCACAACTTTGCATCTACATCTGAAGTAGATAATATAGAAGGAGAATTATCAGTAATACAATTACATAAATAGAGAGTACCTACTCTCTTATCTTTGGCCATTACAAGTGCACCTTTGGTCACCTTCCAAGATTCAGTTGTGAGAGTTACTGTACAACCCTCATCCCCTAACTTTCTTGCAGAAATCAAATTCCTCTTCAAGCTGGGAACATGCATGACATCTCTCAACACCCATGTGTTGCCATTCTACATTTTCAGCTGCACTTTTCATTTTCCAACAATTTTACAAGGCTCATCATCCCCTAAATAAACTATTCCAAAATCTCCATGGACATAGTCACTAAAATATTCTCTATTAGGGGTAGCATGAAAAGAGGCACTAGAATCTAACACCCAAGATTCTATATTATTATGCAAAGAGAATATAAGAGAATTTTGTGCAATACCTGCAACTTTTGCTTCTTCCTTACCTTCATGCTGATTGTCTTCTTTTGGCTTTGACCAACAATCTTTGCTTATGTGCTCAATCTTTCTATAATTCCAGCATTATGGCTTCCTGCCATTTCTGGATTTGGATCAACCTCTCACCTTTGACTTAGACCCTGATCTCCCTTTTTTGCTCTTCTCTTTTTGCCTTCCCCTGCTCTCAAAACTTAAAGCGTTCCATGATGTTTCCTCTGTGCTTTTCCTGCGAATTTTTTCATTCAAGATTACACTAACAATATCCTCTACTTTTAAAATATTTGAAGCAGATGCAGTATTACGAACTGCCATTACCAAGCTATGCTAGCTTTCAGGCAAAGAACATAATATTAAAAGAGCTTTAATTTCATCATCAAACACTATTTTGACTGAATTTAATTGATTTACAATTCTATGAAAATCATTTAGATGATTAGATACAGATCCGTCTTCCTGCATTCGCAAATTAAATAACTGCTTCATAAGATATACCTTATTTGAAGCTGAGGGTTTTTCATATAAATTTGCTAAAGTAGTCATCAACTCTACTGTTGTCTTTGCATGTGATAAATTAGATATCATAGTAGATGCCAGACTCAATCTTATAGATCCAAGAGCCTTTCTATCAAGAACTTCCCATTCTTCATCATCCATGTCTTTGGGCTTCTTTGAAACCCCACCTAACAGTAAGTATAGATCTTTTTGATACAGATAATCCTCTATCTTCATTCTCCAATGTTGATATTTTTTGCCATTGAACTTCTCTATTCTCAGTTTACTTTCTTCTACCATTGCTTCTCCCATTCAAACAGAAATCCTTGTAAGTAACCTGTAATCAATACACACTAACTAGATCTGAAACACCTGTTAGTCAACCTGAGCTCTGATACCACTTGTTGGGGATCAACCAGCAATGTTGATTACAATGTGAAAGTAATTAAATGCGGAATTAAACCAGAAAGATAAGTAACTAGAATCAGAAATAGCAAAGAACAAGAGATACAAGAAACCACCCTGAAAACTTGTATTAAACTCTTTACAGAAGGAATACAATTGAAGACACTTTTTTTCTTCCACACCTCTCTCAGATGTACAGATCTCTCTCTAGATCTCTTTCCCTCAAGAGCTCTCTCTCTCAATTACAATCAAATCCAACAACCTGGATTGATAAACATATACAATTCTGTACTGTTCAATTCAACATTACACACTAAGCTATGAAGATCTATCCTATTATATAATAATTAGGGATCATGAGCAATGCAATTACAACCAATAGATGCACCTCCTAATCAAGGGCTCTAAAAAGTCTTACTAATAATAGAGATGCGGACTTAAGACTATCAGTTAGTCTTAACATGCAAACATTCTGTTC
The DNA here is from genome assembly GCA_037957365.1 of Torreya grandis. Classification (NCBI taxonomy): domain Eukaryota; kingdom Viridiplantae; phylum Streptophyta; class Pinopsida; order Cupressales; family Taxaceae; genus Torreya; species Torreya grandis. Next base: position 145,602 of record JARHVA010008479.1, on the reverse strand, counting down.
TATTTACGGAAATAGCATTTTGGATGCACAGGTGACCGACGTCGGTACCTACCTGTCTGCCTGTGATCGACGTCGACCGATATGACCGACGCCGGCATCTCCTGGTTTGCTCCTGACCGACGTCGATCACTCCTGACCGACGCCGGCGATTGTGTAACACCATCAACCTACAAAATACTCATTTGGTGAAGCTTTTGGCTCCACACCTTAACACTCATTAATCAATAATATTAACTAATCACTCTAATTCACTAATAATATTGATAAGTATTAACTAACTACTTTAATTAATCATCAATATCAATTAACTACTCTAATTTACCAATAATATTAATAAATTATAACATTAATAAAGAACACCTAATTTATCATTATCATTTCTTAATAATTAAGAAATTAAAATATTAATGCCCACCTTCAACCTCCAAGTGATGAGTTGCATGACATCCGAAAAGGCATTATAATGTTAAAACTTTAAAACTGATTAATACAAAGTAGTTCACTGATGATATATTTTGATCGACTATTTATGATTTTCATCTTAACCAATTATTTAATGGCGAAGGTTTTTATAAGGCTCGATTCTCTAATTTTTCTTTCTTACTTTTTTTTTTTGGGATTACCTACAAATTATGGGAATTATGAAGAAAATAAAACCTGAAACTACAGAAAGAAACTCTGCATGATAGTACTACGAGTTTTCTACAGCAAAAAACAGTGATTTTAAAGTAAACCCATCGCAGGTGCAAACAACAGAATCATTAACGAAACACGGACGGAAGAAATATATATATATACTGACAAATTATGATCGGTATGCCACAGAAAATGAGATGGCATAGAAAATAGGCTTTTATTTAGATTCTGCAGACTACTAGAGCTTCGTCGCTCAGAAACTAACACAACGTTACAAGTTTTTGTTACACAGTTCAGCAGAGCTTCGCTGCTGTCTTTTCACATGCATCAAAATTACCAAAGATACAATGAATATTTTTTTGTTTCAAGCTTTCGAATCCCCTAGAGACTAGTTTTAAAACCCGAGTGATAAAGAAGATATCAACACGAAGAGCATTAGTGAATTCGCATACCACTTGGCAGGGACAGATATTTTTCATAATTAAGATATTCGCATACGCTAGCAAGCTGTTAAGAAGGGAAAACATTCAATGAAAGTAGGTTGGATTCTATCTGTCTTGAACATGTCATCAACCAGTGTGCTAGATTAAAACATGGACTGTTAGGTCACCCAACCACCCCTCTTAATCTAGACTACCAAGAACATCTCTTAAACCTATGTCTTCTTGAAGATACTCAAAAACATTCTTTGAGAAAGGTTTTGTAAAATGTCAGCAAACTAGGCTTCAGACTCACAGAATTCTAGAAAAATTTCATCATTGTTGACTAGCTGATGAATTAAATGATATATTTTGTCTATATCTTTATTTATTTTCTAAAAAAATGTGATTTTTAGATAATGCTATGGATGAATTATTATCACAATAAAGTTCTGTTCCCTGTTCTTGACTATGCTCTAAATCAAATGGAACTCTTCTCATCCAAATTCCCAGCCACGTAGTATGCTTCTATAGATGAAAGGGTGATTAAAAGCTATTTTTTAGATGCCCATGAAACTACACCCGATGCAAAGTGAAAAATCTAACCAGAAGTGCTTTTTTTATCATCAATGTTACTGTCACAATCATTGTTCACATATCTAATTATTTTTAATTCTTTAGAAGGTACATAGAAGATTCCAAAGTGTTTTGTACCAACAATGTATCTTAACATTGTTTTGGCTGCTTTCCAATATGATCCTTTTAACTTTTCCCTAAACCTTGAGATATGGCTAATGCCATACATAATATCAATTTTCGTGGAAGTTAAATACATTAGGCTCCCAACAAGTCTTTTATATAGAGTGGGATCGAAATTTGATACATTACCTTCTTTGTTAAGTTTTGATGCCATGACAACTGGTGTTGGTGTTGGATTCATATTCACCATTTTGAATCCTTTTAACAAACCATTAGCATACTTTAATTGACATATAAAAATACCTTTTTTCATATTGATCAACCTTTATTCTAAAAAAGTACATTATCAATCTCAAATCTACCATAACAAATTGTGTTTTCAATGTTGTCTTAAACAAATCAATTGATATATTTGTAGTGAATATCAAGTCATCCACATATAAGCATACAATCAAAATTTGACTTTTATCATTCATTTTGATATACACAGTTGGTTAATTGTTCCATTTGTTGAACCCATTATTAAAAAAATATGAGTCAATTCTATTATACCAACCTCTCAAATCTTGTTTTAATCCATATAAGGCTTTATTCATCTTTCAAACCTTATGTTCTTGTCCCAAAACTTTATATCTAGATGGATGTTGTACGTAGACTTCTTATTCTATGATCGCATTCAAGAATTTAGATTTAATATCCATTTGATACACTTTTCAATTATTTTGAGCATTAATAATAAACACCATTTTAACATTATCTAATCTACCCATTGGAGAAAAAGTTTTGTTATAATAAATTGTGGGGGTGTTGTGTTAAGACCTTAGTAACTAACCGTGCTTTGTACATTTCAACATTCCCATCAAAGTTAAATTTAGTCTTATAAATCCATTTTACTCCTATTACACCATTTCCTTTAGGTAGATTAATAAGATCCATGTTTATTTTTATCTATTGAACTTGTTTCTTAATCCATGGCTATAATATAATTATGATTTTTAATATCATCTTCAAAATATATTGGATCAACTTTCAGTAAAAATGTAAAATCAGAATACAAACACACATTTTCATCTACTTGAGACTCTTCAAAAAAATTCTTCAAACTACGTGTCTTCCTTAAGGTGTCTCTAAAGTGAGATCTTAGTGATGCAAGAATTGGATCTGATGATTCATTTCTATGATCACTTGCTGAAGTAAACATGTTTAGAGTTGTAGGTGCTTTGGAAGGTATCACTAGACCAATCACTTATGGAATTGGATTAGCATTTTGAGCACCTTTTTATTCATTGTGTTTTAAACTTTTAGCACCTAGATGAATGTAAATCCTATGTTGTTAAAGAGTAGAGTATAGTAAATCAGGGTAAAAATATGTAATAAGTACAACCACTAATATATTATAGAATTGAGTTAATTTGACCCTTCTAAAATAACATTAAATAATGTAAATGAGAACCTAGTAAGGAAATGATTGAAACAAATGTTATGGAGACTAAAAATTGAAGTAAAAGCTAGTTTGAGTGTCACAAATATGATCAAGGTGTCAAAATCCCTCCTGTACAATAGTGTCCTAATTGGATAGTAGTGTCATGTGGCACTAGTGCCCCTATTTTGGTGGTAGTGTCCTCTATACATAACTATTCTAAATTTTAGGTGTACTTGTGTCTTTGTCTTTCAAACTTATTCCTACGTGAATGAATTTTATAACCATGTATATGACCTATTTTAACTAATTTTGTGAGCAAACCCTAATCCTCTATGTTGTAAGGATATCCAATTGATATATGAAATAAAGTGTGTTGTTAGTGGGGTAGGCTAGACATCCTCAACACCCTGTTATGATGAGAGTTTTTTGCATACCAATACTCTGAAACTAGATCATGCCCAATGTATTTCTCTCCACCTAAGTGATGGTAGTTTAATTATAGATTTCAGTAATTTGAATATGCTTAAGACTAGAAATCTGAGTAATCTAAGATTAAGAATGTTGTAGATGGTTGTATAAAGAAGTAAGGAATAATAAGGATTGATAACCTTAAATGTGCATAACTTATTTTGAGTTTGATGTGTAATTTTCATCTCATTTCCATGTAGTGGTTAGGGGGCTAAAGGTCATGGATATATATTGGTTTAGTTATTTTGCATGTGTTATAATAGGTCTAGGCCAACCCTATGTGGTCTAAGATTTGAAAATATATTCATTTATTAAAAAAGGAGGGAAAGTAAAATAACCCCAAAATTGGGACACTAGTACCATGTGGTGCTACTGTCCCTTTTACGGTGCTTGTTTTCAAGCTGTAGACACTAAGGTATAAAGGGCCAAGATATAAGAATGAGGGTTTGGTACAATTTACAGATGTCTAGGAATGCATGTGGCCCACACAAAGGATAGATAAGTGTAAAAATATTTAAGATAGGTCTAATGATAAGTTAGGGATATGTAGTCTCAAGTAACACTCTAAGCACTCAACTGTTATTTTAGGTGATTACATTTGGCCTCCCTTTGTGTTAGAAATCCCAAAAAGTGAAATGATTAGTATGAATGAAAAAGAAGCATACCAGACTTACCTAAGAGATGATGCCCATGAGTCTAGATATGAGAATGTGAATTATGATCTATTACATGTCTTACAAATGAAATATGCATAGATCAATACCTACGTAAGAAATATCAAAAGCAAAGACAAAATTGAGTAAAGAAGTAAAACTGAGTAAAGAGATAAAACTAAGGGATAAGAAAGAAGAAAGGAACTAATACACCTTAGTAGGTACATAAATTAATCCATATGCATGGTGAAACCTATGTATGTCCATATATATAATGATCAATTGGTGAATAAATTAGAAAATCTAATGTCTTCCTTAATCCCCATGTGTCTGTGGCTCAAGAAATCAATCTAGTTTTAACTGCATCATTGCCCATCCCTATTTGGTGGATCATGATTTGTGAATAGATTGGATTGGAATAATAGTTTATTCAACCCTCTTATATAGGTACCTTAAGAACTCAAGTATACTATGACTCCATCATTGCCTACCCATGTTTAGTAGATGCATCAAAAATTGAAACTTTGTGACGTAACTTAAAATGTTGAATTAGAGATATCTAATTAGAGATGTCAAATCTATGACCAATTAAATATATTAGAAGGCTCTGGGCCACTCAAAAATAGCAAACACTATAGATGGAGTAAGGCATGAATCTAGTGTGTAACCTATAAAATGGTGTTTGATGTATACATCATAAATAATGACATGGAATTTGTCATTTCATAGGATGAACTAGTGTGTAACTAAGCATACAGAAATAATATGCCACACACATGCCATCAAATATGATATATGAACATATGGATTTTGGACTGAGTTATAATAATTTGTTTCTAAGTACATGAACTAAAAAAAATAATGGTATGAATCTGAACTAAACTGAGCAAAATTGGTAAATCTATTATTGAACCTATGTAAACCTAGAATGTATATGTTATACTTTTTTGAAAAATATAGAAGTTTTTGAAACTAAGGTTACTAGATAGTAGAGCCACATCTTAGATAGTAGCACCATGCAATACTAATGTCAAAATTTAGGTTTTAATGTTTGATTGTTCTAATTTCTATGCAACTATAACTAATCTTTGCATCACTATTTTCTAATGTGTTTAAATGAGTCTAATTTCTATATTTTGAGTCTATGTACTAAAACATTATAATCTAAGTGCATTCAGATAGTCTGATATTTGTGATCAACCCTTATGAATGGCCTCTATTTTTTAGGGGAGCTATTGTAGCTATGCAATAACTATCATCAAAAGAGAAATCATTGCAAAATATGTGTTAGCTAGAGTATATATTATATCTATACAATTAACCAATATAAGATGCATACATTGGATCGGAAAGTAAGATAACTTGAGCATAAGTTAGTAATTTGTGATTTATATTATATCTAACATTCCCAAGGGTATCAAGGTAGATATAACAATGTATATGAATATAAAATTTGAGTAATAATTGAGTAGCTACCTAGGGGAATGTGGAATAATGTCCGTCATGGAACCCAAGTAGGAAGGGGAAATGTATGAGGTCCCTTTTGCCATCTGAAACTCAAGTGTGTAATACTCAAGAGACAAGTTTCATGGCCATGACACATACAAAAAAATATATATACAATAGACGTGAGGTATGTAAAATAGGCTAAGGGGCCATAATACAAGGGACATAGGCACATGTCACTAAATTTGAGAAATGAAGATATACAAGGACATGTTCAAATGTCCACATAAAAAATTAGAAAATCACACACAAGGAAATGTATAAATGTCAAAAGCATACATATAATGGAAAGAAGTGGCATAGAGCCATAAATTGATGACATATTCAATTCCCTTCAATAGAAGAATCATAAAGACACAATCAATCCTAAAGTATGAAAGATAAAAATGAAAGTATGCATGATCATGTAATATAAATTTATGTAATAGCTAAGATGAACATATGCTAAGTCTAACATAGTAGTAACATGATCAATATTAAGATATAATAATGCTAAATGTGTGATGTAGAGTTTAGAAATATGTAACTTGGTAATCAAAACTATATATAAGGTGTCTCCAAATGGGCAAATGTGTCAAAATGAAGGACCTATATATCTATGTATATGCCCCAGTGGTTAGATATTAGAAAATATATTTTAGTGTAGTAGACTTGAGTCTTGTAAGTAATCTTTAAACACTCAACAATAATAAGTGAAGAATGTGTGTATGATAAAATTGACAATGCTAAGATTTATAACATATGTAGTGTCTATAAAATATAGTACGTGTAAACATGAAAATGGATATAATTATAATTTATGTTTTATACATAAATATTTGAATTTGTTTGGATTTTGACATATTATATTATTTTCATATTTTATGATATAAGCTGTGTATAAGAAACATGAAAATGAAACTATATACAAAAGTAGTAAATTAGAGGAAAGTATGTACAATAAGGGAGGAACAATACTAATTGATGACTCTCATGTGAGAGTCATTATAAATGTGGAATGTTCCAAATGAATGATCAATGATCATGAACATTGTATGAAAAGGTAATTTTGGTCCTAGAACCTAATATACTGAGTGATCTATAGGTTACACTAGTTATGAATGATGGGAATTACCCCATTAATGGAGAAGAGCCAAAGGCTCTAGTATGTACAGAGCACATAAAATTATCAATTAGTCTCACAAACATATTTATTTGAATGTAAAACATTACAATATAGAGGACATCGATATCCTAAAAAATAGGAGATAAAACTAATCCTATCCTAACTCTACATGATTTTAATAAATAACTTTTATTTATTCAATGTATTATTTTATTTTATTTTCAAATGTTAGGACTAATTCCCAACATCCCCCCTTTAGTTCTAACATACACCTAAAATTTTCCCCCCTAAATGTGGACATCAGGTTCATCCAAAAATGTGTCCATTATAGAAATTTTTACATTCAAAGACTCAAATACTATAAATGATATTTACTTTAAGAGACAACTAAAAAATGACAAACGATATAACTTTATTGACTTTGACACAAAATTTTTGGCTTCAATATAAAATTAAACACTAAGGACAATATCTAAGAAATTAACATAACTAACATAGTAACAAAATTAAACTTATATACTATAGACAATGGACCAACTAAAGACAATAATTGACTCATATTAAAAATAATAACTATAACTCATCTTAATTTTAAATAAAACTATTTAGTAAACTGGACTCACAATCATAAAATAGATGTAACAAACCTAAATACTTCTAAAAATATTTCACAACCAATGTGAGTGCAGAGATAGATGGTTACATGAATGTCAATCATGACTAAGGAGATAGAGCTCATCAGATCATGATTTAAGTGAGTGATAGAATTTGGAACCGAGATGAGTGTCATGTGAGGTAGAAATGGAGGAGCTTGGTGATGATGGAAAAGAAAAGGTGGGAGTAGAGAGGTAAGTGAAGATTGATGATCTAGATGAATGAGTTTGACTTTATCGTAAATAGATGGATGATGGTGGACCTGAGTTGATCGAATGGGTGGATAGAGTGAGGTTTGTAAGTACTAAAAAGGTCCACAATTATTATCCTAAGGAGAATCCATTACCAGAGATCAAATGGAATGATGAGCCAAGGATAGAGTTATTGATACCACCATGTGATCGAGATAGAATATGCTAGTAGGGTGAGATATCTCAAGATCCATACCTATTTGAAGTTTCAATACACAAGCTAAGATATTTAGAAAGAGAGCTTAGGTTGAGACAAATAATTGATTGCCAGTTGTAAGCTATGATAGTCATAGTTATTCAACCATGTAATGAGCTATGTAGAGGATCTTTAGTAAGAGGAGCTGAGTGAATGAACAAAGTCAAACTAGATTGATTTGATTTCAAAGATCTCACTGAGTCTATTTTGGAGTAGACTACGCTAAGGACATCTGACATGAGGAACAAAAAAATATTTATTTCTAAATGCAACTATTTAAGAGGATCTTGTAGAAGATATGTACAACCCTATGTAAACAATATACTCTATTTAATTTTTTTAACAAAATTCAAAATGCAACCAGTGAATAGGATAGGGAGTTATAGATAGATCTATATAAAAACTGCAAAAAAATATAAAAACTCTATATTTGCTCTAAAATGCTACTTGAAATAGTTTTAAAAAAATAAGTACACACACAAAACTACATTATAATCTAACATTCACACAAATGATAGCAAAGTTGCACATGGTTTGCATTGCTCTTCTACTATTAGCATAAATGCATAGCCTTTTAAATGAAATGGATATCTCATGTGGTCCACATCAGTTAACCATATTCTTAGCAAGGCCAAAATTGTAGAGAAGTCCATTAAACCTACTTTGATACCACTGATGGGAATTACCCTATTTACGGAGAAGAGACAAAGGCTCAGATATGTATAGAGCACATAAAATATAGATCAATCTCAAAAACATGTTTATTTAGACTTAAAACATTACAATATATAGGACATCAATCTCCTTAAAAACAAGAGAAAACTAATCCTATCCTAACACTACGTGATTTGAATAAAACACTTTTATTTATTGAATGTATTATTTTAGTTTATTTTCAAATATTAGGACTAATTCCCAACACTAAAGTGGTGTTAGGAATATATGAAACTGACTATGGTTTCATGTGAACTATAGGGGTCCTAGAGACTCATTTGATAGAAGATGTTATATCTAACATAAGTGACCTATGCTTCTAACTCTGAGAACACAATAATACTGATCTCGAAAGAAAATTAGTAGAGGGAGGCCCTCTAGAGTCTGAACCTTATCTCTAACACATGGATATCTATAATAATGGTCTTCATGGGAGACTATGCATAAGTGGTGACAATGTAGGAGTAGACCTCACATATAATGGTGGATTTATTTAACTATGTGGTATACTAATAAGAATTACTATCATAGATGTAACTAATCACTGAGTTATAATTGGTAATTGTGACATAACTACATGTGGGATAGGTAGAGGATACTCATATGAAATGCCCTAAATTATGATCCCTTGATTTACATGGATATATTTGAGGCATCTATGCATAGTGGATGGGATGGATTGTAGCTTCTATATCCATATCCTACCCAATAACATGTCAAATATGCCTACACTAGGTAATACTAAGAATCTTGTTGCCACATGTGCTATTCCAACCTATAGTGGATGTAATATCTCCTTGATGTAGCTCTAAACGTGGCCCCTAATACTAAAAATAAATGAGTTTATAGGAGATATATCTTGATTTGAATACCCTAAAATTTGTATAAATGTGATAATGGACATGTTAATACTTGACCCATTATCAACCATAACAATTTGAAGAGGATGATGATATAAAGATCATACAAAGAGTGCATATAAATGTGAATCACCATCAATAATCTCTTTCTCTAATAAAGTGATGAGTTTTCTAGCTAGTAGTGTAGTATGATACAAACCAATGATATTATGTAAGGGATGTGCATCCTATATAGTAGTGTGATATGATGCTAGTGGTGGATGCACCTAATATGTATAGTTTATCCCTAAAGTACCCCTACCATATTTTTTGTGTACTTTGGAAATAGATTAGAGAATATTCAATTCTTTAGCTTCTATTTGCTGTATTTTGAGTGCCTCTATGGATGTGCTCACATCAATTATGTTGTCCTGTATTAAATGTTGTATCTTATGTTTCAATGTGATATATTGGTTTTTAGTATGGCCTGGTGCCTTTTGATATTCACAGAATGCACTGGAATCATAGATTTTTAAAATAGGCCATGTTGTATAAACGTATTTGATGGGATCGATGGATATGACATTACATTCTAGGAGATGCTATAAAACACTTGCTTTTAATTATGGAATGTTGGTGAAAACTATCCGTAGAGGAGCTGATAAAACCAGGTGAAGAGATGGATCTAAAGCTGTATTAAATGTGTCTTTTGGATCACTCTTATTTTTAGTGGCCCCTACCTTATATGGTGGATTATTATAATTTTAGGAATTTGATTCTAATCTACTTGTATATTTTATTTTACCCATAGAGAGAATCTTAACTTCCCTTTTTACCAATATGTGACATAAATATGAGAAGATTAGAAACTTATTAAAATGGATAGATTCATGTAATTTTACTAGTAGGCTCTATTTGAATATGTCTTGGTTCTATCTATTTTCCATAGGGATAGTCAACTTGGATAATATAGTCTTATATCACAAGATGTATTCTATAATAGTATTTCAGTTGTGCTACTTGAGCACATGAAATCTTATCAGTGATGTTTATTGATAAGTATGCTAAAAATATATTTGCCAATGGATTGGATGTAGTGATAAACTGATTTGGTAGATCATAGATTCAATTTAAGGCACAATCCTTTAAAGTGCATGAAAAAAACTTATTGAGGATCCAATAATTAGACACATAGTCCAAACATGCTATGTAGAAAGATTAGAGATGGCTTCCTGGGTCACCCTTACCATCATACAATGTAAGCTCAGGTTCCATGAATCTGGATAGCAAAGGAATTACCAATATGTGATGTGCCTAAGGGTAATGTAAAATAACATGATAATCCAAGGCATGAATAATAAATTTGACACATGTAGAGGAGGATTTTCCATAAGAGGTGTAGCTTCCATTGAAGGTTGTCAAGTTAAAATTGTTTATTATTAAAGCCTAGTTTCACCTAAAGTAGGTTTTAAAATGTTAGTATATGGGGGAGTAGAAGATTGAAATTTATTTGATTTGTTCTTTATTTCCAATATGGAATACAAAATTTATGCATTATCATAGGGTTATTCTTAAAGTCTATCTCTGAAGATCCATATAATCTCATCCTTATGACAACTAGATTTTATTGTTAAGTGGGGGGAGAGTGTCCCAAATCCCATATATTGTATAATTTTGATTTTGATTGTATTTATCACTTTAAAATGAATTATCATTGATTTTCACATAATTAAGGTGTAAAGGATTAATTAGAGGAGTTGTAACTAGTCCATTGTCTATGGTGTAAGCTTAAATGGAAAAAATCTTAGTATGTTCAATAGGATTTCCACCAGTCCTAGCACTTCTTTTTAACTGAAGAGATATAAATTTTTAAGATGGCATATAATAAACAAAATGAAATAGGGATAATGAAATAGAGTGTATGAAATATGAAAAGCTTAACACAACAAAAAAATATAGGAAAAAGAAGGATAGAAAACCTATTAGAATCTAGGGTTAGGATTTGAATATTATTTGAAGTAAGTTAAATCAAAAAAAAAAATTAACCTTTTAGGACATAGATGAATGTAAATCCTATGTTGTTAAATAGATGAGTATAGTAAATCAGGGTAAAAATATGTAATAAATACAACTATTGATCTATTATATAATTGACTTAATTTGACCTTTTTAAAAATAACAATAAATAATTTCATTCATAATTTAGCTAAAAAATGAGGTAGAGGCTGGTATAAGTGCTGTAAATAGGGTTCATGTGTCAAGATACCTCTTGTAAATTAGTGCCCTAATTGGATAGTAATTCCATATGGTGCTAGTGTGCTAGTTTCCTTATTTTGGTGGAAGTGTTCTTTGTACAAAACCATTCTGAACTTTTGGATTCACTTGTGTCTAGGTTTGCCAAACCCATTCCTATGTTCACAAGTTCTAAAACCCTAGATATGACATGTTTTTATTGATTTTATGATCAAATCCTAATCCTCCATGTTACTAGGACATTCAATTGATAGAAGTAGTAAATTATGTCATTAGTGTTGTAGGTTGGAAATCCTCAACTCTCCATTGTGATGAGACTTGCATGCATACCAATAATCTAAAGAGGTATCAAGATTGATGTAGTTATTCCCACCAAAGTGATGGTGGAAGTGCAATTGATTATAGACTAAATTTCGTTGAATATGCTTGAGACTTGAAATCTGAGTAATTTTATCTTAGGATTGTTATAGATGGTTTTATGTAGTAGGTCAAAATAGGGATTGTTAACCTTAATTGTGCACAAATTATTATTAATTTGAACAAGTAATTTTCATGTCATTTACATTTAGTTTTTATAAGGCTTAAATTCATGTATATATACTATTTTAGTGCTTGTTTGGGTGTTGGAAGAGGTCTAGGCCAACCCTATGTAGTTTAATATTTGAAAAGATATTCATTTATAGAAAAAGGAGGGAAAGGACAATAATACCAAAATTGAGATAGTAACACCATATGGTGTTACTATCCCTATTATGGCTCTAATGTCCGGGTGGTAGAATCTAAGGCACGAATGGCTAGGATGAAAGATTAAAGATCTATAACTAATTTAGGGATGTTTAGTGATGCTTGTGGCTTACACAAAAGTTGGATAAGTGTGAAAATAGGCCATAGGTTAAGTCTAGGTCTAAGCTTGGGATAGGTGGTTTCAAATAGCACTGTTAGCACTCAAGTGTCATTTTCAAGTGATTACAGATTGCCCACATTGAATACTAGTGGAAACTATAGTGGTTTTATCTATACTCCCATCCCATGTTTATTATTCAATGAAGTTTATATCTGTGTTGAGTATTGTTTTATTTATAATCAGAATGCACAATTCATAAGATTTGGATAACTTACTATGTATAAAAAAGATATACTTATCACCTCTATAATCTTATTTATTTATAAATTATTTAGGCACTAATTATTATGCCACACAACTAAAGACTCACAAATGAGAAAAAATACTATTCTTTCCACTTTAGGCTTCTTGACAAACTGTATTCTTCACAATCTTTGTTGGGAATATATTTAAGATATAACATATCCATGCTACATACTCAACCTAATATTCATTTCGTAGATGTTCTGACTTCAAAATTCTTTAGGCCACCTCCATGATTGTTCTATTTTTTCTTAATTTTACACCAATTTTTTGAGGTGTATATCTAGTCATAAATTTCTTCTTTATTTTAGTTGTTTTAAAAAAAAATCATAAATTTATCTGAGATATAGTCTCCTCCTCGGTTCGATCTCATCACCTAGATATAATGGACACTTGATTTTTAAACCTTTTCCTTAAACTCTTTAAAAACCATAAATACATTTGACTTATATTTCAAGTAATAAACCCATGTTTTATAATGTAATCATCAACGAAAGTGATAAGATATAAGCTTCTACTTATAGATTGTGTTTACATCTATCTGCATATATGTGTCAATAATTTCATGTGGATTTATTACTTTGTATGATTTTACTATAGGGACCATTTATGTATGTTGTTTTTTAATATACAACTTTGACACACTAATTAGGTTGCTCTATTAATGGCAAACCATTAACCATGTTATATTGATAAAAGAATTTAAAACCATTGATGTTTAAATGACTAAATCTTAGGTGCCATAACTAGGTATAATTTTTGAATGAATCCTTAAGGGATTCTTCAACAAGTGTATTTTTTTCACACTTTGAGATTTAGTGGCATGAAATACTTCACTATGAATCTCTAAATAAAACATTTATTTCATGTCATTTCCTCATTTGGAATCAATCTATTACTTGAGTTTTGATCCAATATATTACTTTCATAATGCTCAAATTATGCATTGCATCCCTTCTACATTAATTGACCTATAGTCATTAGTTTATGCTACAAACCAAGAACTAATATACATAAAAATTATGTTTATTTTATCTTTGTTTTGTTCTAATGTTAATAGTTTATTTACCCATAAAAAAAATGATTGTCATTTCCTAATTTCACCTTTGACTTCACTAATTTATCTAGGGTTGCAAACAATTGCTTACTTATCTTTATATGATTAGTAAAACTAAAATCTAAGAACCATACATCTTTTGTAGTTTATTGTGATACATTGCATATAATTAACATATAATATTGATTACTATTGCTAGATTTATTTTATTTGAGAAACTTATCTTTATGTTTATTTATATAAAAATGTTTCTACATTTGTATGAATAATGACCATTTTTTTTATAGTAATGGCATTGAAAATTTGATTTGTCATACATTTCTCCATAAGGGTGATTATATGAAGAACTATTACCTTTGATTCTTCTAGTTCTGGACAAGGAATTTGAGCCTTATACTAGTCGTTTGTTATGATGATATGTGGTTTCTCAACCTCCTTTGGGTGAATTTATACCTCTTCCTTTACTATGATTAAAATTTAATCATATTCTTCTATTTACAACCTAGGATTTGAAAGAACTTTTGAGAGATGATATGCATATTCAGTTTAAGCTCTGCTCATGAGACAAAAATGACCCTATCAATTTATCTACAAATAGTTACATCAAGTCCATATATTATTCAATGGCTATAACCACCAAGTCAAACTTTGTAGGCATACTTATTTGGATTTTTTCAACAATCTTATGATGATCAAGAGTCTCACCATGAGACTGTATTTGGTTTACTACTCCCATGTCATGAGTGAAGATCAAATATATTTATTAAATTCCTTCATGCATATGTTTTTAAAATACCTTCTAAGAAGTCATTGTATTAACCTTAATCATGCCTTGGTATGCAGTCTATATACTCTCCCATACTTTTTAATACTTAGTTATTGATAAAACATATGGAAAAATTGATTCCTTCATGGTTTTTTGAATGCATAACATATCTTCTACATCCTTTTTCTTATTTTATTTTGATATGTCTTTGTATACTTATGAGAGGGCATAATATACTTGTTGACTCATTTGTTAAAGGAACATATTATCTAACATATCCCAAACATCTTGAAAATAAAATAGATATTAAATTTTTATGCTCTAGTAATATTAATTTTCCTTGTTAAACATAGGTATTTGGGTATGATTGATGATGCCACCTACACCTACCATGGATTCTAAAGGTAATATACAATCCAATTATATAAATGTGTAAAACTAATGAAATGTCAAAAATTGAAACCTTTTGTCTAGTGTATGCTTGGTAATAGACACTCCAAAATCCTCAAAATGGATTTGAATAACTTTGGAATAGACTAAAATTTAAATTAAATAGACAAAAACTGATTTACATAGGGTGAATGACCACATCGCTCTCCTAAGTGGGTCTTAAAAACTTTCTTCACTGTCTATATTAGATCTTGATTAAACATATATTTAATAAATTTTAGATGAAATATAGGTGTGACCAAAAGTGGATTTGATGGAAACAAATTTGGACTACCATAGGGTTAGATGAGATCTAGCTTGAATGTTTAAATTTGTGAAACATAAGTAGGATGAGCAAGCCCATCTTAGCTCTGATACCACTTTTAATAAATTCAAACTTTAAACTAAATATAAAACCCTACATGAGAGTGTTGTGAATTTTCTATAAAAAATAACAAATATTTTAAAGTAAAACTAACACAAGTGAAAATGGAATCATCAACATGACACAAACAAAAGAAATGTATATAATAAAATAAATATACTTAGTATGATACTTAAAAGGACATGACATGAAAAATAGTATTTTAATTAAATTCTAAATACCAATAGAGATTCATTTATAACAAACAAACACAACATTAAAAGTGTTTGTTATAGATTTTAGCGGAGCTTCACTACTCTCTTTTCACGTACATCAAAATTATAATACATACAATGAAGTTTTATTTGGTTGCAAGATTTTGAATCATAAATAGAGTAGGTGTAAAACAAGAATTATATATATATATATATATATATATATATATATATATATATATATATATATATATATATATATATATATATATATATATATATATCAACATTAAAATCGTTAATAAATATGCATACAATTTGATAGGGATAGCGAACTATTTTTTAAAGTCTAGATATTCACATAGAATAACAAGTTGTCAAGAATGAAAAACATTTAATGAAGGTAGGCAAGGATTCCATATCACATAGACACATCATTAATTAGTAGAGCAAATAAAAATATGGACTTCCAAGTTATCCAACAAATTATGAAGTTTAACTGTTGATTTTTCTTTCCAACATTTTTAATCACTATATAAATATGAAGCATTAAGCAGATGATCAATGGTCAGAGGTTATAAAATTATCACACCATATAATTTTAGAGTGCCACTTCATTTTTAAAATAAAATTTGTGTTTCTATCTAAAAGAATGTTTTTAAAATTTTATTAATATTGATTTTTAAAATATTAATTTATGTTAGTCCTTAAATTTGTGGGGAAAAGTACAATAATGTCACATATCAATCATATTTAATTAAATGTTGATTATAATGTTCTAATAGACTTTAAATTATAATTGTTATATTTCCTAATGGGTATTTCCTTGGTAAATTATAAAGACTAGTTTTTTTAGATAAATGTAAAAAAAAAAAAGATTTTGAAAGGCTCTAGAGACTTTTACAATGTAGTAAAAAATATAAATGGTAAGCCCATATAAAATGTGTCTGCTAGTGTCTTATAGAACATAACTTAAAACCTACTAGGAGTGAGTTATCCAAATAACAACCAACATAGAAAAATAGAGATTAAAACCTAACAAAGTGACAACAAACATTCACCTAAAAAACCTCCTACTTTGAACTAACTCCTCAATAAATTCTAGTAGAATTTTTGTGTTATGATCTACCTTAGTTGACCCTTTGATATGATTGGTCTTTGAACCCAAGCCTTTGTTGAGACTTCATTCATATTTCTACTCACTAAAGACCAACCCATATTTTCATCTATATATGAATCAAGAGAGAAAGGCATATCAATTTTGATTCAACTTGATTCCTTGTCACTCCCCTATGAGCATCCATCTTAAAAGATTTGGTGCTTTCACTATCCATATAGTTAGTAAAGTATTTTTTGGCATAAATTGTGTGGAATTTTTAATGTTTATAAAAAGTAATGTTTTGAATCCACATCTATGATCCTTCCTTAGAAGAAAATAGAAAAATAATGAAGAACAACATGACCTTACACCCCATAAAAGATGTAGAAAAACCACAGTTACAAAAAGTTTACCAAAAATAATTCACTGTTGTAAAAAGTTTTCAAAATTAAAAAGGCAAGTAGCTAAAAGGGAAGTTTCCATTAAGGATTAAAAATCTATATTAAATGAAATAATTAATTAATAAATCATGATTATTTAATAACACCTATATTACAAATAATATTATATGTATTATAGATAATATTTAATGATATATAAGATTGTTATAATTAATTTTTTAATATTTTTTATAATTAATTATTAAAATTTTAATATTTTTAAAAAATATTCATAATATTACATGAATAGTGTAATTTATAAACAAATACTATACAAGAAATATTTTTTAGTATTAATATTTAATAGTTAATTGTATTTAAATTAGAAAAATCTTAAATAAATCTAAAATAATATAATAATAATTAATAATAATAATAATATAAATATTACTCTTATTATTAAATTAAAATATTATTAAAATTCTAATAATATTTAATATTTTTAATATTATAAAATATAATGAAAATCTTACTGTTATTATTAAAGTCTAATAATATAAATATTACTCTTATTATTAAATTAAAATATTATTATAATTATTATAAGATTTAATATTTTAAACATTAAAATTTCATAGAGTTTATCCCAAAAACTGCTTTACCATCCCTCTTTAGTTGGTGAGCTTAAATTGCTAGATGGGGAGCTTGGGGTTACCTTAATAACATACTCATCTTGCATTGCTACAACTGTGCTTCATTTTTTTTCTAAATCTAAGGCATCATCCTTGGTTTGAGAATTTTACACAGTAAGATGACTAGTAAGTGAATCATTCCACCAAGTGTCATCTTTATTTTTATTTAAAAACAAAGAACTAGTTCACTAAATAACTAATTTTTTGTTTCCTTTGTTTCAATAGTTAGTAAATGTGAGCTAATCATAAACTAGAAATTATAAATATTTTATGAATATAAATTTTATTTTTCACATAATAAAAATATTATTTTCCTAAAATATAAGTATTTTTGGTATTTATGAAAGTTATAGATGAACAATATAACAAATTATATTAAAAGAGTTTTTTATTTATTTTAGATTTATTGATCTAATTAAATTAAATTGTTGAAATTCAGATTGCATAAGATGCACCATTTAACATAAAGATCTAGATTCTAATAAATAATTTAATTTCACTTAAAAAATAAAAAAATGACAAAAAGATAAGGAATTTATCTTATTTTTGTTTTTATTTCATTTACTGTCTATATAAAGTTGTATGATATGCTCTAAAATCGATCTATGGTTTCTATACTCAAGTGATAAAATATGAAATCTACTAAGACATTGTAAAAAATTATAAACACCTACAATAACTATATCTATCCATTTTTTTATCGAAATTGTCTCTATGTAATTTTATGGTCTATTCTATCATAAATCACTACACTTGCCCATAAATATGAATCTTGTAGATGATATTATGTGATTATGTAGAACTTAAATCTTGTACACTTAGAAAACACAAGTGTATAGAGAGCCCCTTGACCAATCTCTTAGTGTGACCAACCTTATATTGATAAAACAAACATCCCATCTTGACCAAAATGATTAAAATGTACTTATTGTAAACCTGTACAAGTTTTGACCCTGAGCCTTCACTTCTTCTCTATGGACACTAGCATCTGAGTCAAATAATATCATTGATATTAGTACCTTAGCTTGACACAATTTTATAGTGCCTTAAAATTCATCCAATTTCCAAATGAAACATATAACAATGGTCAACCTATGTGTTTTAATGTGGTTTATCTCCTAATAAGATTGGTATGAATACACTATCAACCCTCACTCATTCCTCACAAAGTGATTAGGCTAAAATATCACTTAATAAGCAATCAATAAGCACATAGGTTACCAAAATATTTCCTTTTATACCTAATTATGATATCAATCAAAGGAAAAACCTAGATATAGGTCTAAAGCAATAAAAGAGTAGTCATAAGGTAATATTTACCAAGTTACAAGCTAGGTCATTTTTGTACTTAATTTACACATTGTATGATTCACACACAAGACAACACATAGGGGAAAAAATACATGAATTTGAGGCCCTCTTCTAGATTATTCACTATGTAGACAATGCATTTTTATGATGCATTATGTGGGTTAGCATGACACCATGTGCCTACTAACCCATTTTACCCCAAGGTCACATTGAAGATGCAAAGCTAGAATTTTTCCATCTCACCACGAGCGATAGTCCATGATCAAGATCTAAATACATTAGAGTGAAGGTGAAGCCAAACCTAGAAGCATCTAGCTGGTCACATCCTATTTTGGTGAGTATTTCATACAGTACACTAGCATTGATCCTTGACACTAGCATCAATGCAACTGTCCCAAGCTAATGCAAGTGTATTAAGAGTTAGAGGCACCAGATCCAAAATCTGACAATGATCTAGAACTATCTTCCTACCTAGTTACCACCTATATAAGATCTAGAACTCAATTAACATAAAAAATATCTAAGTAATTTATTTTATATAATTTCTATATCTAGCATAGTTTTACTTTATATTTATAGCCTATCTAAGTTTTATAAATTCAACATATGGCACATATAAGTTTATTACATTAATTGGCCTATTGTAGATCGAATATTAACCCTTGTGCCCTATTATTTATATATCATTAACCCTAACCACTAAAATAGGATCCATATCCAAATTAACGTTAAGCATTAGGTGAAACTGATCTTTGAATATCAAATGCTAGACCACCTAGGGTTTTTTGATTTATTATATTGTAGCTTATATGTTATTGATAAAATCCTATAATTTAATGTCTGCTATGGACATATCTCTCAATTATCTCATGGTATAATACTCTACATTAATTACTGTATTAATTCATATGATCTATATGGAATACCAAATCTATATTATACCATATCACTTCTTGTTATAATGTTTAAAATGAAATTTTACCTATTAATACAAAGTGACAAAGGGAATGGATGAGGAAATCATTCATACCATGACATATTCCATCCCCATTCAAGGATATAATGGATCAAACTTCCCCCTTAGATTTGTTATTTTGATCATCTCATTACAAATATTTACTTTTGAGTGCATTGTGTATTAATATGATATCATGTAATGTCCAATAACCATGTATGGCTTCTATTTCAAATTCCATTAAATGGACTAAGCATAATACATCATTTGAAAAAGAGGAATTACAACTGTGACATCTTATAAATAGTTTTTTCTACTTTACATCCAAGCATGTGTTTACAATAAAATGGTAAAATGAGTTCTTATGGGCAATGGTTACAGACTCAATATTTATAATATATCTTTTATCTCCTCAACGGGCATTGCCCCCCTAAAATTGGCACCATCTAATATGTTCAATAATCTATTTGATAACATTTTGGGATAAGTTTTGGGACAAATAACACTGAATATTACTATAAGTCCTCATACATTACCTACTTTGTTCTAAGTTATGCCAATTGACTTGAATTATAACATTCTTACAGGATGGCCTTGGATACATGAGATGTACTTAATTCCACTGAATATACTTGAATCCTTAAAATTTAGTCATCATAGATTCATTAACACTTATCCTATGGATATTAATCCCTTCAAACATTATACCATGATATACCAAAATGATAAAACACCATATTCTTATAATATTGATTTTGGTTCTCTTTATTTATATAAATATGGATACCATGTATAGGGACTATTTAAACATAACTAAGGCATTTATAAACTTATTTATCTTCTAACCAATACAATCCATTAAGGTTTGGGTATTTAAAAAAATACTACAATTTATAGCCATATTTTGCATAACACAACTTATTTTAAATGAATTCAAAATAGCACATCTAAATATTTATACAATTTATCTACTACTGGTCAACCCAAATCTTGTTTATGAGAATGATTCAAAAATAATTTGGACACTAGATGAATTATTTAATAATGAATTCTTGCTAGAGTATTTGGGGGCATATGAAGATCTGCTTTCATTCTATCATAATAAAAGGTTTCCTTACACCACTTCTGCTCATTCCTAATTTGGTAAAAATAATGATACTAATGTCCAACATGATACACCATATACTATTCCTATAATACCATTTATTAAATACATATCCACTTTTCTTGATGAAGAAATTATCCAATACAACTATGGAATTGATAAGGATCCTCAACCAATTCTATTAGTTGTAATGACGTAAGAGGATGAAGGAAAAACCTATCAACACATCCTTCATTATTTTCATGAGCTTTATAATTGGTCTTATTCATACATTCCTTGAATCAATCGATCAATGATAATGCATAACATATTATTATACCTAGATACAAAACTAGTCAAGTAAACGATTCACAAAATGCATCTCAAAGTATAATTATTTGTAAAAGTTGAAATTTAGAAGATTTTGGATGTCAAATTTATATGTGCCATCACCCATTCCAAATGGTTGTTCAACATTATACCATAAAATACCTAATGGTGACATGTGTTGTTAAATTGATTACTAAGATTTAAACAAGGCTTATCCAAAAGATTATTTTCCTTTACCTATTATTGATATGATTATCAATTCTACAAATGGATATGAACCATTTTCATTTATTAATGGATTCATAGGATATAATCAAATCAAAATTAATCCCACTAATCAAGAAAAGATGCCACTTACTAGTATTTGGGGTGTATTTTACTAGATAATCATGCATTCTGGGGTGAAGAATACAACAAACACATATCAAAGGGACATGACTCATATATTCCATGATTTTATACACAAAAATGATGAATAATGTGTTGATTTTCTTGATAAATATAAATGTTTTTAGGACCATGCTACAAATTTAGAATAAATATTTAAATACTTGTGTAAGTTTAATGTTTGATTAAATCCCCAAAAGTATCTTTTTGAGGCTTCATCAAGAAAACTTCTTGGATAAATTATCTCAAAATGAGGCATTGAGGTTGGTCAGAAAAAGGTCAACTCAATTTCAAAAATCCACCCACCAACTAATCTTAAATAGTTACGATGCCTGTAGGGTCAAATTTGGGCTATTAGATGCTTCATAGCTCAATTGTTTGATAAAATAATTCATTTCAAACATTTTCTAAAAATAGACACCAAAATTATATGGGATGATGTGTGTCAAAAAAGCTTTGATCAAATCAAAATATATCTAGAAAACCCAACCATACTTGGATCAAATCAAAATATATCTAGAAAACCCAACCAAAAGTATATAAAATGAGATTTAACTATCAAAAAGTGCCAAAAACTAGTGAAAATATTGGTCTTGGTGTGACTAAGGATATTTTTTTGGTTTAAGGATTGTATTATACATTTTTGTTTTATGTAAAGGATTGAGTGTCTAAGGTGTAGATAGTGGCCTACTAGGCCTAAACATGGAATAAAAAGTTGTGGAAAAGTGGTGTAAAAAATGGATAAAGGCCTAAGGTTTTATGAAAACCTAGTATTCAATAGAGGGTACTAGAATTTATAGTTGTTTTTCCCGTAATCCTCCATACATATTCATATAGGTATGGAATCCTTGAAAATGGGGTTACCAGAGTGTGTAAGAAAATAGTACAGAGTGGTAGAGAACTATCCTAATGCATAGTGGAATGTTAAGGGTGACTTGAGAGGTGTAATATATTTTAGTAATTATATATTAAGTATAAAAAAACTTAAATCATTACGATTAGACATATAAATAAGCATTGCATAATTTCGTAAAGGACTGTGGGAATGAATGAATGAAGGTGAAATGCAAGAGATATAATTGATAAAGGAAATTTAAGATGGTTGAAATGAATAATTTGAATATATTTATATGTATTTTGAAATATTTGACAAATAGAGAGTTATGTTTAGTCCATTTTGGATAAGATATACTAAGCACTAAAACAGGAAGATTGAAAAGATTTGCAAGTTTGCAAATAAGAGTAGGAAAATTATAGGCTAGTGGGATAAGATCTGCATCATTTAGTATTAGAGCCATCTTGATTCTCTGGGAGGATATATATAGGTATGAACATGGTGATTGTATTATTCATAATTCATGTTGCATGATTGACAGGTATTTGTAGGTAATAAGTATTGAATGTAGTACCTAGAGTCTTGTTGATAGACAATAAATAAGAGAGAAGTTATGATGTGTTTTGAGATTGATTTCTTGAATTGAATGTATGACTGATATAAATAGTGAATTGGAAGCCCTAAATAGAATTTAGACATTAACAAGCTCAAGAGAAGAGAGAGAAATATCATAAAGAGAGCTTTAGAAAGAGCATACTCCTAGTGTAAAGGATAAGGAGATTGAAGGCCCAAGTGTGGTCTGAAAGAGAGAGAAAGGTTCCAAGCATGAACCAAATAAGTGTCACAAGTGAGAACCAAAACAAGATGAGAGATAAATGTACCCAAGTGAGGTACTTAAGAGGAAAATGAAAGGAGAAGTAGAGAGGAAAGTGAGAGACAAGGTTGAGTATGAAAGCCACCAAGAGAGGATGATGGAAAGGGAGATGAAAGAGATGAAAGAGGCATAGTCTAAGATGGAGAAATAATTTATGAGGATGTGCAATGTATTTATTTTACAATGTGGAATTATAATCGTGTAAAGGATTAAGTGCAACTTCATGGAAAAGTTACAAGAGAGAAAAAACTAGCAAGTGATAGAATATTTGGAGGGGTAACTGAAAGAGTTACATGAAGGAAAAGAGAGAGGAAAATGAGCCTCAAAATTTTTATTCTAACTTCGATTTGTCATAGTTGAATGTAGGTAGAAATGTGGATGGTAAAGTTTCTGATTGGCATGAAGAAGATGAAGATGATGTATTAAAGCATACAGGTGCAGTTGAGTATGAGGTGATTTGTCACCTAAATATGTAGAGATCATTGATAGAGAAGAGTGGTGAAATGAAGAAAAAAATAGTAGATAATATAGAGGATAAAGACATGATAGGTAATTGAGAACATACAATCTTTGATGAATATTTAGAAGATGAAGATGATGTGTTATATCAAGACACTCTAGGACTATTTTAAGAGTTCTTAGGATCAGCCAAGAAATAGGAAGCACATGAAATTCTTAAGGAAAGATAATAATAGGTGAGGGAAGATGAGATTTCAGAAATGATCGATGAAGAGAACTTAAAATTTGAAGAGGTGGTTGTTTAGATAGTCAAGCAAGAAGAATTCACTATGATAAAGGGGAGTAGGATAGAAGATGGTGAAAACCAGGTTATGAACTAGAAATAGGCCTTGAAATGGTCAAGAGAGGAAGAGAGTGAGAAGTGCAGTAGGTATGAAGATGAATAGGCATCTATAATAATTTTGGATAAGGAAATTGATAGAGAATGGTAATCAATGATCAATGCCATGAAGATTGAAGATAAGCATGAGAGAAAGTTAAGCAAGAAAAATTAGTACAGATAAAATCAATAGTATGAGTAGCAATAGTGGAATAATCAAATGAGTACATGGAAGAACAAGAAAAGGCATAAGCATGGTAGTAAGGAGCACACACATTTATATGATAACTTGAATGAAGACGAAAATAGAGGTCAAGTTATTTTATCCCCTTGGGAGTACGATGCAAGGGAATCTTAAGAATGCTAAAAAGGGTGAACCTAGATGTGTTTTGGAGTCATGGTAGTAAGTGAAATTTCAATTAGAATTCAAAACCTTGTTTTCCCACCTTTTTTTCCAATTTGAATTTTCAAACTTACAAAGAGGGAGTGATGGTGTTCTAGTGGGTCTAATAAATTATTTCTATTATGTAATGTTTAATATTGGAAGTATGTTGTAATTTTCATTGTATGACCTCATAAAGGTCCTTAATTGGTTTGGAATGTATTATGTCAAGTTGTAAAAGTGAGGTGGCAATCTAGTTTCATCACCCTACATGGGTCTTAGGAAAGTTTGAAGTTTCTTGTTCTAAGAAATGGTTATAGAGTCTTGTTATGGAGTATATTTGATGATAGAAAGGATATATAAGATGGAGAGTGTGTAGGAAGGAAATAATGAGGAACAATAGGGTAGCCAAGAATATAAGAGAAGGTAGTCTGCCAAAAAAGGAGAAAGAACTGTGTAATTTTTAAATTGATATTGAACTAAAGATTCAAATTAACATATTAGTGAAGGACTTGTTGTGTCTAGTGATTTTTTTATAACCTTTATTTAATAATAATTTTTTATAGTTGTGGATTTGAAAATGATCAGAGTTTATAATGCAAATAATTTTGGGTGTCATGTTGATTAATGGAACTTTATGTGTTTATAATCTGTCCATGCATAAAATGCTAAAGTGAAGATGAACCTTGTGAATTCCTTAATAAAATGTTTGTAAAATTGTTAATTGAAGTATATAACCTAAAATATGAATGTTTGTAGTCATGTTTAAATTCTATTTTCATAACCACATTCCATAATCTATGTGAGTAGATCAGATGGTCTAGTTCGTGAAAAACATAAGGAATTTAAAGGAAAGAGATATTGTGTAATGTGTGGATTGAAGAGAATATATGGATAAAAAATTAAGATGACTTGGTGAGTCTTTTAAATACATTGAAAACTTAATAAGTAACCCCTATTTTTTGTAACAGTTTGAGACTAACTAAATGGGGAACTGTGAAATTGAAATCGTGCAAAGAATTGACCAAAAAATCAAGTGATAAATGTTATAGAATTTTTTGGTAAGTCTTTTGAGTTTAATGAAACTTAATAAAACCTTGTGATGGAACAAAAACATGGTTGATATCTTCAAAACCTTGATATAAGACTAAAAGTTGCATGTTTTCTTACATAGTTGAGATGTTTGGAGATAGAAATCCATGACAGTGGAATGCTAAGGAATTTTCAAGGATTGACATAGGTACTCAGGGTCAAGATTGACATGAGAAAGTTTATTTTAGCATTTTAAACTTATTATAATAAAATATATGCCCTTTTATAGCCTCTTAGGCCTAACAGAGTCGTAGAAACCCTCATTCTAGGGTTTAGTGTATAAAATAAGATTTAATCATCAAAAAGTGCTATAAAATGGTGAAAAGATTGGTATTGGTGTGACTAAGGATATTTTTAGGGTTTAAGGATTGTATTGTACACTTCTATACTATGGTAAAAGACTGAGTGTGTAAGGTGTAGATAGTGGCCTAATAGGCCTAAATAGGGAACAAAAAGTTGTGGAAAAGTGGTTTATATAATGGTTAAAGGCCTAAAATTTTGTAAAAAAATAGTATTCAATAGAGGGTACCAGACGTGACATTTGGTTTTCCCATAATCCTCTATACATATCTGTACAGGTAAGGAAGCCTTGAAAATATGGCAGAATGGTAGAGAACTATCCTAATACATAGTGGAAGGTTAAAGGTGACCTGAGAGGTGTAATATATTATAATCAGTATATATAAAGTATCAATAACATTGAATAATTCTGATTAGACATATAAATAAGAATTGCATAATTCCCCAAAGGGATATGGGAATGAATGGATGAAGGTGAAATTCAAGAGATATGGTTGATATAGGAAAGCTAAGATGGTTGAAATGAATATTTTAAATATATTTATATATATGTTTGAAATCTTTCACAAATAGGGAGTTAAGTTTAGTCCATTTTGGATAAGACATACTGAGCATTGAAAGAGGAAAATTAACAATATTTGCATGTTTGCAAATTAGAGAATGAAAATCGTAGGCTAGTGACATAAGCTATATGTCACTTATATTGAATGATCTTGAAGGAAGAAGCCATAACCATGGAAAGATGTACACAAAATATATTGAGAGTGATCTAGAATAGATTGTTACAAATTTATAAGCATGACTGAAGGTGAATATTGAACATCATAAAGAGATATTTGAAAAATATTACACCAAAGTGATGCACTTTCCATTTAAGGAGGCATCATAATATCAAAGATGCAAATCCTATAAATTAATGACTTGTTTATGACATATACTGTATTTTGGTGATATACTATGCTTCCTCTACATATTCCTCTTAAGAAGTCATATATGCTCCACATAACCTCGGGTATATAGACAATAACAATAAATTGTAGGTCTAGTAATACCTTGAATAATATTTGGTAAACCTTCTTGTGCCTCTTTTGAGCTTGTATCTTTGAAGTCTTCTTCAATTATGCATATCAGTTGGTTGTTAGTCTCCAAAACAACTAATCCATGGTATCACCATCTAAACATGTCATGCTAGGAATAATCATTGATTAGAATGGATATGGAAAAACTTAAAAATATATTATAGTAAGTTTTAATGTATATTTATAGACTATTTTATGCTCTCGCTAAATGCAATGCAAATGAATATTTGGCTTACTATGCATTATTCTCTAGTAGATATGAATAGATAATGAAAACTTATTAATTTGGCGTAATAAGTAGAAGAGTGTGTCTACTTTTTGATTAAAATTTAAAACGCCATAGCCATCATAAAATCTTGCTCTGATATCAGACTATTGGCAAATTAGAGAACTGAATAAAAAAGTATACACATAAAACTTAATTACATAGTATAATATTATTTATTCATATTTTTGATATAATAAAATTGGATATTATATAGCTATGGATGTAGCACAACAACCTCATAGAAAATAAGATGGATAAATTATAACTTACCTAGTAATACACATGGATAACAACAAACCTTACAAGAATATAATTCCAGATAATAACAAACCAACAAATATGCTATAATAGGTTTAAAATAATTAAACCTATATAATAATTAATAATGTTATAAAATCCTAACATAAAATGTATCAAACTATGTTTCAATCCTAAGCCTATTCTCTTTCTCCATAAACAATAATATTTGGCTAACCAGCAGTGTCAACATTACTATCCAAACATAGTGCAAGTGTCTAGTACCCTAAAAGTTATCAAATTTAAAAATGAAACATATCATAATGGTTAGCATAAGTGATTTAATGTGATTTATCTCGTAATAGGATTAATATAAATACAATATCAACCCTCATTCATTCCTCACTTAGAAAACAAACCAAAATATTACTCATGAAGAACTTAAGTTACTAAAAGTTTTCTTATTCTTCCCTTTTTTGATATCAAAAAAATGAACAACCCATATATAGGTTTGAATTACTAAATGAGTTGTCATAAGGTCATATTTATTAAGTTACAAGATAGGTCACTGTTGTAGTTGTTTTAGACATTTCATGATTCATACACAAGCCAACATGTAAGGGAGGACCTTTTCTAGTGTATTGTAAATATAGGCAATGCCATTTGATAGTGAGGTTATTATGGTTCAATTAAAATCCATGTGCCCACCAACCCATTTTTCCTCAAAGTCACATTGAAGATGTAATGTTGGGGTTTTACCGTTTCACCAGGAGTGATAATCTATGAACCAAATCTGAATGCACTAGAGTAAAAGTGAAACCAAACCTAGAAACATCCCAGTGGTCATATCTTATTTTAATGAGTATTCCCTATATGACACTAATGTAAAACACAAACTAACCTCTATGTAACTATCCCGAGATGATGTAAGTGTTCAAAAAGATAGAAGCACAAGATATAGAATTTGACAATTGATCTAGAACTATATTATTTCCTACTTCCTACTTGTATTAGATAGATAACATTGTGTTAAACATCATAAATAACTAAGTATATTATTTTATGTCATTTATATATCTATCATATATGTAATTTTCATTAATAGCCTATCTCAATTTTATAAATTCATCATATGGTACATATATGTTTATCACATTAATTGTCTTGCTATAGATATAATATTCAACCTTGGGCCTTATCATTTCTATATCCTTAACCCTAAAAACTAAATAGGATCCATATCCAAATTAGGATTAAATAAATTCTTGATGTTTATTGGTATTCTATCATGTGTGTAAATATTGATATTTGGATTCATTTACCTTGAAACCCTCAGTCAAATTTCAACACTTTTTTGACCTATAAAAGGTGTTAAAAATATGTGTTGGATAGTCCTAACCACATCCCATTGTGTGATTGAGCATTACCCAGATTTCCTAATATTTTTGAAGAGGGATCAATTTAAATTTATTTCTCCCACCTATATGTATGTTTTTCTCAATAGTGTTTTTATAAGATGCAATGTATAAATTTGCATTTGGACACTTGAAAACATACAAATTTGACCTTGTATTAACATTTAAACTTCTATTTTGGCTTGTTCTTTTATATGATTTTAAGATTCAGGAACTTTTTATATAGTGCCTTAAAATGTCCAAATGTATTTCTCAATGTGCTTGTTCAAATTATAGATAGATCTGGATATCTATGGCCATATAATTCATATTTATGTATGCATCCATGCATGCATTCATGCATGCACGTGCACGTGCACCTGAGCATGTGTGTGTGTGTGTGTGCACGTGCACATGCGCTCATGTTTGTTTGTGTGTGTGTGTGTGTGTGTGTGTGTGTGTGTGAGAGAGAGAGAGAGAGAGAGAGAGAGAGAGAGAGAGAGAGAGAGATGAGAGAGAGAGAGAGAGAGAGAGAGAGAGAGAGAGAGAGAGAGAGAGAGAAGAGAGAGAGAGAGAGTGTGTGTGTGTGTGTGTGTACACACACACACACATGACCCTTTGGGTGATGTTTTCACATAAATAATGTTTGAGACATGTACGCTAACATAAGGGAAGGATAAGAATTTGATAATTAGTCATTTGAGGAACTTGGGGCACTACTAGAAAATACAAACATTATCAATAACTAATAAACTTCTGGCTATTGTGGACATGTTTCAAGAAGGAGGAAAACTTTGATATAGAATATCAATATTCTACATAGGATAGTAAAAAATTTAGGACATTAAATAGGGAGATCATGTATATGAATAATGATAAATTAGTTTGGACAAGCTCATAAATAGATGAATGGCTAGAAGAGATTGTGAGTGAGAGTAAAATTTATATCCATAATTCATGTATGACCAAAGATAGGTAAAAATTTTATATTTATAATTATTTAATAGTAAATTTACGTGTCTAAAATTTCTCCCCTTTTATTAGAATATTGAAAAATAGTAGATTAAAAGATATAAGAAATAAATTTATTATATATAAATTAATAATAGTTGATATTAATAGAAATGCCCATAATATATAGCTATATATATATATATATATATATATATATATATATATATATATATATATAGATATTTATGGCCTTAAATTTGATGTGTGTATGTGCATGCACATGTGTTTGTGTGTGTGTGTGTGTGTGTGTGTGTGTGTGTGTGTGTGTGTGTGTGTGTGTGTGTGTGTGTGTGTGTGTGCGTGCGTGTGTGCGTGTGCGTGTGCGTGTGCGTGTGCGTGGTGCGTGTGCATGTGCATGTGCGTGTGCATGCGCTGTGCGCGTGCGTGTGTGCGTGCGTGTGTGTGTGCGTGTGCGTTTGTGTGTGTGCGTGTGTGTGCATGTGTGTGTGCACGCGCGCGCGCGTGTGTGTGTGTGTGTGTGTGTGTGTGTGTGTGTGTGTGTGTGTGTGTGTGTGTGTGTGTGTGTGTGTGTGTGTGTGTGTGTGTGTGTACATATATGCGCATGTGCGCGCACGCAGACACACACACACACACACACACACACACACATGATTCTTTGGGTAATTTATCCCATAACTGACATTTGAAACATGTAGGGTAACCCAAGCGAGGGATTAGAATTTGATAAATAGTTATTTAAGGAACTTGAGACACTACTAGAAAATACAATAATTATCAATAACTAATAGCCTTTGACCATTGCTAACATGTTACAATAAGGAGGAAAAACTGATCTAGAAAGTAGAAATATTATTCTTAAGATAATAAAAATTTAAAGACATAGAATAGGGAGATCGTGTATATAAATGAGGACAAATTGGGTTAGCCAAGCTCATAAATAGATAAATGGATAGAAGAGGTTGTGAGTGAGAGTGTAATGTATATCCACAAGTCATGTATGAAAAACACAGGTAAACATTTATATTTCCAATTATTTATTACTAAATTTACATATCTAAAATTTCTCTCTTTTATTATAATATTGAAAAAAATAGATTAAAGGATAAAAGAAATAAATTTATTAAGTATAATTATTCATAGTTGATGTTAGTAGATATGCCCAAAATATATAGCTTGTTACATGCAAATATCCAAAGAATTTTTTATTTCCATACACAAGGGATTTTTTTTATTTTTAGCCTTAGATCTTGATTAAGTTCTCATCCTTCTAGGGTTTCATGTTTCAAGCTCTAGGGTTTTATTTTTAAGACCTAGTTTCTAATTATTCCATAATAATACATCTTAATCAATGTCCATATTGGATGAACATTATTTGTTAACACAAGTAACAAAGTTACTCTTTACATATCGCTCTACATGGATAGTGTATCTTATTTAGATCAATTATGTAATAAAATGGGTAAAAATGATCGAATATATGAAGCATATTAAGGTTAAAATGAATAATGAACAATCCTAATCATATTATTGCAACATTCAATCTATGTTGTCCCTAGTTGCCATTAAACAGAAAAGGGCATGCATGACTCATCTTATTCCTCTCCATAATTAAAAAAATGTTGACAGTTACCATCCCACTTCTAATGTTGGGTCTCGGTTCATATTAGATCTCACAGTCTATTTAGTCACAACACGAAAGGTTAAGTTGATCCATCCAGTAGTATAAACCAAAAGACATCACCAATTCTCTCCTTAATAGCCTCCTCTAGCCACCAAACAAGATAATCAATCTAAGGGTTATATCATAATGGATCAACAACATAATACATATACCAAAATTTCTCTATTAAAATTACTTTAAAAAATGGTTTCTTTCAAAAATATTCTTTATGGAATGTTAAGCAATATAAATTTACGTATGAAGGGCTATGTTGATTCATCCAGTAGAATAAACCAAAAGACATCAACATTAAGTGATATAGCTTTACAAATGAAGGGGTTAAGATGATCCATCCAGTAGCATAAACCAAAATACATCACCAATTCCCTCTTCAACAATCACCACCATCCACCAAATAAGTTAATCAATCTAAGGGCTATAACCTAATAGATCAACAATTAAATACATGGACCAAAATTTCTCTATTAAAATTAATTTAAACAATGTTTGCTTACAAAAATATTTTTTATGCAAAATTAAGTGATATAACTTTACCAACGAAGGGTTAAGTTCATACAATGAATAGTATAAACTAAAAGACATAACAATTCCCTCCTCAACAACCACCACCAACCACCAAACAAGCTAATCAATCTAAGGGTTGTGACATAATGAAGCAACAATAAAATATATAAACCAAAATTTCTCTGTTAAAATTACTTTAAACAATGATTGCTTACAAAAATATTCTTGGACAGTGGCCCAATACCTCTTTTGAAAAAGAAAGGTTGGCTCCTCAGCACATTATAGATCAATATATTCCATTTTATATTAAAGTGGAAGGTAAAAATAAGGTAATTAAGTTTGTTTTTGTGGATAATGAATCAAGGTTAAAAATTTGTAGTATCTCCTTTCTGAATATATTCGGTGTTTAGAAAGAGGATCTTAACTAATAAAATATGAACATCTTTATTATATTAAAATGAAGTATGGGAAAGTAGTTTAACTTTAATAATACACAACATTAACTTAATTAATATGTTTTCTATATCAAAATAATTTTATACAAATAAATACAAAATAAAGCTAACTGTAATAAATTATATTTTATTAATATTTGTTATCCAATACAATTTAATATTGGTATTAACTTTTTAAATTCTAAAATTTTCTCAATGCAATTTATATGTAGAAAATTTTAGTGGAAATTGATCACTCCCCGAAAGATCAAATCGATCAAATGGATCAAGCACTGGAAACTTAAAATAAATTAAACTGAAAAACCTAAATAAACATCTTTTCACTTAATAGAAATTTGAGTATAATGAGAAGCATGATAATTATTAACGAGAAACATGATAATTTTTTCTTGGAAAAAGGAATATAAAGGTATGAAAATAATAATCGAGAGAATAATCATCGCATATAATAAAGTTAAAAGGGCTATCCGACTTGTCACTCCAGTTACCACTAACAAGTACTCTTCTTATATATTAAAGGTATGAGATTAATAATCAATGGAACAATCATCATAGATAATAGAGCTAAAGGGCTATTTTACTTGTCACTCTAGTCACCACTAACAAGTACTATTTTTATATATTAAGAATTGTTTCCTACCAATCGTTATCTTTATTTCTAAATGCATCATTCTCTTACTCTTGTCCAGATGGGGAAATTTCTAAAACCAACAAATAGAAAGAATTTTCTTTGTTGCTAATCCCTCCATCCATAAATCTTAATATTTAGGAATATAGATCCACCACCATAATAACAGTTGTGAGCCAAAGAAATATGTCATGAATATGGTGAAAAAATTTGTCACCTATTATGTGAATGATGCCTCCTACGAGTGTCGTAACCACAAGCCTAAAATGTAGACTATTGACAGAGACAATTTCGAAAGAACTAGTTGATTGCTTATAAAGTACTCCCTAAATTGTCCAAAAGAGACTAGAGAAACTTAACCTCTAGACAGAGCTTCACAGACAGTGGTCCAATAGTAGATTTTAATTACTAGCCCATCCTCTAGAGAAAAATAATGTGGCAATACCTTGGTGTGTATTGTGTGAAAGACATTGTAATTCATAGCAGTCGTAGCAGCACTAACGAGATGAACCCCATTATTTTTGAGTGGAAGTAGAAGATCCTGAAGGACAAAATAGAGCTTAAAAATCATGAAATCAAGAAAACAAGACTTGAAACCCTAATTGCTATTGCAATTTTTCAAAAAAATAAGATTTTATTGATCTTTTTTCCTTGCTTACAATGTTGTGCCCAAGGTGTCTATAAATAGATTTGAATCCAAAAATAAGTGATTGATTAACTAATCCTTAACTAATCTTCTAACTCCTTGAAAGAACTGAGTCTAAACTACTTAAACTAACTGATTCCTAATTGTCAGTTAACTAACTGAATGTTGACTCCTGCATGCATGAGAACTGAAGTAGAATAGTCAGTTAAGTTGTGGATAGAGAAATTATCTCCAGTTCATCTTGAGTTTCTAACGCTCCTTAATTTCTACCACTAACAACTTCAGCATTTACAATGCCTAAATTTTGTCTTAAATAATCAAAGGTCTCCTTTGCTAATGCCTTTGTAAATATATCTACCAATTGATCTTCAGATTTGAAAAATTCCAGATGGATTTCTCCATTTTTCATTAACTCTCTGATAAAGTGAAATCTTGTATCAATGTGCTTGCTCCTCTTGTGAAAAACATGATTTTTTGATAATGCGATTGCTGATTTGTTGTCACAAAAGATTTGTGTTGACTCCTTCTGTACTTGTAATAAATCTGTCAATATACTCATTATCCAAGTTGCTTGACATGCTTCTGATGTGGCTGCAATATACTCTACTTCAGCTAATGAAAGTGTCACTATAGGTTGCTTTTTGGATGCCCATGTGACCACACCTATGCCTAAAAGAAAGGCATGTCTAGAATTACTCTTCCTATCATCAATGCTTCCTACAAAATCACTATTAGTAAAACCAATCAAACTAAAATCGTTAGTTGTGGAATATAAAATTCTATATTTTGTAGTTCCTACCACATATCTCAATATCCTCTTTCCAACTTGCCAATGTGAGTCTTTCGGTGACTCCATGAATCTTGAGATTAAACTGACCCCATACATGATATCTTGTCTAGTAGCTGTAAGATACATCAAACTACCAACTACTCTTTTGAATGTTGTAGAATCAACATTAGACCCTTGGTCTTCTTTGCTATGTTTGGTCCCTGTAGCAACTGGTGTAGGTGCTGATTTACAATTCAACATCTTAAATCTCGTTAACACATCCTTTGCATATTTAGTTTGACAAATAAATATTCTCTTCTCTGATTGTACAACTTTTATGCCCAAAAAGTACTTCCTTAATCCTAAATCTGTCATTTCAAATTCTTTCTTCATGGCTGATTTTAATGTGTCTACAGACAAATTTCTATTAAAAATCAAATCATCAACATACAAACACACAATCAAAATCTGACCTTCTTTGTTGATTTTTGTGTACAAAGTAGGCTCACTATTGCTTCAACTAAATCCATTTTTTGTCATGTATGAATCAATCCTACTATACCATGCTCTTGGTGCTTGCTTGAGACCATAAAGGGCCTTCTTCAATATGTAGATTTTTTTTTCATGTCCTTGCACTTCATAACCTGGTGACTATTTCACATACACTTCTTCATCTAGAAAACCATTCAAGAAAGATGATTTTACATCCATTTGATATACATACCAGTTATTTTGAGCAGCTATTGATAAAACCATTATAACAGTATCCAATCTAGCAACTGGAGCAAATGTTTCATTATAGTCAATTCCATATTCTTGTGCAAAACCTTTTGCTAGTAACCTTGCCTTGTGCTTTTCAACATTTCCATCCGCATCAAATTTAGTCTTATAAACCCATGTGACTCCTACAATCTTTACCTTCAGGTAGATTAGTTAGATTCCATGTTTGATTTCTTTCAATGGCATTCATATCTTCATCCATTGCTTTTATCCAATGTTCCTCATTAACTGCTTCTTCATAATACATAGGATCATGAGTGAAAAGAGAAAAATTTGAAACCAAATCGAATTTCTCTTTTTCTTGATTATAAATGTCATTCAAATTTCTCATTTTCTTACCTTTCAATCTTGATCTTATAGTGGCAAGAGTTGGATCTGATTCATCACTTACTTGTGAATTTGGAGTAGGATGACATGCATGACCCGATGATTCACCTTGTTCAAATCTCCTAGGTGTTCTTATTGGAGTGCTTGTTCCTGCTTGTGGAGTGGATTAATCTCCTTGCAAATTTTGTTCTTCAGATTCTTCTTCATTCTGTGGAATTGGTGCTCCAATTGTGATGGTGCTACCATCCCATGCTTCTTCTTCCTTAAATTCAACATCTTTGCTAATAATCACTTGCTTTGAAATAGGGTTATACAACTTATAAGCCTTTGATTCTTCACTATAGCCAATAAAAATGTAGTTCTCACCTCTATCATCAAGCTTTCTTCTCAATTTAGATGGTATAAGAGAATATGCAATACAACCAAAAATTTTAAAATGATGTACACTATATTTTTTACCACTCCACGCTTCTTGTGGAATTCGATCTCTGACACTCTTTATTGGGCTTCTATTCAGAATATACACTGCACATGCTACTGCTTCAGCCCAATATTCATTTGACAAGTGTTTAGCCTTCAACATGCTTCTAGCCATCTCCATGATTGTTCTATTCTTTCTTTCTGCTACACCATTCTGTTGTGGTGTGTACCTTGTAGTCAATTGCCTTTTGATGCCGTGATATTTGCAAAAATCTTTAAATTCATTAGACATATATTCACCTCCTCTATCTGATCTAAGTACCTTGATATAACGGCCACTCTGCTTTTCAGCCATTGCCTTGAATTCTTTAAACTTTTTAAAGGCTTCAGACTTATTTTTGAGAAAGTATATCCAAGTCTTTCTACTAAAGTCATCAATGAAGGTTAGAAAATAAGTACTACCTCCAAATGATGTAATTTGCATTGGTCCACATAAACCATTATGGACTAGCTCCAATATTACCTTTTCTCTTTATGAGGCTCCTACTGGAAAGTTCTCTTTATGTTGTTTTGCCAGAATACAACTGTCACATGAACTTCCTGGCTTTTCTATTGGTGGTAATCCCTTCACCATATTTTTCTTCTATAAAAAATTCAAACCTCCCAAATGTAAATGCCCATACGTTAAGTGCCATAACCATGATTGATCTAGATACATGGTTTTTAAGTCGGCTTCCTCTTCTCCTTGGATGCACTGAATTCGAAGAGGGAACATTTGATTCTTGGTCATCTCCACTTTTCCTATCAACCTATAAATTAAAAACTTGTCCAGTAATGTGCAAACATTATCCATAAAAGATACTCTGTAACCTTTCTGTACTAACTGTCCAAAACTCATAAGATTATGCTTTAGTCCAGGTACAAAATAAACACCAGGTATAAACCTTCTTTCACCATTTTTTGCCAAAACATTTATTACACCTTTACCCACTACGTCCACTTTGATATCATTTCCTAATTTCACTTCTGATTTTATAATATTATCAAGACTAGCAAAAAATTCTTTATTCCCTGTCATATGATTACTGCATCTACTATCTAAGAACCAAATATCACTAGCCTTTTCTTGAGTAACATGACAAGTGAGAAATAAGCTTCCAAAATTAGAACTAGATTCACCTGGATTAGAACTAGATTCACCTGTGTAATTAGCATTCTACTTGTACACATATCCTTGTTTCCTTCTGCAGTCACTTGCATAATGTCTATATTTCTTGCAATAATAACATTGAATATTAGATTTATCAAACCTTTGTGAACTTTGCTGAAAGTGATTGTTGCCACATCCTCTATTGCTGTAGTTTTGATTACTATTTTCACTTTGATCTAGATTGTTCCTTCTAGTTATGCCTCTACCTCTTCCTCTGAAGTTTGACCTTGCTCTTGCTCTTCCTCTTCCAAATGATACTTGTGACTTGAAAGCATTCTCAAGAGAAGTATTGTTATTCCTATTCATTCTGAATTCATGTGTTAAGAAAGAACCCATTAACTCATCTATAAATAACTGTTCCAAATCCTTGGTTTCCTCAATAGCTACAACTATTGCATCAAATTTACTGGGTAAACTCATGAGTATTTTTTCTATGATCTTCTGATCCATGATAGTTTCTCCATTAGATCTAATTTGATTCACTATATTCAACACTTGACCCATAAACTGGTCTATTGAATCTGAATCATTCATTTGCAAATTTTCAAAACTTCTCCTAAGAGATTAAAATTTAGCAATTTTTACCTTTGTATTACCTTTATAGGTAGTCTCCAAGATTTTTCATGCCTCTCTGGATCTCGTTGCTGCTGCAACTCTGGAAAAAATTGATTCATCCAATCGTTGTTGGATTAGAAATAAGGCTTTTGCATCTTTTTTCCTATTCACGTTAAGCTCGTCTTTTTATGCTCGAGTTAATGCCAGATGGGCTGCCTCATCCTGCGGTTCTACAAAACCACTTTCTACCAAATCTCAAACTTCTTGTGAGCAAAACAATGTTTTCATCTTAATTGCCCAAAAATCATAATTCTTACCATTAAAAATGAGAATTTGAGGCTGAGAGATACTGTTATTTGTGGCCATGTCTTACGCTGAAATGACTAAATCATACTTCTTCCACGATCTGACTTTAAATTTTTTATTTTTTTTACTCCACGAGCCGGGCGCTACCTTTCAATGGCTCCACTGGTTCTTTTATTCCACGTTGGCTAGGCGCGCTTGTCTTTGACTTCAGCGCTTCAAAGACTTCCATGATTTACTAATTAAAATAACAGAAGAAAAAACAATTGACTTTAGCGCTTGACAATACATAGGCTGCGATCTTAAGACTACTGCCAGCTGCGCACTTTTTATTAACTGCTGACTGGGCGATTTCCTTTCTTGCTGACTGCTGACTAGGCGATTTCCTTAACCTGCACTTTTCCTGAGTGCCAAACTGACTCTGCTTCTTCTCTTCACGGCTTCTCTCCTTTGGCAACATGCAAGGTCAAATGCCTTGATCGATCAAATAGCTGCGCTTCTTTCCCACACACTCCTTTCAAGATCTTCCTCTCACCTGGCGATCGCTTCTTCCTTCACTGCTGAGCGATGACTCTGATCAGGCTCTTCCTTGCTTGCTACGCGCTTCACACTTGTCTGCCTGCGCTTCCAAACAAGCGCTTCGCTCCTTTGACTTCCTTCTTGTTGGGCATTGACTACTAATAGCTCGCTGGCTCTGATACCAGTTTGAAGGACAAAACAGAGCTTAAAAATCAAGAAAACAAGAAAACAAGACTTGAAACCCTGATTGCTACTGCAATTTTTCAAAAAAATAAGATTTTATTGATCTTCTTTTTTCCTTGCTTACAATGTTGCGCCCAAGGCGTCTATAAATAGATTTGAATCCAAAAATAACTGATTGATTAACTAATCCTTAACTAATCTTCTAACTGCTTGAAAGAACTGAGTCTAAACTGCTTAAACTAACTGATTCCTAACTGTCAGTTAACTAACAGAATGTTAACTCCTAGATGCATGAGAACTGAGATAGAACAGTCAATTAAGTTGTGGATGGAGAAATTATCTCCAGTTCATCTTGAGTTTCTAACATATCCAAAAATGCTATCTACTATTCTAGTGTGTCAATTGAGACCATAATAGTTGAATCAATAGGATCTATTTTAATTGTGGGGAAATTCTTTGATGGCACAGAAAATAACAGAGCCTAAGACATCTTCATTTTGCAGGTCTCATATCTTATTTGTTTAAGTTCATTGACATTTTTCTTGGAGATGCATAATGTAGTTACATGTTTTTTAATTGTTGTGTTGCTCAATGTTTTTACTGTTAAGATATCAAATTCTTGTTACTCGAGCTTTAATGTGTTTCCAATGAGTTTTAGATTTCTGGCCGTTGAAACATGGAACATAATTTTGTAACACGGTTGTGTACACATATATTTACATTATGGACATGCATGTTATCAGCTTTATTGGAGATCGGCCAAAAAAATAATCCGGAAACCTTGCTCTCCATATTTTTGTTAAAAAACCCAACTTGTATAAACCAAACTGGATTATCAGACAAGAAGTATTTGATCCTATAAATATATTTCATTAAAATGGGTAGGTTTCTGACACTAGGGATGAAGATACGAAGCGATCCATTGCGAGATCTGGAATCTTAAACGCGCAAGCTTGGTCTATTTCTATTTAACTAATCCTCTAATTTTTATTTTTTTTACACAAATCATTGTAACCTGAACTAAATTATAGAATTCGGAACCCTGACCTGTTGACAGAGTGATGTTGCGGAGAAAAGAAAAACAGCCGAGTACATTATATATATAAAAAAGCCGTCCAAATCCATAATTGCGAGAAAGTGGGTAGATATGCTTCTATAATTTATTTCGCAAATGTTTTAACGATTATAAAAGCCATACTGCAGTCCAGACTCATACTTTGTCACCTTGTGTTTCTGAAACACAGTTAAACAACTCGCAACTGCCGATATGAATCACGTGTCTATAACTTTGCCGGCATTGCTTTAGATGGCTTTTGTGGAGGACAACATTGTTAACAACTAAAAACAGGTTGCAGGCTGTAACTTTCGAGGCCTACCCCATAACATAAACTTGTGATCGGAAACGTAAGAGTCCTAATTAGTCGAAATGAATTGTAATCAGATGTCTATGTTTTCTATGATTATGAAGGCAATTAAAAAACATATTCGCACTTGTTTGGCATGTTTAAATTTAAAAGCCAATAATAGGAGGCAGATTTGTCGGTCATTGAATTTGGGACGCAGATTTGTTAGCCACTAAATTTGTCCAAATAAAATAGACAGGAAAATTAATATCTTACAACAAATATCATGGCTTCAACTGTGCGACGAATTTTATATGTGACTTTCGGGATCTCATTACTTAAATCATCTCCTGAAATCATCTTTAAGAAAGAGAAAATTGAAGCCAGTTATATTTATGTGGTGAATAAATTAATCTCAAAATCAAAATATCTTTACGTTCTACATTTATATTGTTGAGATGGAATAATGTTTCTTTATTCATGATAAATACATCGATTGCGCTTTCGTAATGCCATCATTTCTTTTTCTTTTTCTCATATATAAGAAATGCGATAATTAGTTTAAATGTAGGATATGAATTAAGGATGTTTGTTGAAGTTTCACAGCTGAGCAAGTTTAAATGTAGGATATGAATTAAGGATGTTTCTTGAAGTTTCAAAGTTGAGCAAACAGTAAATTCTCTAGTGATCTTATTCTCAATCCTTAATTCCTAGTATTTTTGGTCGCTGGAATAAAATTTAACTGTGTAATCTTATTAATTTTATTTGATAAAAGGAGGAATAACTTCTATAATTTTGTTAAATTTAGTTGAGAAAAGAAGACACAAGCTTTAAATTTGTGAACCCCTTCCAGTGTTCTCTAGAATATATCTCATGTCTTCAATGCTGTATAATATTGTTTAAACTTTTTAATGCATAGTTACTAAATTTATTAATGATATCCTTTTTCTTCAAGAGGCTAGAGGATATCTAACATACTAGAGAACATATCTCATGTCTTCAATGCTGTATAATATTGTATAAACTTTTTAATGCTTAATTACTAAATTTATTAATGATATCCTTTTTCTTCAAGAGGCTAGAGGATATCCAACATACTCAATGCACTGCTACTAAAAGAGCAAATAAATCTTTTTATTTTTTCTATATATTCCAAAATATTACAATTGCTATGATATATATGGAGGACTTCATAGGGCATTGCTTCTAAATCAAGTCACTTATAAAACAAAAAAAAAATAAAAATAAAAAAATGAATCATCGATTTAAAACAATATTCTTATCTGCTGTTGCAAAGCTTTATCTTTTAAACTAGCATTTAAATCCGTATAAATTAGTAACATATTCTAACACTGTCCTTTAATTTCTACCACTAGTTGCTTCAATTTTCATAATTCCCAAATTATGTCTTAGGTGTTCAAAATTCTCCTATGTTAATGCCTTCATAAATATAACTAATAAATGACCTTTATATTTGCAAAACTCTAAATGGATTTATCCATTGTTCTCCAACTCTCTAATGAAGTCGTACCCGGTGTCAATATGCCTACTTATCTTATGAAAAACATGATTCTTTGACAGTGTAATTTCTGATTTGTTGTCACAACATAATGGTGTAAGACTTTCCTACTTATGTAATAGATTTGTCAACACTATTCACATTCAAATTTCTTGACATGCTACTGATGTTGCTACCACATAGTCTACTTCTATTGATGAAATTGTCACTATAGGCTATTTCTTTGATATCCATGAAATGACACCTATGCCAAAATAAAAAATGTATCAATAAGTACTCTTCTTATCATTTGTGCTACTTGAAAAATCACTATTAGTATAGTTAATCAAATCAAAATCATTAGTTTTGAAATATAATATTCCATATCTCATTTTTCTTGTAATTTATCTCAATATTTTCTTCCCAACTTGCCAGTGTGAGTCTTTTGGTGACTCCATAAATCTTTAAATCAAGTTAACTATATATATAATATCTGGCCTTGTAACTGTGAGGTACATCAAACTTTGAAAAAGTTTTTTAAACATAGTTTGATCAAAATTAGATCCATTTTCAACTTTTTTAGGTTTTGTACTTATTACAAATGGGTTGGCGCTGAATTGCAATTCATCATCTTAAATTTTGTCAACACATCCTTAACATACTGAGCTTAACAAATAAATATACCATTATCTAATTGAACAACTTCAATACCTACAAAGTATCTCATCAATCCTAAATTTGCCATTTCAAATTCTTTTTTCATTACTAATTTGAACATGTCTATAGATAAATTGCTAGTAAAGATTAAGTCATCAGCATATATACATACCATCAAAATCATAACTTTTTTTCTAATTTTTACATACAACATAGGATCATGACTACTTTTATTAAATCCATTGCCTATCAAATATTACTCAATCCTAGTATAACATATTTTTGGTGCTTTTTTGAGTTCATAATGAGACTTCTTCAATATGTATAACTTGTTTTCATGTCCATGCACTTCATAACCATGTGGTTGTTACACATATATTTCTTTTTCTAGAAAACCATTCAAAAAAAATATGATTTGACATCTATTTGGTCAACCTTCTAATTGCTTTGTACTACTATGGATAAAACCATCCTGACTGTATCAAGTCTTAAAACTAGTGCAAATGTCTCATTATAATGAATACCATGTTGCTAATTGAAACCTTTCAAATGTATTAACTTTGATTTATACTTTTTAACATCTCCTTCTATGTTTGACTTGATTTTATAGACCCATTGGACTCCTATGCTATCATTACCTTCAGAAAGATCTACTAGCTCTCATGTTTCATTTATTTTAGTAGAATCCATCTCTTCATCCATAATTTTTCTTGAATGATCTTACTTAGATGCCTCTTTAAAATATATAGGATTATGAAAGAATAACGAAAAAATTGAATGTGAATCTAAATTCTTTTCTCTTTGATCATAAATTTCTTTCAAACTTTTTATTTTCTTGCCTTTGTACCTTGATATTTATGAGAAAAGTGTAGGATCTGATTCATTACTTCCTTGTGAATTTGGAATTACATGCACTATGATTCACCTATCATAAAATTTATTGGTATTCTTATCTCTCATAAAATAAGCTCCTTGTATATTTATTTCTAGAGTACCACTTGCTTGTAAACTTGGCTTACCACCTTGCACACATTGTTTTATTGATTCTTCTTCTTCTTCTTGAGGTATTGATTCTTCAATTATAATTATTTTGTCGATACTTCCATCTAAATCTTCGTCTTATTTGAATTCAAAATATCTACTGATGATTACCTTATTAGTAATGAATTGTAAAACTTGTAAGTTTTTGAATACTCACTATAACTAATTAAGATACATTTTCATCTCTATCATCTAGCTATATTCTTAATTTTTATTGTACATGTGCATATACCAAACATCAAAAAAAAAATTAAGTGAGATACATTGTTATTCCTTCCACTTCATGCTTCCCATGGATTTTTTTCTTAACCCTCTTTGTAGTACATCTATTTAGAATATAAGATGCATATTCAAATGCTTCTATACTATCTTCATTATACAAGTACTTGACCTTGAACATGATCTTATCCATATCCATGACTATTCTATTCTTCCTCTCTGCAACACCATTCTATTATGGTATGTATCTTATAGTAAACTACTTCTTAATTTAATGATTCTGAAAAAAATCTAAAAGCTCATTTAAAGTGTATTCACCACCTCTATTTGACATGATTACTTTGATAAATATGCTACTCTATTT
Source organism: Torreya grandis (assembly GCA_037957365.1). Lineage (NCBI taxonomy): Eukaryota > Viridiplantae > Streptophyta > Pinopsida > Cupressales > Taxaceae > Torreya > Torreya grandis. Next base: position 101,194 of record JARHVA010008479.1, on the reverse strand, counting down.
TGATTGAAAAAATATATCCATGTTTTCTTGTTAAAATAATCAATGAATTTTAGGAAATATAAACTTCTCCCTAATTCTATAGTCTCCATAGGTCCACAAAGATTAATGTGAAAAAGCTCTAATAGTGCATTTTCTCTATAAGACACTCATATTGGAAAACTTTCTCTATGTTGTTTTTCTAAATACAACTCTCATATGAGATTGGTGGATACTCAATTGGTGGTAATCCTCTCACCATCTACTTCTTCTACAATAAACTAAAACCTCTAAAATGAAGATGTCCAATCTTAGATACCATAACCATGTCAGATCTAAATAAGCTACCTTGTCATTTTCCTCGAGTTCTTCTTTGATTGAATTTTCACTCTTTAATTGAATTGGGAATATTTATTTCTAGTAATCTCAATCTTTGAAATCAACCTATCACTTGGGATTTTGTCTAGTATAATGCACACATTTTATTTGAATGATACTTTTTAAAATTTCTACACAAGTTGCCCAACACTCAAGAGATTATTCTTCAAACTTGGAATCAAATAAACATCTAGGATATACTTTATTTCACCATTTTTTTGAAAATTTTAATCACATCTTTACCCATCACTGATACTCTATTATCATGGCCTTGCTTGACTTCTAACTTCACATAACTATCTAAGCTTGAAAACAAATATTCATTTCTTGTTATATGATTACTACATCCATTGTCTAAAAACCAAACATCAATGGAAATCTCTTAAGAAACATGACATGTAATGAATAATGACTTAGATTGCTTTCAAATACCTCTAAAAATTTTCAATTTTTGAACCCTCATTTTCTTGTTTTTTGTAGCACTCATATGCATAATGACAAAACTTACTACAATAATGACCCTAAACATTTAATTTATCATACCTTTGATAATTTTAATGATATTGGTTGTACCATCTTCATCTATGACTATTGATATTATAATTTTTCCTTCACCTTGATCTAAATTAGTCTTTCCACCTCTTTGATTATGATTTCTACCTCTACCTCTAAAGCTTGATCTTCTTCTCCATCTACCTCTAGTTATTAGAACATGTGATTTAAAAGCATTCTTTAAAGAGGAAGGATTATTCTTGATAATTTTTTATTCATGAGATAATAGAGCCCTCATCAACTCATCTACATATAGTTGTGTTAAATCTTTATATTCTTCAATAACAACAATAATAGAGTTAAGCTTTCTAAGTAGACTCCTGAGAATCTTTTTCAAAACCTTTTGATCATGTATTTCTTCTCCATGTTCTCTGATTTGATTAATAACATTCATGACTTGACCAAAAAAAATTTCTATAGATGACGACTCTTTCATTTGCACATTATCAAAATTCATCTTAAGAGACTATAATTTAACAAGTTTTACCTTGGTGGTTCCCTGATAGGTTATTTCTAAAATATCATATGCCCTCTTGGATCTAGTTACTATTTTAACCCTAGGTAAATTATATGCATCCATGTCTTGTTGAAACAAATAGATATTTTGTATCCTTATTCTTGTTTTCTATAAGTTCATCTTTCTTTGTTTGTGTCAAACCTTGATAAGCTACTTGATCTGGAGGCTCTAAAAATATTTTATCCACTAGATTCCATACATCTTGTGAACAAAATAATGTTATTATCTTGATAGACTAAAAATAATAGTTTTTACATATAAATATTAGAATTTGGGGCTGAAAAATGATGTTCATTACCATGATCAGTTATGGCGATTCAATTTTCTGTCATTTCTTCAACTTTGATAGTAGTTTAAAATAGATAATGAATCTAATTATTTTTAGTGACCTTAATTTCATATCCTTCCTTCAATATGACTTTAATTTTCTTGAAAATTTAGGCTTTTAAAAATACAACAGTGGTTTCTTAGGTGACTTATAAATAAAAATCAAAACACAATTTTTTTATTTATTTTGATAAGTGGCTAACTCGTGTACTGTGCTCCTTTTTGTCTTTTCTGCTATTTAGTATTAACTACACATATATGCCTAGTCTTTCTCCATGGTTCTCTGCCACTTCCTCCCTACTCTCTAATCTAGACATGTAATTTTGGCTATAATATCTGCAACCTCAATCTAATACCACACTAAAAGAAAACATAAATATTTTTATTTCTACTATATATTACAATTACCTCGATATATAGATGACTTGATAGGACATTACTTCTAAATAAAGTTACCTATAAAACAAAAAATAAAAAAAGGAAAGCATGAATTTGAAATAGTATTCTTATACGATGCCGTAAGATTCATATTTAAAACTAGATTTTGAAACTATAGAAATTAGTAACATATTATTAAAAATGCACTGCTACAAGCATCCTTAACCATACTTTAATTCCTACCATAATCACTACACTTATCATGAATTAAGGTAGAAAATATTGCCATTTCATTTCATAAATATTGAGAATTTTTAATTGTATGAGTCACCTTACTCTCGACCCTCATGAGCCATTTCAAACCAATTTTCATTTTTTAGTCCAATCATTATAGATAAGAAACACCATTACTGAGGTGAAAGATGATTTCAAAGGAGAAATAAGAGAAATAAATTGAGTAAATCTGTTATCAAATAAATTTGATTGTATAGGATAGAAATGCCATAATTTATGAATAAAATAATGCTATTATAAAGAATAAACACAACAAACAACACAAGGAAATTTGTAACCACAAATATTATATTCTTTACACTTCAATTATGAATATTTTATTTATAAACCTTTTATTTATGAATAATGTAATATTGATTTGTAGGAAGAAATTTATGCAAATATAAGGAAATTTATTATTAGAATGTATAATGCACATTAAAGACATCAAAATATATCAAAGTTTAGCCATCTTTCTGAAATGAGATGCATAATGTATCGACTCAAACTCACATGCGAAAAGGGGTATGGATTAGAATACATAAGTGATTACATAATTATTAGGTAACCCTATCAATGTCACATTATCTATCAGGTATACATGCCTTCAAATAGCCTAAAAATATCTATGTGGACCTAATTGGCCCCACATCTTCAGTGCTTTAACTGAACACTCAATTAAAATGAGGTGGGTTTAAGCAAAAATTAACTCAAATTATTTCTCATAACTTTTATTGGGGTTCAAGTGTGACCTAGGAGATTATAGCTAATTATAGGGCATAAAAGACATCTTAAGAGGAAAATCACTTCAATTTTCAATTTGAGTTACTTTTATAGAAAGACATTGACAAAAATACCTTATAATATTCATCCAACCTTAAAAAGGGTATAAAATTTCATTACTTAACTCACTAAGGATGGAGCATTCCATTTCAACTATCATATATATCTTATCTCAACCTTCGGATTCAGGGCTATTGAAAAAACCATATGAATCCTTCCAAAAGCATATAAATATTATTATCTTCACTATCTAAGTTTGTAAATTTTATACTAGGTAAAGGGAAGGAATGTTTGGATGACAACTTATCCATAGTCATCCCTCTTGACCTTCCTCACCCTTAGACAACCACAATTAATTATGTCTCCAAGACTTTAGTTTTCATTATTTTTAATTCATATTTATTTTATAAGTCAAAACAAAGTTTTTTACCAAGTTTCAAGGTACTGAGCTTTTAAACAAGCGTCAAGGAGGTCATAGAATCTAATTGTATTTAAAATAATGTAAATTATTTTTTATTGATCAGAGCTACAAACAAGTCTGGGACACATAAGGGGGAATAAATCCCCAGGTGATTAATAGATCAATAACCAATAAGAATCAAATAGAACACATACGATGACAAAAATCTTCATAATTACTAGATATATAACTAATAAGACTCGAATACACCATATATAATCACAATAAACTTTAGATTCCCATTGAGAATTTAACATGGATGGGGATGGAAATAACCAAGCCACTTTACCAACTCACCAACATCTAATTAGTTAATATTTTTTTAGTATTTTACTTATTTTGGATAATTATAATTTAAATAATATAAAAAGAGCAACAATTAAAATTGTGTAAAATATAAAAATAACTAAAAAATATGATTTAAAAAATTTAGAGACTTATATATCAACTACATTATTTCAATTATTAAGGAAAAATGGAAGAGTTGATATTGCACTTACATGATTCTAATTTTTAAAGAGAAAGATAATATTTGTACTTGATTTATTTCTCTATTATTTCACTCACAATAGTTTTCACTGATTATAAAAAAAATCTATATGTCATTTATCACTACTCATATGAAAAAAACAAAGCTCGAACCCTTCAATAAAAATTTCAATAATAATAATGTAAAACATGTGGCCAATAGTTTCATTTTAGATTTGTGGATAGTGTTCCTATATGCTTTGTAGATCCATAATTCCTCAAATTCTTGTTCATGTGCCTTTACATGCATTCTATAGATCCATTCACCTAAAGTCCTATGTCTTGTTTTTCCTCCTTTTATAACCTTAATCATAGTTTCTACCAAAATATGACTTGAAAATGGGTTAGCTCTTTTGATTAGATATCCCCAATCACTAGTGCCCCATTGAGTGGTAAGTGTTGCCTAGATATGAAAAATCTAAAGAGGTCCCCAACTACACATATGTTGCATGTCTATGTGTGAGTATGTAACACCATGACCAACATAAATTGAAATTCAATATTAAGCTTTTGAAACTTGGAAACATCCAACTTTGAATTTAATGTATATTAATATTGGTCTTTATAACTTCTCATTTGAGATATTTTTAGATATATATGTATTTTTGATAATATCTGAATAGAATGATACTATATTTCTCAAAATTTTATAAATTTATGACATGTTCTTAGGTATTTTTTACCTTATCCTTGATTTTCATTTGTAGTTTAATATTTTTTATTTAATGGTATGAAAAACCTATGAAACATGTCTAGCTTCACCTAATTTAGACTTTCTAATTAAAAAAATAACCACTAAGTATTCATGGATAGTATTTATAGAGGAAAACACATGTGGTAGCCAAAACTACTTACCTATTATTGTTATTATCATAGGAGTGAAGATTAGCGATATGAGACATAGAGAAGGTCTGTGTAGGTTTTTTTTAATGTTATTATACATAGTAATTTGATCTTTAATATGTGTATCTAATAAATAGGGATGGCTAAAATAAATAATTGAGTAGACAAACAGAGGGAAAGTGTGCACAAGAATCAAATGCTCACACAATGTCTACTTATATAAAAGTGTTCCAAAGTTGATGTTGCAAAAGTGTTTTATGTTAAATTTAGTTCTCTACAAATGTCTCCTTCAAATTTACAATTGTCAATGCTAAAGTAAATGGTTAAATTTATTAAATTTTTTCATGTGATTATCACACTTGGTGTTGATAGATATGACCCAAATGTCTCATTTTATTCAAGAAAATTATATAAGAAAACATGTATACGTCAGTGTCTTCTCAATATCAAAATTTTGGAATAACATATATCATTGAATCAAATGAAATTGAAAAGATAATGAATGAATAAACTTAGGGTATTTAAATGCTTCTTCCACTGATTGATAATGTTTAGATAATTCCATTGGGTGATTATACCCTAAAGATATACATTAGGTGAAACCATGAGTTAAAGAGTGTTAATGACCAAAGAGTAATGTGTGAGTGTTGTAATTTGAGTAATGTATAAACCTCAACTCCACTAGTCTAAATATCATCATAACTATTTTTTTGGAACACTATAATAATGTTTTCATGTCAATGTGGAAACCTTAAATAGAGTCATACGTCAAATCAAAAATTGAAATAAAATTCTTATGTAATAGGATCAACTACTACAAAAAAAATATAGACCCAAAGTTCCAAAGTAATACCACCATCCCCATCAATATAAAAACTAACAGCATTCATTACCTAAACATGATCAACATATTCCTAAAAAAATATAAAAATCCATCATCTATTTATCATATTGTCGAAAAATTCTATAATTATTTTTCATAATCATATGGAGTGCCTCACATATGGCATAATTTTCTCAATCTAACCCATATAAATCACATTATTTGATTGAATCTATTTAATATATCTAATGATTCATATCTTAACCTAATATACTCAATCTAACTAATTTTAATCACTAATCTTACCCAATCTTCTTAATAAATACTATATAAATCACATAATATATCCCATTCTTCTCAATCATACACTCTTGATTGACATAATAATAATAAAAATCTGAACTATTTGTCTATCATTGTCTATCCATTGTACTCCAAATTTTTTTATATGAGGGTTGAAGCCTATATAATAATCATCTCAAAAGAAAGAGCTATGTGAACCATGTGTTATACATAAAAATGTAATCATGTATCTTCTATGTTAAAAACATGATAATATACTTCACCATAAAAAGATATGATATTTAAATAATGTAATCTAATTTAATGGGCATACAAGTGTCATTTTATAGTAAATATAAATATTAATCATTAGTGATAATAATTAAAGTAGATGGATAATTTACAAATAAAAAACATGGCATTTCGCACAATATCAATATGCATGGTAGAAATCACAAAACTGAGATCATAGTAATAGTCATATATGTAATTGTGGTCATGCATAGAATTACATGACAAATAAACATACAAGCACAAAATTTATATTATGAATCTACCTTGATATGGGCAAAACATGACCATGACTCATACTAGAGGACGCTTTGATACAAATAACACATGTCATGACAAAACATAGTCAATTAACTCATCAAAAACTTCGTATAACATGCATGAATGATCATGTATTATTAAAACAATCAATATCAATAACACAAAGAGTGAGCATTTTTAGTCCACATAATAAAACAATGTCATTCCATAATAGCAAATGTGTTTATGTTTCCTAAATTTGAAAAATCCAAAGAGTTCCCCAACTACATATATGTTGCATGTCTATGTGTATGTAACACCATGATCAACATAAATTGAAATTCAATATTAAGCTTTTGAAAATTGGAAACATCCAACTTTGACTTTAATGTGTATTCAAATTGGGCTTTATAACTTCTCATTTGAGATATTTTTAGATATATATGTATTTTTGATAATATATGAATAGAATGCTACTGGATTTCTCAAAATTTTATGAATTTATGAGATGTTCCTATGTTATTTTTACCTTATCCTTGATTTTTATTTTTAGTTTAATAACTTTTATTTACTGGTATGAACAACCTATGAAATGTGTCTAGGTTCACCTAATTGATAATTTCTAATTAAAAAAATAACCACTAAGTATTCCTGGATAGTATTTATAGAGGAAAACACATGTGGTAACCAAAAATACTCAACCATTAATGATATTATCATAGGAGTGAAGATTAATGATATGAGACATAGAGAAGGTCTATGTAGGTTTCTTTAATGTTCTTATACATAGTAATTTGATCTTGAATATGTGTATCTAAAAAATATGGATGGATAAAATAAATAAATGAGTAGACAAATAGAGGGAAAGTGTGCATAAGAATCAAATTTACACACAATGTCTACTTATATAAAAGTGTTCCAAATTTGATGTTGTAAAATTTTTTAATGCAAAATTCAATTCTCTACAAATGTCTCCTTCAAATTTACTATTGTCAATGCTAAATTTAATGGTTAAATTTATTAATTTTTTTCCTGTGATTATCACACTTGGTGTTGATAGATATGACCCCAATGTCTCATTTTATTCAAGAAAAATCTATAAGAAAAAATGTATATGTCGGTGTCTTCTCAATATCAAAATTTTTGAATAATATATATCATTGAATAAAATTAAATTAAAAAGCCAATGAATGAATACAACTTAGGGTATTCAAATGATTTTTCCACTTATCGATAATGTTTAGATAATTCCATTGGGTGATCATACCATAAGGATATACATTATGTGAAACCATGAGTTGAAGAGTGTTAATGACCAAAGAGTAATGTGCGAGTGTTTTAAGTTGAACAATGTATAAAACTCAACTACACTACTCTAAATATCATCATAACTATTCTTTTAGAACACTGTAATAATTTTTTTTATGTCAAAGTGGAAACCTTAAATAGAGTCATACGTAAAATCAAAACTTGAAATAAAATTCTTATGTAAAAGGATCAACTACTACAAACAAAATATAGACCCAAAGTTCCAATGTAATACCATCATCCACATCAATATAAAAAATAGAAAAATTCAATACCTAAACATGATCGACATATTCCTAAAGCAAATATAAAAATCCATCATCTATTTATAATATTGTCATAAAATTCTATAATTATTTTTCATAATCTTATGGCATGCTTCACATATGGTCCAATTTTCTCAATCTAACCCATCTAAATCACATAATTTTATTGAATTTAGTTAATCTATCTAATGATTCATAGCTTAACCCAATATACTCAATCTAACTGATGTTAATTACTAATCTTACCCAATCTTATCAATATTTACTATATAAAGCACATAATATATCCCATTCTTCTCAATCATACACTCTTAGTTCAAATAATAATACTAAAAATGTGAACTATTTGTCTATCATTATTTATCCATGGTATTCCCAAAATTTTGATATGAGGGTTGAAGCCTATAAAATAATCATCTCAAAAGAAATAGATATGTGAACCATGTGTTATAAATAAAAATGTAATCATGTATCTTGTATGTTAAAAATATGATAATGTATTTCGCCATAGAAAGATATGATATTTAAATCATGTATGCTACATGTAATCTAAATTAATGGGTATACAAGTGTCATTTTATAGTAATTATATATATTAATCAGTAGTGATAATAATTACAATAGATGAATAATTTACAAAAAAACATGGCATTTCCCATAATATAAATATGCATGGTAGAAATCACAACACCGAGATCATAGTAATCATAATATATGTAATTTTCTGCATGCATAGAATTCCATGATAAATAAAGGCAAAAGTACAAAATTTATATCATGATTATATCTTGAAATGGGCATAACATCACCACGACTTATACTAAAGGATGATTTGATACAAATAACACATGTCATGACAAAACATAGTCAATGCACTCATAAAACACTTAGTATAACATGCATGAATGATGATGTAATATTAAAATAATCACTATGAATAACACATAGAGTGATAATTTTTAGTCCACATAATAAATCAATGTCATTCCATAATAGCAAAGAAAAATATCTATAAGAAATAACATTATTGAAAGCATAAGCATGAAAATGTCATGTGTAACAATGTACTATAATCAATCGATAATTATAAGAGTTTAAACATGCCCCAAGTGTAGGTAAGACCTCAATTTAGAAAATTTGTCCTAAGGTGTAAGTAATATCATGCATATGTATGATTATGTATCATATATAATATAAATGTCTTGTATCCTTCTCATTTATACCATGAATAACATGTATATGATCACTAACATCAATAAATATATGTGTACAAATAGATATTATAATGCATAGGTCCTAGATTCATATTTTTTTATTTAATAACATATTTTTGATTGCTTCTTATTTTATAAGCTATATATATTTTTGATCCAACTAACATATTATCACATCAATGTCATGATCATGTGTAGGGCCTAGATTCATGCGTGAAAATTTCACGTGGTGTGTACAAGAATTAACATGTATATCAATATCTGAATAGGATAAATGATGGTGCATTGTAAATATTTTATCATTATCATCACTAGCAACATGATTGAATGTAATTGGTGCATATCTCTAGTATCCATGGTACCCTGTGGACTACATTGTATGTCAAGATAATATATCAATGTTATTTTTTAAACAAGCACACAACATATTTGAAAAACTAACATAGGACATGATAGACTAGGTAAAAACTCTTGAATTTGAATATAATATTAATGTAATAGACACTGGATAATTGGTCATGAAGGAAATTAAATCACTTATCTATAATTTTCCTTATAAAAATCAACATGTATAGGTTATATATTAGGTTATTGTTAAGGTAGTTGAGGAACATCTCAAGCCAAATGGGGTATACCTACGCAATACTTGGAATTATAACTACTTGGAGGAAAATGAAGGACAATGGTGTAATAAAATGATACATTCATTGAAAGTGATGATTCATATTTGGTTTGGTGTTATGACCAACCATAGCTAGTCTTCGTAAGCTTTCCCTAGGGTTAGTACTAGTGTGACTTTGTTTTGATTCTTGATCAAGGTGTGATATCATGCCACCGATTTTTAATACAACTTGTAGCATAATTTTTAATGTTGATAAATATAATGCATGTTTTCAATAAAAAAATATTTTTGTTCCAAAAATTATTTTATTTAACTTTTCTAATTTTATAAATAGTGAATTCTAAAAATGATAACACATCCACTTTATTTTACCCATAAAATCTTGCATTTTTATAACTAAAATATTCTAGAGAGAGAGAGAGAGAGAGAGAGAGAGAGAGAGAGAGAGAGAGAGAGAGAGAGAGAGAGAGAGAGAGAGAGAGAGAGAGAGAGAGAGAGAACAATATATTTTGTTTAGATTTCCATTATTATAAATGTTACATACATGCTTTCTTTTTCTTTTTCTTTCTTTCTTTTTTATTACCAATTTTAAAACTTAAATTTTCCATTTATAATTTTAATGTCTTTTTCAAACTTTATTTTTGTTTTAAATAGTATCATTTTATGATGATAAAAAGCATACTACAACTAAAATCCTTCTAAAAATAATTTGGTAATAAATTTTCATACTAAACATAATATCAATTTTTTAAAGAACTAGACAAATAATTATTATTATTGTTAAATTACTTAAGGCATTTCAGAGATATGGGTGGTCTTGTATCACAAAATAGAATTTAAACTTGAGTTGTCTATATTGCATATATCCCTTCTTAAATTTATACTTTAATGAATAAAATTTATTATTATTATTATTATTATTATTATTATTATTATTATTATTATTATTATTATTATTATTATTATTATTATTATTATTATTATTATTATTATTATTTTGAGTGAGATGTATTTGAAAATCCATTTTAAGTGAATGTAGTCTCAAAGTGGGTCACACTAAACATCATGTTTATAACATTCATTTTCTGTAGCTTATCAATGGTGGTAGTTCTAAGTTTATATCATATTTTACTATTTGAATGCTTCAATATATCACATGTTATATGAATAATAATACCAATACATGAAGGTTACATAACTAAGTATTCGTTTGGAATGCACGACTCATACTCCATGTTGGAGAAAAAACCACAAATAAAAACATGTGAAAAAACATGAGAAAAGGGATAGATACATAGAACACATAAAACCATATTACATTATAGAAAAAAATTAGATGCAAGCCACAACACCAGAAGGAAGAGGTAGAGCATTTTCCTTTGGTTGTATATTTACCCTAGTAGAAGGATTTACAAAATAAGGATCCATTGATACTTAGACATCTAGGTAATTTATAGTCATATCAATAGTCTAGACATCAATAGGCTTTGTCTATGTAATAGTGCCAGTAGGAGAGCCCATCTGAGATGGAGCCATAATTTTTACCATGTGGTGGTGGAGAACCCCACCCCAAGGTGAAATTAAGGGGATAAGTGGATACAATTATGGCAACCTCAGAGATGGTCCTTGTGAGGGCATATATATCATAGTGTAGGGGGCACTCTACTAATGGTCAAGTGGATCCTAGAGATGTTATAATTTGATCTAAACCTTGCCTATTTGGGATTGAATATGCATGTAGGCTAAAGATATAAAAAATACAAGCACATTTATCATTACTAAATATAAAATATTTTATGGCCTTTTCTTAACTATAAAATAATAATAGCTTTGTAAAAATAATACATAAAAGTAATATAAGTTATCCAATTGGTGAAGTCACCAAGAAGAGCAAGACACCAAGAGAATGTTCGATGGTGATAAATATAGAGTAAATTATGGATCATTTTCCATACATACTAGGTTTCTTAGAAAAAATAGAAGAGGCATTTGAAGGATTCATGATGTTTTTAGGTAAAAGAGATGGGTGGAAAAAAATTCATTTGAGAGAGTCACTCCCCAAGTGGGAGGCCTTTACAGAATAAGCACCATAGGAAATGGGTTGACTTGGGTTCCATACCATCTTTTTGAATTATGTAAATTCTAGAATGCCAAAATATATGGGATTAATTAAGAACCCAATGGATATTGATCATATAGACAGCAAGGGAAGTAGGACTCATGATGTGATAAACAAGTTATAGATAATTATTTTTAAATTGGGTGTCATTATTCCACATCTAATCCTTCATAAATAGTATGGATACCTTTTAAGAGCCAATCCCTAGAATAAACATGTCATAAATAGTATGGATACCTTTTAAGAGCTTAAGGGATTTGATTGAAATAAATTCAACCAAAGAACATTAGACCATATAATAATAGGAGACCACCATATACTATCTTCATTTTAAAATAATTTGGTATGAAAACCATCACCAATCCATTTCATGTGAGGCTTGACATCTTCAAAATAATTCCATATTATTTTGGTAATAAAAGAGCCTTCAATTTTGGTAGGAGTAGTAGTGATGAGAAGGAAGTAGAATCCTATGTTCTTCTAATTGGGTTTAACATAAGGTGACCGGAGGACATACAATGCCTAAGCAAGATTTTTCATGGATAACTACCTTGAATAGGTCAAACCACTCATTTATTACATAATGTTTCACTCTACCTATAGAGGTAAATAATTCTAATACATCATTTATCCTGAGGGAGGCAAAAAAATCCTAGGAAACATGATTGAATCCCTCCTTTTCTTAGAATTGGACCGAATAATGTCCCTGGTAATTTTAGCTAAACTTTTATAATAATTCTTGGAGGGAGACCAACATGAGGATTAAAAAACATTATTAATAGCCAATATTTTATTCAAATTTTTGAATTTTTGTGTTATGGATAGTGTCTTCGTAATCCAATACTGAATCTATTTCTCCACTCTATTTATGACTTAATATCAAAACTCAACAATAAAGTAATCAAATGCAAAAGTAATGCCAATAAATTTGAATATTTATCCTCATACAATCCACTTCCATTTAAATTGGAGAATCCACATGAGCATAGGCATCATGCTTTATCTAAAATATCATGTCTTAATCCATTGAAAAATAGATTAAGAAACTAAAAACATATATAAAGACACTTTTTAGCTTGTATAAATGGTTGTTACTTATCTTCAAGTGTATGGTAGGTGTAATCTAAAAATTACCCATTAATGAGATGAGATGAGTGGTCAAGTAAAATAATACCCCAAACCAAACCTTTTTGAACTTGAGATATAATAAGATATCTTAAATATTATATAGAAATGACATAAAAGGCCATAGGAAGAGGAAACATTAATGAATGGAGTGATAAAGTCAAAAGCTATCAGATTTGAAACTATTAATGGTGAGATAGGCTAAGTCATTTGTAAGTAAGATTTGGACTACCAAAAAATATCACTATCCAAATATAAGATCCTTTAAAATAGCTAAGATAAAATCCCATTTAGTTATATCATAGACTTTTTCAGAGTCCAATTTGAGAAAAAATGCTTTCTTGATGAGAAAATATATCCCAATCCATGCCTTTACAAAAAAAATAAGATATTAAAATATATATCACCATCTAGTAAATATGGTTTTCTATGGTATAAAATGTTTAGGAAGAATCAAGTGGAGGTGGTTGGCAATATATTTGGTGTGTATTTTGTAGGAGACATTCAACAAGGTGATAAGCCGCCAACTAGTAATGAGATTTTGATCCCTTGTCTTGGTTGTATACATGATATTATGTTGATTGATTAAATATCCTAAATAATGGTTTTACAAGTCTTATCTATATAAGTAAAGCAAGTCTGACCCAATAAACTCCCATGTGTATTTATATAATTCACATGGAAAACTATCAAGGTTAAGGGTGTTATCATTTCTCATGCATTAGAGATCCTTTGTGAGCCCCTCGATGGTCAATAGTGACTCACAGATCCAATTTTAGTAGATTTTAATTTTTTAGGAAGCATATAGAGGCATTTTTAAAAATCCCAAGATCTTTATTTTATTTCCTCCTGGGCTTAGAACACTAGCTTCTATTGATTTAATAAAGTCAAGGAGATGTATTAAAGGGAGGTGAGCCTAATTTGGGCTAACTTGATGGCCTTGATCTAGTTAATATCCTAATTGACCCTAAGTGACTTGAAAAAGTCTTCGGATGCTTTATCTCTAACCTTAAGCTAGTGTAGTCGACTGTACAACTATGCTTCTCTGGTAGTGTAGCCATTTGCCACCTTGATATGGTGTTTTATCAAGGTGTTGATATTATATATAAGTGTATGAAAATTATTAAGATCCAAATGGGATGAAACCCTCTTACATTACTTTATCATAACTTCATATCACTTCCAAACCCAAGAAACATTCTTCCCATAATCACCTAAAAATGACACTTCAATGTTAAAAGTGTTACTTAAGACCACCCATTCCTATCTTAGCTCTAGACATATATTAGGGCTATTTTAGCCACTTATCTATCCTCCATTCATTCCATATTCATCCCTAAACAACCCTAAATCCATCTAAGACCCTCACTTTAACATCATGACCATTAGTGCTTTAGGTTCTTCCACCTGAATATCAACACCATAATAGGGATAGTAGTGCTTGATGGCACTAGTGTCCTAATTTTAGAAATATTATATTTTTCCTTCATTTTGATACCAACATATATATTTCTAAATGTTCAACCCCATAGCATCATCTTAAACCTATTTTAAGACCCACACGAGAACTCTAATAGTATACATACATGACATTTATCCCTCTAACCATTAGTTGGAAATAATATGCAAATTACACAAATAAAATCAGAACAAGTTGTGAAGAATGAATATTATCATTCCATAATATGACCTAATTCTACATATAACCATCTATGACATTCCTAAACACATATTACTCTATTTTTCTATTTTTAAGTATATTCAAAGCACTGAAGCCAACATTCATACTAGCTTCAGCTACACTTACATTAGCACTTAGGTGGGGATAGTTACATCAATCTTGATCCATATTTAGAGTATTAATATGTAGGAAAATATAATCACAATGGAATGTTTAGGATACCCAATCTACCTCACTAATAACATAATTTACTATTTGTGCCAACCAAATGCCATAGCAATATGAAGATTTATGGTTTACACATAAAATTAGCTATAATAGGTCATATACGAAGATATAGAACTTATGTGCATAATAATAGTCTTTATAGATGTAGACACAAGTGCACACAAAAGTTTAGAATAGTTCTACACGTAAGACGCTAGTCCCAAAATACACCATTACCATAAGGAATTATTGCCCAGTTAGGGCACTACTATCAAGTAAAGGTTTTCACACTTGGATCTTATCTATAACATTCATATCAGTCTTTGTATTAGTTTTTATCCTATAGATCTCATGTTTCTATCATTTTCCAACTATGTACTTGATTACACTATTCATTTCTATTTTTTAAAATTTTAAACTAAGTGAATTTTGTTACAAATTAGTGGCTATATTTATTATATGTTTAGACCCTAATATACTATATTTAGACCTTTAACAACCTGAGATTTATATTTACTGTCCTAAAAAGATAACAAATTTTTTGAACTTTCCTTAATTCAAATATTGAATAAACTCTAACCCTAGATAACCCTAGGATTTATGTATATGGACTTCTGAGACCCACACATGGATTTCAGATACTTATATTTTTTGATTTGTATTTCAAGTAATCATGATATTAATGTTATATGTTTATTAATTTTTAATACAAAGTTTTCTATCATCATTTTCATGCTTGTTTGCTTTCATTTTGAATGAATTAAAATATGATTTAAACACATATCTACATGATGTTATATATTAGTTAAAAAGTATGCCATATTTCATTCTATCTCTAGCATGTTATTTTTTTCTTATGTGGAATTTAACTATGAAACAAATCCTTACATACATAGAGGATCAATTATAATATATTTTATTGTACTTAATCCATAAATATAATACCCTAATAACCATGTTTCAAGTCTCAATGGAATATCCTATGCACAGTAAATAATCTAATTATCCTCCTAATCTCCATGAGGGTGACATATACTTTCCCTCTAACTAGGCCCATGTTATCACTCCTCTAGGAGTTGACACAATGTATACTATTGTTACTAATGCCCATTCTCAACTTATCCATACTTCCACCTCTCCCTTATAGGGTATATTCCTAATGTTCAAATAAAATCAACCAGGGTTTGCACTTGTGAGACTCCAAGGGATAAAATTATCAATATAAGTAACATAATATCAGAATCACAAAATCAAAATCAGTCATTAAGTGGAAATGTCACATTATTGCAAAATCAAATTACAAGTAAAAAATATTCAGAAAATGTTAATGTCCATCATGTATATGTATCTACACCAAGCAAAGTTGTGCCTATCACACTTTCATATCCAAATCATAAAGTACAGGATGAACAATACAATGAAGATCAAGATGATAGACAAGATGGGAATCGAGACACTCTCTCCCCACTTAACAATGAACATTTTATTGTTAATAAATATGGATTATACAAAGTGTCATAGATAAATTTTAGAAATAACCCCATGATCATGCACATTTTCTACAAGCCATAATGGAAATAAAGAATAAATCAAATAATGGTCAATCATTTACTCCCCCATATAATAATATTGTTACACCTACTTTGGGGGAAAATAATCTTGTACAATAACCTATTTTAATTTAAAAACCTTTAACAATATCCATACCTCTTATTTTTAGTTCTTCCTCTCTAGACGTACAATCCCTTATGAATGACATTCATTATCTATAGGCTCAAGTGTTACATCTTGAGTAGGGAGATACTAGGTCATCACATGTTTTGCATTCTCTTGTTGTTTTACATAGACATTTGGAACATCACATAGAGGCAAATAATTTTAAATCCAAATTCATGGCACTTAAGGTTAGTTTGTATGATGGTAAGGGTGACCCATAGGACCATATATGATCTTTCTAAGTATCATGTTTGAACTATGTGTCTAATGATTGGCTGCTCATTAAATTGCTTCCATATGGTCTTAAAGACTATGCCTTATAGTGTTTTTATGATCTTCTGGCTCAGTCTATCACCACACTTAATATATTATTAGATATGTTTTTAGCACACTTCTAAACTCACATCAACGATAATATATCATATGCATAAGTAGCATAACTGAAGAAAATATCCAATGAGCCTATTGCAAAATATGTCTTGCAATATAAAAATATATTGCCAAAGATAATTATCCCCTTGGAAGATAGATATCTCTAATACATATTCAAATAGAGCTTAATACCAACATTGTATGAATCTATTTTATTTAAGAAGTTTCCAACCTTCACTAATTTATGACACACAATGAAAGAAAGGGAATTTAAGTTTATATCTATGGGAAAATTAAACTAAACAAGTGGTTCAATGTCAATTACTAAGAGTTATAATAAACATTCATACAAAGTAAGGGCCACTAAAAATAAGATTGATCCAAAGGTCATAGTTAATATATCTATAGATATATCTCCTCACTTGGTTTTATAGGTTCCTCCATGGATAGTTTTCACCAACCTTATAGAATCACTAGCACGTGGTTTACAATAACTCATATAATGCAACATAATATCTCCCCCTCTAATCAAAGAGGTTGATATGACATGACCTCTTCCAAATAAATATATTTATAATGCACTCTATGACTATCACAAGGTATTGGGCCATTATAAAAATTGATGGATCGCCTTGAAACATGGGATATAAGATTTGATAGAGGCCAAAATAATTGATGTGGGCACACCCACAAAGGCACACAAAGTTTAAAAAATGCAAGATAAGGCATTAAAATATTATCAAATCCGTTTCAAGTATTTAAAAATAATGAGTTAGGGGGACACTTTAGTTGTTCACTATACGTATCATGCATATCCACCATCTATATCATATCACACTACTGCAAAGGATACACACCCCCTACATAATAAGCTAGTACTATTGTATTATACATGATAATAAGGTGATCATAGTTGAAGGTATTTCATATTAGAATCCTTTTCTTATCCCACATGAAGACATAGCACATCTACCAATTATAGTTTTGAGCATATTTCATATCAATACTCCATAAATATTAGTGTAGGCACCAATGTAGGTGAATTCTACTCATACAGTGTTACCGTGTACACATAATCTCCCACAATGATCATTATTAGAGAGACCCCTAAATCATAGATATGTTTTAGATTATAGAGGGCCTCCCTATACTCTCCTTCTAAGATCACTGTTATTGAGTTCTTGGAGTTATAATCATATGTCACATATGCTAGATACACCATCTTCTACCAGATGGGTCCTTGAGACCCTATAGTTCATAAGACAACTGATCAATTTCACAAATTCCTAACACCACTTCATAATTAGTTCAAGTTATATATCTCTCAGTACATCAGGTTCTTGGACCTTAGTAAATTTTTTATACATCACACACAATCATTATTCCTTTATTTGGCATAGGCCACATTAGTAGTGAGTCTCCTATGAGATTCAGTAGTTAGTATGATACTCCCTTATTGCACATAATTACCTTATTTCTCACTCTTTGTATATAGATTAATTTTCATGTTTCTTATACATATGTTATATCTAAAAAATAAAAAAAATATAATATGTTAAAACATAAAAAAATTCAAATATTTAATGAAAAATACAAATTCTAGATTATAGGCATTTCCATGTTTACAATTATTATATTTTCCAAAAATAATATATGCTAGCTATCATAGTGTAGCCTATTTTTATCATAAATACATGCTTCACATGTTCTTGTTGAGTGGTTATAGATTTATATATGAATCAATCCACTACACATATCCATATTTACTATTATTACCCCATTGTAGGCATATATACAAATACATGGGTTCCTCATTTGATACATTCACCCATTTAGAGGAAAAATATAAATAATTGTGTTTACCAGGTTACGCATTTCTAAACTCTACATAAAAAATTTAGCATTATTATATCTTGATCTTTATTATGCTACACGTACTCAGACTTTTTACCGATTAATACTTAATTGTGTTTACCAGGTTACGCATTTCTAAACTCTACATAAAAAATTTAGCATTATTATATCTTGATCTTTATTATGCTACACGTACTCAGACTTTTTACCGATTAATACTACTTTAGACTTAGCTTATGTACATTTTTTTCTTATACAAACTTCTACCACATGTTAATGCATATTTTCATTTCTAGATTTATTAATTTAGACTTGATTGTGTCTCTATTCTTCTTATATTATAGGGCATTTGAATATGTCATTACTCTATGGCTCTATACCACTTCTTCTGATTATATGTATGCATTGGACATGTGCCCATGTCCTTGTGTGTACCTTCCTGATTGTGTATGTGGAAATTTAAACATATCCTTCCATGTGGCTCTAAGCCAAATTTCTTATTTTTGTGTATGTGGACATTTGAACATGTCCTTGTCAGTCTTACTTTCTTAAATTTAGTGATATGTGCCCATGTCCCTTGTATTGTGACCCTTTAGACTATTTTTCATACCTCATGTGTGTTGTATATATGTTTTATTATGTGTCATGGCCATGACACTTTCCTCTTTCTTGTTACACACTCTAGTTTTAAATGCCGTGAGGCACCTCATGTGTCTAACCTTCCTCCTTGGGTGTTGTGATGGACATTATTCCCCATACACATATGTGTCTACTTAAGTGTTACTTAGAATTATTCTTCATACACATTGTTATATATATCTTGACATCCTTTTGAATGATAGACCTAACATACATCACACACTATAAACATATGCTCAAGTTATCTTACATTTTGAAGTTATGTCTGAGCATTATATTGGTTTATTATGTAGTTATCATATATTATATGACTAACACACATTTAATTTTTTTTTTTTTTTTGAGGATAATTCATGCACAGGTACAATAACTCCACTTTAAACAAGGGCATTCAAAGAAGTTTGTCAAGATATCAACCTATTTGAATGAATTTAGAGTACAATTATAAACATAGAGGCATATAATATAAAAAATAGTTTAAATAAAACATAGTTAGAAATAATGACATATAGATTAGTTAAAATTGCATATAAATAATAATAGTTGACCATTAGTGCCCAAATTGGGAGACTAGCATCACATGATGTCATTGTCCAAGATATAAAACTACTATATATTAGCCTCAATTTTAGAAAATTCAAGTTTGGACAAAAAATTAGAGTAGGTACATTCTAGGTTTACATAGGTTAAGATAAAGATTAATAGTTTTGGCTCAATTTAAATCAGTGCTTAGATTGGAAGAATCATGCATGGTATGATCATTCTCATTTTAGTTTAGATGTTTAAATAAAAATTAGTCTAACATATGTATTCTTAGATATTATATTTGGGGGAATGTGTGCAACATATTATATCTCTATGTTGACGTATATACTAGTTGGTCATAGTGAATGATAAACTTCATGTTATTCTCTACATTTTACACATCAAATACCATGTTTTAGGGTACACTCTAAATTCATGCCTTATTAAATCTATAGTTGTTGAAATTACTAAGTGGCCTAGAACTACCTAATATTATAGTGTCAAAAATGTTAACATAAATAGTGACACATCTCCAGTTACAGCACACAGTTTTAGTTTTATATGCATCTACTACACAAGCATAGGTAATGATGGAGTCATAATCTACTTCAGTTCTTGAGCCATCTAGATAAAATGGTTGGACCAACCATCAATTTAATCTAAGTTATTCACCTATCATGATCCACCAATAAAGTGTGGGTAATGATGGAATTAAAAAAAGATTAAGGTCTTGATCCATCCACACATGAGGATTGAAAAATCCATTAACTCAGTCCAATAGATTCACTGATTGATCACTATATACACATAACACAAAGGTTATCACTAAGTTTATGTATTGGTTCATGAACCCAATGGGTTGCATTCATTTATTTCCCCTCTCTTATCTCTTTACTCAATTTCTATTTACTTTTGATATATCTTAAGTAAGGATTGATCTATGCATATTTTATTTATAAGATATGAAATAGAACATGATTCACATATTCAGATATATATTCATGGGATTTTACTCTTAGGTAATTCTAGGTACACCACTTTTTCATTTATCTTAGTCATTTCAATTTACTGCATTATTAGAATAAAAGTGGGAAATGTAATGACACTTGACTGCTAATAGTGTTACTTGAGACAACCCATCCCTAGCTTATCCCAAGACCTATATTAATTCCTATTTTTACAATTATAAAACCTTTTTGTAGGCTAAATGCATCCCTAAACATCCCTAAACTAATTTTAGACCCTCACTTTGACATCCTAGCCCTTAGTGCCTTAGGTTCTACCACCTAAAAACTAGCACCATAATAGGGACAATAATGCTCCATGTTGCTAGTGTCCCAATTTTGGAACTATTATCCTTTTCCCTCTTTTTATACTAATAAATATATTTTCAAATAAGAAACCACATAAGTCCAGCCTATACAGAGTTTAAGACCCAAAAAAGCACTAAAATAATATATATACATGAATTTTATCCCTCTAACCACTAGATGGAAATTAGATATAAATTGCACAAATAAACTTAGAACAAGTTGGGCACAATTAAGGTGGTCCATCCCTATTTTACCCTACTTCTACATACAACTATCTATGTCATTACTAAGCTCAAATTACGTAGGTTTCTAGTCTCAATCACATTTAAAAAACCCAAACCAATATTCATACTATCTTCACTTAAAATTGCACTAGCACTTAGGTGGGGATAACTACATTGAACTTGATGCCTCTTTGGTGTATTGGTATGTAGCCAACTCTCATCACAATAGGGTGTTGAGGATGTCTAGCCTACCTAAGTAAAAACAAAATTTACTTATTGTGCTAATTGGATGCCCTAGAGAAATTGATGTTTAGGGTTTAAAAATAAAATATATAAAAATAGGTCATCTTCAGAGATCTAAAACTAATGGTCATATGAACTTTCTTGGTATATTTAGACATAGGTATGCCTAGAAGCTGAGAATAGTTCTACACAAAAGACACTATCTCCTAGAGAAGGACACTAGCACCATATGATGATACTATCCAATTAGGTCACTATTATTTAGGAATGGGTTTTACACTTAGACCCTATTTATGACACTTATATCAACCTCTATCTCAATTTTTAGCTTCTAGATCTCCCATTTCAATCATTTTCTAGCTAATTACTTGTTTAAATTATTTATTGATACTTTAAATAATATTAAACTAAGTCAATTTGGTTACAAATCAATTGTTTTATTTATTGAATATTTATACCCTAATTTACTATACTAAGAACATTTATAAATGTAATCTTAGCATTTAATAGGTCCTAAAAAATTGAAACACTTCCCATAATGGTAGAGGGAGGTGGTGGTACATAGAGTGGCCTTGTTACACCACTCAATCTCAATGCAATATACATAAGGTGAGGATATATCCTATTTTAGTGTTTTCTCAAATCAGTAAAAAATTTAGACATGAGTTGATAGACAACATCCTAAATAAATATAATAGTTGTGTGTTAGAGGTGGGTATGTATAGAAATTTTGGGGACAAAAGGGGCCTACCTATGGATATGGTTTTTCTAAAAATTGAGAAATCTTAAATTATATAAATTATTTGAGATGTCTACTTTCAATTACTATTTTTAAATTTGATAGATAGTTTTATCCTCAGTTACATTCTCTTTGTATGCAAGTGAAACTAGACATTTATATAACTTATCCTACTTAATAATATTGGATGACATTGAAAACAACCCCATCTCCATTTCCAAGATTGGAGGAAACCCCATCAACTAACATATTTCATACATAACCATCCATATTAAGTTTAATATAAAAAACAATAGGTTATTCATCAATGTCAATACTCCTAATGAAGTTTCCCATCTCAACATCCATGTGCAATACTTTATTTAGAGCATGTTTTAAATCTTTAAGTACATGTAACATCTTTGGCTCCCTATGAAGTTTGACCATCTTTCTATCCAATAGAATGGCGGCATAAGACAAGTCCATTTATACACTTTCACCCATGTTAATAGTGCATATTTGTGACAATAATATGCCCCATTTAGGCAGGCAGTCCATAACTACCACATACATATTCAAATACTTACTGTGATGCACATCTAACTATACTAACAATCCTTTGAATTATTTAATAATTCGTACCTCTCATGAGTCCATGGCATAATAATTTCCAAAGGAAAGTTTAATTTTAACTCCTACCTCATTTAAGACACCAAGGGGCATCACGTTGTGAGAAGTTTTAGAATCAAACATTCAATTGTGAATAATTAAGCCATTAATTAACATTGTGGTGTAAAAAGGGTACACATTTAATAGAATTTATAGAAATGTAGTTCCCAAATAAAATTCTAGAGTGGGTTCAACAACCTCTTCTAATTCTTTATCTTCATCTAGTAGTATTGGGGGTGAAGTCATTTCATTTATAGTTAAACTTTCACCAAATTCCAAATACTTGAATGCCCTCTTCTTATGTTATGGTATTTAGAATAACTCAATAAATGACATGGTGATTTTTAGTTGGAAAAAAATTTGGGCCATATCAAACATGCTATATCGAGGAAGAGGAGTATTTGGTGTAAGAGTGATAACACCTTCATCCAGAAAATAATCACATTAAGTCTGTAGAGGAATAAACTGGGATAAGTTTTGATTCTTTACAATAATTTTTTGAGGTGGATTTTTCTAACGTTATTCACATCCTTAGGGATACTAGACAAATTGTGTACTCTATTCTTGGCTAGATTACCTCTCAATTTGGCAACTTGGAAAACATGTGCTAACTTGGCAGAATTAGGGATTGTTGTAGTTTTCTTTACTTCCTTACTTGCATCCCCTACCCTTGGATTTGTAGGGGTAGTGTATTGAGGAGAAACACCCTATTTCCTACTTCTCATGCTATATTATTTCTCATGGGTAATTTTTATATTAATTAGTAGCTGCTTATCCTCAACAAAATGAATCCCCCCATCATAATTCTTAATCATCATTGATCTTAAAAACTCAAAATCATGAATTGGAAATTCATATGCTTGTGCCATATTGACAACAAAAATAAATACATAAGTTAGGACAAATACCTTTTGTACTACAATCCAAAATTTATCAACAATAGTAGCACTTAAAAATTCTATGGAAGAAAATAATTATTCAGAGAGTCTTGATAATTGAACATCAAAATCTCATCATCAGATGTAGAATCAATATCATCTGCATCTTCATCAATTAGTTCAATAGTAATGTGGGATGTGGTAGGAAGCACTTGTAAGACCAATCAATGTCAAAATCATAATTCATATCATTGACTTCGGTATTCAATGGATAAGGCACTTCCTTTCCATCCCCTCTATTTTAATTTCTATATGTTCTTTCATCATGTGCTAGCCTCTTATCTCTATCATTATATCAATTATGGAAATCAGGTCTTCCTTTTTCTTGATTTTAAATTTGAGATCTCTCCTATCTTGTAGACCTAAGAGGCAGCCCTTTCTCAACCCTAGTCAACTTGTATGATTTTTTATTCATAATGGAGTCCAAAGTCTTAACCATTTATTCAAGGTTGGCATTCTTAGTGGACTGTGTCTTTTTTGGATAAACACAATCTACTTCAACCCAGTTGTTTAAAAGTTTACCCAAAACATTTATCTTATTCTTAATTTGGATGGCCATATTGAATTCCATCCATATGTTCATGAGAACCTTGTCCTTTAATTAGTACGTATCCCTCTTGTTAAAGGCATCATAATATTTAATCAATTACGTTATGTCACTAGGCTAAATATACTCAACTAACCTCATCATCATTTTTTTGAACCATGTATTGAAATACTACATAAAATCATTGACGTTATTTTTAGTTTTTCAAATTATATAATAAGGAACCTAGGATCAATCCTATCAACATATTGTATTTTGAAAACATTCTTCATTTTTTCCCAAGAATCAATGCATCCGTAGGGAAGAGAATTGAACCATTCACAAACATCTTCTTCTAGTATGTAGAGAAATAACTTAATGTAAATATCCTCATGCTCAATATTATGATCCTCAATGATAATGTTGAAGGACCTCAAATATTGATCAATGATCATTTCATTGTTCCCTTGAAACTTTGGAACATGGTTTTTTACTTCATTCTAGACTTCATTGGGATATCCTTCTATTCCATCAAAATTAGTAACCCTAAATTTGGGAATGTAGAATACAAGATGCTCCTTCTCATCTTGATCCCTATGTCTCATGATTGGTTAATAGTGGGTTAAATATCTAATGGAAAAGGGTTGTGAGGGTGTGAGTGAGGTGGATTAAGGGGTTAAAACATAGGAGATGATTTAGTTGGTTGAGATGGAGCTTGATATTAAATGGGACTATAAGTTTCATAATTACTATGAGATCTATGATAATCTTCGATAATAAGAAGTTCAACAAAAAGTTCAAGATTATTATAATTTTGGCAATCTAAACACTCTATAGCAACTAAACTTTACCTTTTAATTGGCCTCCACAATTTCCTCCTTCTTCTTTGATAAATACCTAAGGGTGAGACAAGTTATTTTAACGAGTTATATTTGAAGGATGATCTCAACCCTTCCATATTTCCAAGAAAAAAAAACACTTAAAGAGTAAACTTAACAAATATATTCAAAATAGGCATTGATCTTCTTTGAAACTAGATAATAAATTTAGAATCACCAATAGAATCAAAATTCTATAATATAATAGTTAACAAACTAGTTTTAATACATACTAAAATTAAACTTTGTTGAAGATTATTGATGAGATAAAAGCTAGAGACATTGAAAATTCATATTTATGTTCAAATGTGTAAATCACCTTCCAACATGTACAAGTTAATTTCTCTTTGAAACAAACATGTAGATGACAATTATCAATTTTATCAATTTTTGAAAACATCCCTAGCAGAGTATTACTATTGTTGATGGCTCAAAGTAGTGAAGCAAAATCAAATAACCTCAATTTTTAAACTCATGAAATAATACAAACAAACTTTGTCTAAAAATACAACTAAGATTACTTGCATAAAAATATTTCAATCTAAAGAACTTGATATAAATTGAATTATTTTAGTTCTTTATAAGAGTCCCTAATAACACGTCTGATAAGAATTATCTTCAGCAATAGCATGAGTAGAGTGTTGTATCATTGATGGACCAAAGATAATCAAAATATCAAAAAGATATGTAAATAAATTTTCAAACTTGAATATAAAAACATCTCTCTATAAGAGTACTTGATATCACAAGTACCAAGGTCCTTAATTATTCCCCAAAAATGGTTCTTGTTAAGTGTTGGTTCCTAGTTGTGCACCTTTTTTGCTCAACCTTACACATTTGAGAAAATGGAAGAAAAAAGATGAAATTCCTACTTAGATGTTGTTACAGTTAGGGAAGAGTTTGGCATCAAGAATGGACTAAATGCAGATAATGATTGGGAGGTATCGATAGAGGGTATGCTTAGCTCCATGTTACTTTTGGATATACTTGAAATAAGGTGAGAGGATCTAAAAGGTATCTTACTTACATGGAGATATTATACAATACAATCTCCATGAGGATTTTTACAATGAAAAATACAAATTTTACCAAGGCATAACTAGGGTTACAAACTCCACCTCGCAAGGATTATCATAAGGAATGCACAAATGCACTTAGTCAAATACAATATAATAAACAAACACACACACACACACACACACACATGTTTACAAACATCATTCTAATTTTTTTTAACAACATGGGGTTAAACAAAAGATTGCAATACTGGGCTTCAAAGCTCAAAATATAGACACATTTTATGTAGGCAATGTTTATGTATTTTATAGAAAATAACACTTAACATATACAATTGGGTGTATTATTGTCAAGGTAGCATAGGGTAGGATAGTTATATATTTATCAAAAAGAGTGGTGTGTTGGAGGTTTTCAAATAGTAGGTATTCTTTTAACATTCATGATATTATTCCTTTTCAAAAATGCAAAAGACTAAGATGCAAGTAATGGGAAGTACTATGAGTGATTTGAATTTATTCGGGCCAATGAAAAACAAATACCTAAATGATTCTTGAGAAACTACAAAATACAATTCACTTAGAATCTCAAATACTTTATCTTACTAGATTCATAAACCTAGGATGCCCTAAAATGTTATTCAACAACATATTTCCAAACATAATACAGAAATGGGTTTTTAACATAGATGTAAGCCCAAGATGACAACCAATAATGAGCATAAAATAAGATATCCAATCAAAATTATTTATAAAACATATTATTTCACTTCATCAACAAGATAGATTAAAAACCACAAGTATTTTCATTAACTTTACAAATAAACCTTACATCATTTTTACATAATGTTGTCATAGTAAAAGCATGGTAAGTTTACTCTTTTAACATGGGAGACATAAACATTATCTCAAATATTGTGAATGGATGTATAGATTCAACCACATTAACAATGGATATAGTACATACACACAACAATGGATCCCTTTTTTTTTGGAAGAGCCTATAATTAGGAAAAATAATGACCAACAACCACCTTAGAAGAGAGGAGAAATCCTCCTTTTATAATTTTTTTTAGAAATTTTATAATCCAGGAATGTGAGCTTCAATTTTAAATATTATAAAATTATAACCAACCCTCATATTTATACCAAGATGCTCATATCTAGAATATGTTCCTTACCACACCTAGAATCTTCATTTCTTTGCATTAAGAATCATTATTGTAACTTCCAATACAAGTAATGATTATGCTTTTCAAACAAACCTTTAATTTATTGGCTAGAAATGCATGTTACTTGATATCAAAGGAGATTATTTACCTTTGGAGAAAAAAAACTCTTTCTCTTCTTGTGAAACTACCTGGACATGCCTTTGACCACTCATTTGTATAGTTGGAACCTCTTAGATAGTTTCCCTTCCCCTTATGCATGCTAAAGAACAACCTTGTTTTGTATTGATTTTATGGGAATATTCTAGATCCATGGACATTTGAATGATATTCCATCAATGGCCCACCTTGGCCTTACAAAACTACAATTTTTGTCCCATGGAGGTGTTTGAATAAGCCAAATAATGGAAAATTCAAAACTTAGGTTATTTTAAATTTTTTGCATTTTTGGATCCAACTTGTTTTTTATAGATCTGATTTTTATTCTTACCTCCACATTTTATAATATATAAATGGATTAATTTTCAATTTTTAGTCTTTTGGATAAATTTTTGTCCCTTTTGCATATTTGCACTTTTCTTTGTTTTCAAAAATCTATGTCCCACTTGTAATTTTGCATTGTTCTTTGTATTGCAAAAATCCATAACTCAATTTTTTTGTAATTTTATTTGAAATGAGGAAATTTAGAACTCTACAATAGTTTTGTAATTTTCAAATTACAAAATTATAATTCACATTATAATTCCCCTCAAATTTTCCCTCAGGGTAATGAGAACTCCAATTATAATTTACAATTTGAAAAATTACATTATTACAATTGGCCTTGAAAGTTACCTTTTTCACTTTGACCTCATGTTGACCAGTGTTGACGAGTGGGTTATTGAGATCTAAGAATAATTTTGAATTTACACATTTACAAAATTGCAAAATTGCATTCATCCTTAAATTCTCCTTAAAGCTCTTCTTGAGTTGATGTTTTCTACTTGCTTTGATCTGTAAGATTGGGAGAGTTGACCATAATTTAAAAATTACAATTTTAAAACTTTAATTTTACAAGTTGTTTCTCCAACACAAATATTTTAGGGACTTTGGGGGTCTCATCTGCAACTTTTTTAAAATTGTCATTTTTTGACTTTCACGTAACTCCATTCTAGCTACCTGACTCTTTTATAAAACATCCAATGTGAGTAGTTATATCTCTCAAATCTAACATAAATATTTTATTTTCACCTTCTATAACCTTTATTATATTAGGTTTATATTTTCCATAGTTTAATATTGAGCCATCTCGAAACCACATCTATTGTAATTAACACAGGGGATTTCCCAATTTTGAAATGAGCTAAACCCCAATCTCTCTTTGTTTAATATTTGTCTATGTTAGGAACTTATGTGAACCCTTATCATTAATTTCTTATTTATTAATTTTAATGGATGCATATGCTTTCTAAGTCATCCCATGATCATTTTGTTTTATTCTAAATTCATGGAAGGTAGTAGTTACTTAGATTAGACTTAGTATATAAGTGTTGAGGGCAATAGAGGACTACAAAAATTTATTGTATCGAGATTTCTCATAGGAGTTTTCTCCCTCAAAGTGGAATAAAATTAATATAAGTATGTTTTTGCTTTTGAACCCTTAGGTGGTGATTGAAACATGGGGCTCATTTCTATCAATTTGAGAATACTACCAAGGAGAATTAAAATACTTGCCATATTAGGTCTTCAAACTTGACATATGAGCTTCAATTTTTTTACAGTAGAGTATTACGAAACTTCCGTATCATATGTTCAATATAATATTAATATATTTACCATATTAATTATAGCATATCATTAGCAGAGTATCTTGAAAACTACCCTATCAGATCTGTAGACATGTCATATCAATTTTGGCATATTCCCAATAGACATGTCTTATAGAACATAGTAACTAGAAGTAAAAAATGCCATATATTTCCATTTGTAGCCCTGTTGATCCTCTAATATTATTCAAACACATTAAATTTCAATCCCCACATTTTCTTCCTTGAGGTCCTATATCCCGATTCCACTCCTAATTCCCATAAATCTCAATTTACCCATTTTTTTAGTTTTTCCATAACTTCTTATTTTCTCTATTTTCCTCAAAAAATTTTGAGTGTTCATCTCCTTGTTCTAGTCTTTTAACCCTCTTTGAAAATTTTTATAGTTTTCCATTTTCATTCTTGAAATTTTCCTTGTCTTCATCAATCATACTCCCACTATGCAAAAAAATTAGTGAAAGTAACTTTAACCATTCATTTTCACCCAAAATAAAAAATTATTGTACTAAATGTGTCTTAAATCTACTTTTTCTACCCATTACCCTACAAAAAACTCTTATTTTAGTCATGGTAGTAACCTAAATAGGAGAAAAAAACATGGAGGATGAAATTACTACCCTCAAGACCCACATCAAAGATCTTTATGAAAAAATTCATAGCCTCAATCTTCAACATATCGCCATGCACAAAGGATGGCATCCAAAGTCCTATTCAAACTCTAGGTTTTATTCTTCCAATAATTTTCTTGTGCCTAATATTAATTTTCCTCAATTTTATGGTGTAAATTTGATTGGATGGATATATCAGGTAGAACAATATTTTAGTCTACATAATAATTTTTATGTGAACAAGGTCCCACTTGCATCCTTTCACTTGGAAGATGAGGCTCTACAATGGTATCATTGGTATACAAAGGCTCATGATGATCCTATATGGACTAATTTTTTCACCCTCATTTTACAACATTTTGGCCCTAGTGATTTTGATGACTTCATTGGAGCACTCACTAAACTTCACCAAACAAGAAATGTAAAAATAATATCAAACTGAATTTAAGAAACTAGCCAGTCACATAATGAGATTGTCCAATGAATTCTTTAGGAGTTACTCTTTTAGTGAAATAAAAGATGTGATTCACTCAGAGGTTGAAATCTTTCAACACAACACAATGATGCAATCTCTAAGGTTTTCTAAGTTGGCAGAGGACAAGACCACAACTAAACAACTATTTAAATCCAATTTTTCTCTATTTAGAAATACAAATCCATAATGATCTCAAACAATGATAGCCCCTAAAATAACTCCTATAAAATATTCGATTGAAGCAAATATGTGAGCCCATAAAGAAAAATGACTATGTTATAATTATGATGACAAATTCACTTAGGGGTATCGATGTGTAGAGTAAAAAATCTACCTATTGGATGTGGATTCTCTACCTAAAACTAAAATTTTTGAAGATGCCTATGATATAACAGATACTGCAAAAGATTATCCACTAATTGCGGAATTTACTTCTCAAGAAAACTAACCAAAGATCTTTTTCCATGCCTTAGTAGGAGTCATTACCCCATAAACCATGTGGGTCAAGGGTTATTTTAAGAAACTCCCTCTCAAAATACTCATTGATTCAAGTACCACCCATAATTTTATTGACCCTTAGATTAGTAAATAGGTTGATTGTTTTATCCATCTTTGCTCTAAATTTTTAGTCATGCTTTCCAATGGGGGCATATTACCTTGTAAATGGAGGTGTCACAATGTGTGTGTAACAATTAGAATTTATAACTTGTACTATGACATGCTTGCCTTATTCTTAGGTGGCTATGATGTTGTTTTAGGAGCCCAATGGTTACATAAACTTGGACCCATCTTAGGTGATTTTTCTAAACTTTGGATGCAATTTTCAGATAATGGGTAAAAACACACATTGAATGGCTTACAACCAATGTCTCTTAACATCATAAGTTTAAATTGTATGGAAAATTCTTCTTAATAAGTATTCACATGGAATCATTACCTATCTCCATTCCATTAAAATGTAACCATAAATTTTCTCCATTATTCCTTATGATCTAAAAACCATTCTACAAAGGTATGTAAGTGTATTTGTCAAACAAGTGGGATTGCCACATTCATGACTAGAGGACCACCATATTTAACTCCTTCCTAAAAGCACTCCTCTCAACATCAGGCCTTACTATTACCCATTTTAGGAAAATATTGAGATTGAGATTCTCATTTTAAACTTACTACATCAAGTCATTATTCACCCAAGTAGCAGCCCATATTCTTTCCCAATTCTCCTACTTAAAAAAATGATGGGTTATGGCACCTCTGCATTGACTTCCATTAACTTAATCACATCATAATTAAGGATAAGTTCTTGATCCCTATTATTGATGAGCTTCATGGTGCTCATTTTTTCTCCAATTTGGATCTCTACTCTAGATATCACCAGATCTAGCTTCACAAGGATGATATCCCTAAGACAACTTTTCCCACAATGATGGCCATTATGAGTTTTTGGTCATGGCCTTTGGCATCACTATTCTTCTTCAACATTATAGGCATTGATGAATAAAATATTTTAGCCCTATCTTTGGAAATTCATTTTGGTCTTCTTTGATGATATCGTCATCTATAATAAAACATGGTCTAAGCATCTCCAACATCTGGGGCTTGCACTATAACTTCTCTTTGTTCATCATTTCTATGTAAATCAGTCCAAATGTGCTTTTGTCTAGGATGAATTAAATTATCTAAGGAATATTATTTTAGCCCAAGGGGTTTGGGTGGATCTTAAAAAAATAGTTTCCATGAAAAATTTACCTCATCCTCAGACACTAAAGAGCCTAGATGGTTTTTTGGGGCTGACTAAAAACTATCATATGTTTTTTAAGGATTATGGGAATATTATGGATCTACTAATAGATATGTTGAAAAAATATGTTTTTACATGGACACAAGATGTTGAATGTGCATTTGAAAAATTAAAAAATGTTATATGTACAACCTCTATTCAAGTTATTCCATATTTTTCTAAGACCTTCACTATCGAGAATGATTCTTGCAAGATTGGACTTGGTGATATTATCCTCCAAGAAATATTCCCCATTACATTCACTAAAAAATCCCTTTTTGGAAATAATTTAGTACTCTCTACTTATGAGAAAGAAATGATGGCCATTTTTCATGTAGTATGGAAGTGGTAGCCATACCTACCAGGGAATTATTTTCGCATAAAAATTGATTACTAGAGTCTAAAATATTTCTTGGAACAATAGGTCTCTTCCTAATCACAATATAAATGGGTTAGTAAACTAATAGATTATGACTATTAGATAACTTATAAGAAGGGTAAGCATAGTATTATGGATGATGCTCTATCTCACACATTTATAGACCAAGCTTCCCTTTCATTTATTTATATGCCTATTTTGAATTGGTTAGATGTTTTACAACAAGGGTATGTCAATGACTCCACATTATCTCAAATCATTCAATATTTGGCCACTAATCCCTCTGTAGTACCAGATTATTCTTGGGATGGTACTTGTATATGATACAATAGTCATCTGGTGCTTCCCTAGAGCATAGATCTTTAGTAGGCTATATTATATTAACTCCATATTTATCCATTCATAGGTAAATTTAGGTTTATTAAAAGGTATACATGGTCACTCTACAACTTATTTTTAAAGGGAATGCAAAAGGCAATTCAAAATATCTTGGTTGAATGTGATACTTGACAACACAAAAAGGGTGAAAACACAATCATTCCTAGGTTATTTGAACCCTTGTCCATCCCTTACAAGATTTGGATAGATATTTTTATGGATTTAAATAAGTACTCCCTAAATCTAGAGGTAAAATAATGATCTTAGTTGTGGTTGATCTCCTTTCCAAATATAGTCATTTTTTTGACCTCAACCATTCCTATATCACCTCCATAATCACCCAAATTTTCTTGGACAAGATTTTCCATCTTCATGAAATTATTTCTTCCATTGTCTTAGATCATGATGCAACCTTCACCAAAAAATTTTGGGAAAAATATTTCAATGCATTGGCACCAAACTAAGGAATAATTCTTGGTATCATCCACAAATAGATTACTAGGCTGAAATTGTCAATAAATGCCTAGAAAATTCCTTCATTGCTTCACCTCAAAATAATAATACTAGTGGGAAAAGTGGCTTCCTCTCATCAAATGGTGGTATAATAAATCCTAACACACATCAACTAAAATTACTCCCTGTGAATTAGTATTTTGTCATGCACCACTAGTGATCCTTTTAAACACCCCTACTAGTTCACTAGTTCATTAGTTTTAACTTTCATTCTAAGCCAAGTTAATTCTTCCATATGATCCTTTTATTTTTAAAAACATTCATAATTTTTTTATCTTAATGTGTGTATATTCTCATTGCAATCATAGAAGACACTCTCATTACTTAAATCCACACTTGTACTACAAAGATCACCCTTAGACTATTAGGTCTACTCAAGGGACTTGGATCCAATAAATATTATTGGAGTTATAACCAATAAGATGGGGATGGTTGAATCAATGTGAAAACTTATATTTTAATTTCATATATCATCCACTAATCAATTAAATAGATATATAAATATGGTAATTCATAAATAATTATTCATATGATCAATAAGTGGAAAGATAAAACATGCACAAAATATAAATGTAGGAAACCATCTTGGGGGATAAAACCTACTGAAACGTCACTTGTAATAGTATCCTATAATTAATAGATAAAAATTTTAGTGAGGTACCAACCCCATAAGGAACACCAACCTCTCACTAGTCAAACAACAACTCAACTAGTCCTTTAGAAAGATTCAACCTGTAAGGGAGCTCCAACCCCATACGAAAAAAATCACAAAAGTAGATAGATTTTACATATAATTAACCTTGGAAAACTTTTTATTGATAATCTAAATATTACCTCCTTATTTTTCTCTTCTCACTCTTCAATCTCTTTTAAATAGCCTCTTAAGCCTTCTCACTCAACAAACCCTTTCTTTGGCAAGATTAGGTCAATGAACTTAATAAAAACATATAGAAACATATTTATATATTCATAGGATATTAATAAAACCTATATGATAATCTTAAATCCCATTACCTATCCACCAAAACTCTATTTCCTTCATTCACTTACTCAATTCTCTAACTAGTCAAAATAGCCCTATTAGGCTTTGTCTTTATACTTCACTCTTGTTCATACCTATATTATATGTCTCAGAATGTTAAAAATATAATATTATCCTTTAAATATATAAATACACATTTTTAAAAAGTTTAAAAAATGATACATAGGTCAGTCATTACCCTTAAGGGCCAAAACCACCATCAGGGCTAATAGAGACCTAATGCAATTAGGCCTTCTCTAAGCACACATTTCACTTAGACATCTTTGGGAAAATTTTAGCCTCAAAAAACTAAATAAAAAATTAAAATTTAACTTTAATATAACACTGATAATACCAAATTATGTCCCCAACACCATTTGGCTCTTTTCACTCCTTGAACCACCTAATTCGATCTACTCGCAAATATGCCTTCTTACTACAAAAACGTTTATCAACCAAATCTGATGCATAAAACCAAATTTGAAAAAAATTATAATAAAAAACAGATTTATATAATATAAATTACCTTATGTTCAATATATTTTTCATTATAATTCATCAAATAGTGTGAAAGAGCCTAAACTTATCAGTTTCATAAGCTTACTCAGAACTATACCCAAGCCTTAAGAACCTAATCAAATGCCTTTGACTTTTCATACATTAATAGGAGTATATCATGCATAAATATGTGTTAAAATTATCCCATGAGACCTATATAATACTTTCATGGTCATTTTAGTCATAAATTTAGTTTAAAATGACTCAATAACATCATTTTCACTCAGATACATAAAACTGCTTGTAGCACCAAAAACATAGTCATGGAAACTAAGCCTTAGAAAAATTGTGATTTTTTTTTTGTGATATTAAAATGAGTTTAAATTAACCTTAAAAATAATTATATCATATTTAAAAATATATTTTATATTTTTAGATATGAATATTAGTCTTATAGACCAATCTCACAACTTCAATCTACACAAGCATCACTATGTTAGACAGACCCTTTTAATGACAACATTTTGCTCATATATGGGAATCACCAAAAATTATAAACCAAGGGTATATGAGTAATAGGTTTTTAATAATGACTCCCTCTATTTGGATCTATCTCTAGTCCTTTGTAACCATTTCCTAATCTCATTCTCATTCTTACTTAGTTTTTTCATTATTTTGTCTATTAGGCTTGGTTGATGATAGGTCATACACCATGATAAGTTTAGAAAATTTTGGGTAAGAAAAATTATGATAAATTTCATTGTAATAAATTTAAATTCGTTCACATCATCCTCTATCCATTTGTATGCTTTGACCTAGTCAACCCTATCTACTGCATTGAAATTCCTAGAAACAAGGGGTTTCTTGGAGCTTTTACTCACTACCAAGAAAAACAAAAACCACCTAGAGAAAATTTTAAGAGTAATTTATGTGATAAAAACATAAAAATATGTCAAAAAAACAATTATGATACATAACTAACAAGGTCTTTCCTATCAAGTCATTATGAGGGTTTTAGGAGGGTTTGGACTAGTTTCCCTTCTTAGCAATCATTCATATAAGATTTCCCATAAACTACACAAAAAATGATATGAAAATAAACATAGTGACCTTACCAAACTTATATTAATTTATAAATATCTCATTAAAATTTTGGACGTGTCAACGGGCACAA
The DNA here is from genome assembly GCA_037957365.1 of Torreya grandis. Classification (NCBI taxonomy): domain Eukaryota; kingdom Viridiplantae; phylum Streptophyta; class Pinopsida; order Cupressales; family Taxaceae; genus Torreya; species Torreya grandis. Next base: position 64,573 of record JARHVA010008479.1, on the reverse strand, counting down.
TAAATTTCTTCTCAGGTCTGCAACACCCCATTTTATATACACAAAGGACCTTATCACCAGTTTTCATGAATTATTTTTCAATAAATAGTTTAAATTTTTTTAAACACACTTAAAATAACCTTTAATACCTATATCAAGTCTCTCAAGTCCTCTGTCACCTTTGGAAATGATCTTGACCCCTCATTAGGCCATTATAGTTCATTTTGTACACTAGGCCTTATACTACCAGTCATGCTTAGATCATGATCATTATTTAAAACTTATCGCACTAATCATAACACTTCATCCACATATTAAGTGAAATAATACCATTCTCACATAATAACATGCATCAAATCCTAAATTTGATACTCCTTACCTCATCATGCTATAAAGTTTATGCATTCTTACTAGGTCTCTGAATTAAGACTTATGAACAGAAATGTCAACATAGAATGAAATCAATGACACTTTCATTAAATAAATGAAACTTTCATAAATATATTATAACACATTCTTAACATAGATGTGATTCTTGTTATAAATTTAAATCATTTGACAAGAACAAGTGAAGCATGTATGTATGATAAAATTAACTATACTAAAATAGATATAATATGTAGTGTCTTAAAAATATAAGAAGTGTAAACATAGAAATACATACGATATATAATTTATGTTTTCTATAGAAATATTTGAATGCTTTTACATTTTTACATATTATATTATTTTTTATTTTTTGGATATAAGCTATACACAAGCAACATGAAAATGAAACTATATAAAGGAGCGAGAAATAAGGAAATTATATACAATAAGGGAAGAATAATACTTTAAATGGGCCTCATGGGAGATTCAATATTAGTGTAACATATGTCAAATAAATGAACAATGATCATACATGCTATATTAAAAGGTAACCATGGTCTTAAAACCTAATCTACTGAGTGGTATATAGCTGACACTACTTGTGAAGTTGTGATAGGAATCCATCTAAGTAACTATGGTGTCCTATGAATTTTAGGTGTCATAGGGACCCATCTAGTATAATATGTTGTATTTAACATATGTTCCTTATGTTGAGAAACCTAAAAATTCAATAATACTAATCTTAGAATAAAATGAGTAGAGGTAGGCCCTCTATAATATATAACATATCTATGATGTAGGGGTCTCTCTCATAGTGGTCTCCATGGGAGAGTATGCATATGTGGTGAAACTATAGGAATATACCTCACCTATACTAATGTATCTACTAAACAATGTGGAGTACTAATAGGAACTACAGTCAGAGATGTAAATATTAATTAAACTATAACTCATAATTGTAGTGTAAATGATTGTGGGATATGTAGAAGATACTCATATGGAAGACCCTTAATTATGATCACTTGATTGTCATTTATATATTTGAAATATCTATGAATGATGGGTGGAATGGCCCATAGATTATGTATTCATGTCTTACCTAATAACATGTAAAAATGTGATTGCACTAGTAAATACAAAGAATCTAGATGCCATATGTATGGGTCCACCCTATAGTGAAAGTATGATCTCCTAGTTAGAGCTCTGAACATGGCCATTGAAATGATTAATAAATGTGTTTGTAGGAGATATATCTTGATCTAAATACCCTAAATTTTATATAAGTGTGATATTACTCATGCTAATACTAAACCAATTGTCAATCATCACACTTTGAATAAGATGATGATCTATGTAGGATCATACAAAGTGTGCATGTAAATATGAATCATAATCAATAATATCCTACTCTAAGAAAGTGACGAGTGGTCTAGATAGTACATTAGTATGATACAAAAGCATGATATTGTGTAAGTAGTGTGCATCCTCTATAAAAGTGTGATACGATGTTAGTGGTAGATGTGCATAATATGTATAGTGAACACCTAAAGCACCCCTACCTCATTATTTGTTACTTTGGAAACAAATCAGAGAATATTTTCAATGAATTAAATTTAATTTTTTAAACTTTGGGTGATTTTGTGTGTGTGCCCACATAAATTATGTTCATGTTTATCAAATCTTGTATCTTGTGTTTTAATTTGATGAATAAATTTCTAGTATGGCCTAGTTCCCTGTGATATTTGTAGAATGCATTAGAATCATAGATTTTTGGAAGAGGCCATGTCGTAATTACCTATTTGATAAGAGGGAGAGATATAACATTATATTATAGGAGATACTGTAAAACACATGACGGTGATTATAGAATGTTGGTGAAAAATCTCTTTATATGAACTAATAAAACTAAGAAAGGAGATGGATTTGAAGTTGTGTTAATTATGAACTTTAGATCAATATTTTTTCAATGTCCCTTAACTTCTATGGAGGCTTACTATAAATCTTAGTAGTTGATTCTAATCAACTTATGTATTTTAGTTTACCCATAGAGAGAAGCTTGACTTTTCTTTCTTTCACTATGTGACATAAATCTATGAAAGTTAGAAACTTCTTTAACAAGATAGATTCATGTAATGCTAGTAGTAGGATCTATTTGAATATGTCATATAGATATTTATATACCATAGGGGTAGTCAACTTGGATAATATAATCTTATATCGTAGTATGTATTATATAATAGTCTCATCAGATATTTGTTTATGTTGTGCTAATTGAGCATATGAGATCTTATTATTGATTTTTATTGAAATTTTTTCTAAATATATATTTTCCAATTGATTGAATGTTGTGAAGACTGATTCAGTAGATCATAGAGCTAATGTAAATCAAAATCCTTTAGACTGCATGGAAATAACTTATTGAGGAGACAAACATACTATGTGGAAAGCACATAGATGGTATAATCACAAAATGTAGGCTTAGGTGCCTTGAATTTGGATAGCAAAATATTTTCCACTATGTGATGTGTTTAAGGTGTATGTAAAAGAACATGAGAAGCCAAGGCATGTGATGTCCTAGTAGCTCTTTTCTCAATATGTAAGACCTTAGCTTGTAGACAATGACCATCAGGCATAAGGGATAGTACATATGGAGAGGAGGAACAAGCCATATGAGGTATATATCCCACTAAAAGTTTTCAAGTTAATACTAGTTATTGTAAAACATGAGTTGCCCCAAAGTATGTGTAACAATGTTGTTATCAAAGGAGTAGAATATTAACCATTATTTGATTTGTTCCTTCTTTCTAGTATTGCTTGTAAAATTTATGCATGATCATAGCATTGTTATTGATGTATATTTATGAATATTTTTATATTATCATCCTTATTGATGAGTATATTTTCATTTTTAAGTAGGCAGAGAGTGTCCCATTTCATCTCTTATGTATCATCTTGATCTTTATTGTATTTCTCATCTTTTGATGCATTATAATTAAATTCCATATAATCAGGGTGTTAAGGTGTTGGTTCTTAGTTGTGTACCTATTTTATTCAGCTTTGAACACTTGAGAAGATGGAAAAAAAAATGAAAAACTTGTTGATATGTTGTTATAGCCAAGAAAGGTTTTGGCATCAAGAATGGACTGAATACATAGAATGATTGGGAGGAACCAACAGAGGGTATGGTTAGCTCCTTGCTACTTTTGGCTCTACCTAAACCAATGTGAGAGTACCAAAAGATTAGTTTTCTCACATGGAAGGATTCTATAGTTTAATCTCCATCAATATTTTTGGGGGGTAAAATGCAAATCTAACTAGGGCATAACCGAGTTTACACAATCCAACTATGAATAGTTTTCAAAAGGAATGTAAAAATGCACTTAGTCAAATAAAACCTACTAAAGACATGTATATATATTATTTAAACCTTCATCCTAAAGAATTTTCAATAACAGGTGTTGAAAAAAATGATTGCAATATTGGGCTTCCACATAGAAAACATAGACACATTTTATGTAGGCAATGTTTATTCATCTGCTAGCAAATAAAACTTAACGTATGAAATTGGGTATATTAATTACAAAGTAGGACATGGAAATATAGTTTGATAGTTATCAAGAAGAGTGGTGTTTTGTTGGTTTTCAAAAAATAGGGATTCTTTCAAGATTCATGACATTATTCCTTTGGGAAAATGCAGAAAACTAAGATGGAAGCAATGGGAAATACTAGGAGTGGTTTACATTTATTGGGGCCAATGAAATGGAAATACCCAAATGATTCTTTAGAAACTAGAACATACACTATTCTTAGAATCTCAAATACTTTTTCCTACTAAATTCATAAACCTAGGGTGCCCTAAAGAGTTATTCAATAACATATTTCCAAACATTATGAAAAAAAGGGTTTATAACCCATATCTAAGGCCAAGATGACAACCAGTAATGAGAATAAAACTAGATATCCAAACAAAAAAATTTGTAAAACATATTATTTCACTTCATCAACAAGAAAGAGTAAAAGGCAAAAGTATTTTTGTTAACTTTTCAAATAAAACTTACATACATCATTTTTATAGAATGTTGCCATGGGGACAATCATGGAAAGTTTTCTATTTTGATAGGGGAGTCATAAACATGATCTTATAATATGATAATGGTCGTACAACTACAACCACCTTAGCAAGGGAGATAATACATATACACAATAATGAATCCTAATTTTTTAAAAATATCCTAGACTTAGGAAAAATAAAGACCAATAACCAACTGAGAAAAGATGGAAGCCCTCTTTTTATACAAATTTTCACCACTTTAACAATCTAGTAATGTGAGTTGTAATTTTTAATATTGTAAAAATGTTGTCAACCCTCAAATTTCTACCAAGATCCTCCCAACTAGAATGTGCTCCTTGCTAAACTTGTAATATTCATCCCTTTTCATGAAAAACATTGTTATAATTACCTCTATAAGTAATGATGAATATTTTCAAATAAATCTTTTATTTATTAGATGAAAATTTAGTTTATTTGATATGGAAGGGAAATATTCCCCTTTACAGCCAAAAAAACCATTTATCTCCTTGTGAAACTACCTGAACATGCCTTTGACCACTCATTTACATAGCTAGAACATGTTGTATAGTTTCCCTTCCCTTTATGCATGCAAAAGAACAACCCTATTTTATAATGACTTCATGTGAATATTATAGATCCATCAAAATTTGAAGGATATTCCTCTAATGGCCCACCTTGGCCTTGAAAACCTATAATATTTCTCCCATGGAGGTGTTTGAACAATCAAAATAATGGAAAATGCAAATCTTAGGTTGTTTTCACCTTTTTGTTGTTTGTTTCTAACTTGTTGTTTCTATATTTGCTTTTTTCACATTTGTTTTTTGTGGTTTCATCCACCTTTTTTAATGCATAAATTCATTACTTTTCCCTTTTAATCCTTTTTTAGGAATTACGGTCCCTTTTGCAAATTTACACTTTTCTTTATTTTGGGGAAATCTAGATCCCATTTAAAATTTTACAATTTCCTTTGTATTGGGGAAATCTAGAAATTAGTAGCAGTTTTGCAATTTTATTTGTATTAGGGAAATATGGAACTCAAAAATAGTTTTATAATTTGTAAATTACAACATGGAAATTTGTAGTCGTAGATATCTCCCTCATAACAGATTTTTAGAAGCTAAAATAACTCTTTGGATATCACCTAGTTTTGGAGCTTGGCCTAGGCAACTTGCATCAAATGGCAACTTGCTATCATTAACATTTTTTGCCCATCCATGTAGAGTATGTCATGGAAGGATTAATTATAGACAAAGACACATATATTCTTGACTTATATTCCCCCTTATTTCAACCTACAAGTCACCACCAAACCTGTAAAAAACATGTGTACCTTCATATTATATATTGGGCATTTGTACCGTCTCTCTTATCTCTCATGCAATCAATAATGTTCATTTGGTGGGATCTAAAACTCAATCAGTAATTTTAAATTTAACAAAATTGTTAATTTCATCCTTATTTCACTTTTCCACCATGATTATTTCTTTACATAGGATCCAAATATCTAAAAACAATATTCAATTTGTCAATTTGCTAAATTTCACCTATGTTTCCATTCTCTATCATCAACCCATTTGACCAATGTGCTACAATTTCCATAATTTAGGATACAAAATGAAATTCTAAAGTATTAAGACTAGGAGGCCACTTGTTTATACATTTGAAAACATGATAGTATATATCCCATGCCTGAATGTGTTTATCATCTTTTTCAAATTTTTTATACTTCAAACAACATTTGTAAGCCTCCTATAATTCTCTATCATAAGCTTGATCAAAGGATTTCTCCTTGAATATAGTTAGTCTTTCCTCTAGCATCACATGTATTTTTTAAAGCAAATTTATCATTAAAAAAAATTACACTCACCAAAATATAAATGAATGGCCTCTTACAGGGCTTCATTCCATAATATAACTACTCTAATTAGCTCCTTTGAAACTAGCTCAACTTGATCAACCAGAACACCACTATGTTGTCACACTTTATCAACAACTTCTTGAGAAATAGTTCTATGTAATGTTCTTATAGATTTTCATGCAAAAAATAATGGATACATAAGATCTTATGGATGGCATCTTCTAATTCACACCAAAAGTGACTGAATGAATTCTCTTATAACAGGGATGTTTGAATGAATTCTTGCTATTATTAAAGGCAATAGTACCAACCAGGTATAAATGTTTATAGAGATAAAACCTTATTACAAATCTTCCTACACTTCAATGGTAACTCTATGGTTTTAAACATAATGTAAGTAGTTGAATAATTTCCTACAAACTATCATCCCCTTTTCATTGCCTTTTTTATTTTCCCCACAAACATTTCCCTAGGGACTTTGATGTTGAGTTTCCAATTTGGAATTAATTCAAACTTGCTATCAAATCTTAAAGTTCCATTTTCCTTCTTTTCATGGGTTCCATAACCTCACAATAAAATTAGAATTTGTCAAATTGTCAAACTACATCTAGGTTCCTATTTTTTGTCATCCTTGTCTACGTGTCCACTCTTATAGGTTCTGAAACTTGAAAATCAAATTGCACATTGTCTTTTCAATGTTTTCCCTTTGAAATTCTTTTCCTCAGTTATAAATTCCATATGATTTTACCTCTCAAACACAATTGACATTTTAACTCACAAACCATCAGTGGAAATTTTGAACATGTTTAGTAATTGGTCAAGTTTGTAGTCAACATCCAAATCTCCACCAACTGCCATGCATTTCTCTTTGTCCCTCTACATAGTTATTTGGAATGATTTCATGGAAGTTTTAGTGCTAACATGGGAAAAAAACTACAATATTTTACACACTACTCAAGCAATGTTGACACCAAAACCTCCATGTTGACACCCAAATTAGTTACATTTAAAACCTCATAAAATGGTATAAATTATTGATGCAAATTTGAGAACCAATACTAGATCTCACCTAAGGATGTTTACCCCCTATAGATGTGCAAAGAACCATAGAAAAAGACTAGGTGCCAATTCATTGGGCCACAAAGTGAACACTTCAGCAATTTATTAGTAAACACCCATTGAAGCTCAAAAAAATAAGGTAACTTAGAAATGATAAATCAAAAGATATGAAAATGAACACATGAAAAAAATGATGAAATGAAATATAAAAACAAGGCCCAAAGTAGAGGGTCATCAAAAAAACAAAGTTAAAAAACTATACACTATACAATATTGTACACATTCATGGACTCAGTCTAGGAAGTGTTTCAAATGTCTTCCATTCACTAACATCTCTAGTATTTCACCATCTAAGCCCCTATAAAAGAAATTATGTTCCTAAATTCTATAGTTAATGGAATAGGGACCCATCCACTAGACATCAAACTTGTCATGCTTTCCTTTATCCTCATGGCTACTATCTCAAAGTAAAACTAGATCACTGACCTAAAATTTTTAAATAGTGACCTTTCTATTGAATATCATTTTGAGTATTTAGTTGAAATTGAGGTGTCTCTCATGAGATTGTCTTTGAATTTCATCAAGATAAAAAATCTAGTTCATTCAACATTCACAGTGGTTGATTTGTTCATCTTCCTTTAGCTATTACATATATTGATAGGTTGGAAACAGTAAATTCATAGGTAAAATTGCTTAAGCTCCATAAACAAGATCAAAAGGGTTATTACCTATAGATATTTTAGGTGTGATTTTATTAGCTTAAAAATAAAAATATATTTGTTCACCCAACCTCTTCTTATTTTCTTCCAAAGTTTGTATAATAATCTTGACTAGGTTCTTATTACTAGATTCTTATTGCCCATTCCCTTAAGGGTTGTAATTCGAAGCATAAGCCAACATGATCCCATACTATTTACACATTTCCACCAAAGGTTTAGCTTTGAATATTATGGAGTTATCAGTAATTACCTTGATAGGAACACTAAATCTAAAAATCATTTGATTTAGTAAAAATTCCATAACTACCTAGTGTGTATCCTTCTTTATAGGGCCCAGCTCAACACATTTCATGAATTAGTTAGTTACAACTATTATCAATGTATGTCTAGCCTTGATGAATAAAAAAATTTCCCTAATAAAATCCATTCCCTATTGTCTAATAGGACTTCAATCATCACATGTTATAAGGGAAGAGAACTTAAAGATTTCAACCTCCCAACAAAATGTTAACATTTCTTGCATTTTATAACTTTTTGAGAAACATCCTTGAATAGTGACAGCCACCAATATCTAGATTATATAATTTTATGAGCTATTAATTTAGGTGAAAAAATATCCACCACATACTCCATTGTGAAAATTTTCAATTAGGTCAATAGTTTGTTCTTCTATCACGCATCTTCAGAGAACCCCATCCAAATTCTGCCATGCTAGTCCACTTTCAGTCAAGATATATTTTTTGGAAACATGTACAAGATATCTTATTTCATTTTTGTCTAAGTTAGGAGGATAATTTATATTTTGCAAATAGTAAACAATGTTCTTATACCAAAGAGATATACTAATTTGACTCAAGGAATCCTCAACCTTAAAAACAATAATGTTTACCTCAATAGCTTGTAAATTGGTCTCATACTTGATTTTGGTTGGACCCATCCCTCTCACTAACTTGGTGATCCAAATATCCATGTTTTACTCTTTTATCTTGTTAACCCACTTGTACCTCATTTTGGATGCTTCAATATGAGTCAAGATGTCCTTCACTATGGTATGCGCAACATAAACAACAATTCTTAAATTTATAATACAAAGCTTGGACATCCTTATAACCTTCAAGAGAGAGAAGAATTATTTTTCCATGCTGGTGTAATGTAGTTCATAACCTTTCATAGATTTGTGAAAGGAATTTATGGGTTAGTCATGATCATCTTCATTATTTTACAACAAAACAACAACTATATTATATGATGAAAAAGAGAAAATCTAAAAGTCCTTAGTGTAATCAGGGATAAGAAAGATAGGGGTAGACTTTAAGGCTCCTTTGATGTCATTGAATGCTTATACGGGCTTCTCCTCCCACTTGATGGTTTTGTTGTTCTTCAACATGGAAGTGATAGGCAAAGTAATCTCTATAAAATTAGACACAAACCTTCTCAAAAAATTATTTTTTCTAAAGAAGGACTAAATTCCCTTCTTATACTATAGGATAGGCACTTCGTTAATGGCTTATACTCACATGGGGTCAATCATGACACCATCCTTTGACACTATATGTTCTATAAAATTAATCTTTTATAATTGAAAGTGACATTTCCTTGGATTAAGAAAAATGATGAACACATAACATCTAATGAGTACTTTCTCTATATGTTCCAAATGTTCCTTTATATCCTTGGAGTAAATGGTAATGTCATCCTACTATATAAATTTGAACTTGTTAATTACCCACAAGAAGTAAACATCCATAGATCATTGAAACATTGCATCGACTTTCATTAACCTAAAAGGGATCCTCATATATACATACATGGCCCAAAGAATAGTAAATGGGGTCCTGGGTCTCTCAGATTCCTTCACAATAACCTAGTTATACCCTTAGAAACCATCTAAAGTGGACAACATATCCAATCTAGTACAAATTTATAGTAGTTTATCCATATTAGGTAGGGGATAATTATCCTTTAAATAAGCTTTGTTTGAATTCAAAAAATATATGCACAAGTGGATGTTTTCATTCTTATTTTATACATGGATTAAGTTCATCACCCATGATGAATATCTAATGCATATAATAATCATACCATCCTTTACCTTATTTAAATAATCATGTATCTTTATGGCCAAGATGGGGTTAATAGGTTTCTATTTTTTATTTAAAATCTTTCTATCGGGTTGTAATGGGATGACATGTTGAAAAAAATCTTCCCTATATGCTTTTAATTTAGAATAATACCATGCTAAATAATCTTGGTACGTTTTTATTATCTTCATGTAAAATTACTTCTTAGCTACACTTAGGTGAGTACCCAACCAAATCTTCCTTGCATTCTCATGATAACCCAAATTACATTTAGTCACATCATTTGAAATAAATGAGTCTCATGTTTTCATTATATCAACTCCATCAAAAAATGCTTCTAAAATTACCAATCTCATAGGGAGCGTGTTTTTATTTAGCTAACTAATATACATCCCAAACAAGGTTTTCTTCTTGTCACAAACCTGAACCATGGATTCTAAGTCTATAAGTTGATCATGGAATTTAGCTTGATAATTTAAAAACCTTCTAATATTATCATCATCAAATACCTACTAGTGATGAATAATATCTAGGATTGAAGGCCTAACAAGCACCTTCACCTGATAATGACGATGAGGGTTCTTATTTATAATATCAAATTGATCACCTAAACCTGCAAGTCTATCATCTTCTTCATTGAAACTTCTATCATGATAACAAATATTGAATGCATCAAAGAATTCAATAAAATACCAAATAGCATTATGATATTATTTCAACCTTTTTTTTTTGGTACCATAAAAATTGTGGACCTATTTAACCACTAGCTCAGAATCAAATTCAAGTAAATCCCAAATAACATTCTGATATTGTTTCAACCTTTTGTTTTTGATAGCATAAACATTGTAGTCCTATTTAACCACTAGCTTAGAATCACTCATGACAATAAAATTTTTAATTCCATGTTCATGGGCAATTCATAAACTAAGCAAGAGTGCTTCATACATATTAGCATTATTTGTTTACTCAAACAACAATTAAAAATAAAATTTAAAACATTTACCATTAGGGACATTGAAAAGAACTGCATCTCCATTTCCAATTTTAGAGGAAGCCCCATCAACTAACATATTCCATACATAACCATCCCTATTAGGTTCAATATCAAGAACAACAGGTTATTCATCAGTGTCAATATTCCTAACAAAGTTCCCCATGTCAACATTCATGTACAATACTTTATTTAGAGCATGTTTTAAATCTTTAAGTACATGTAGCTTATTCGGATTCCTATGAAGTTTGACCATATTTCTATACAATAGAATGGTGGTATATGACAAGTCCATTTGTACACTTTCACCCATGTTGATAGTGCATTTTTTTGACAACAACATCCCCCATTTAGCTAGGAAGTCCATAACTACCACATAAATATTCAAATACTTATTGTGATGCACATCCAACTATACTAACAATCATTTGACTTATTTAATAATTGGTACCTCTCATGAGTCCATGGCATAATTATTTCCAAAGGAAAATTTAATTTTAACTCATACCTCATTTAGGACACCAAGGGGCATCACGTTGTGAGAAGCTTCAGAATCAAACATATAGTTATGAATAATTAAGCCATTAATCAACATGGTGGTGTAAAAAGGGTACAAATTCAACATAATTTATAGCAATGTAGTTCCCAAATAGAATTTTTGAGTGGGTTCACCAACCTATTCTTATTCTTTATCTTCATTTGGTAGTATTGGGGATGAAGTCATTTCATTTAAAATTAATCTTTCACCAAATTCCAAATACTTGAATGCCCTCTTCTTATGTTTTGGTATTCACAATAATTCAATAAATGACATGGTGATTTTTTTTTTGGCTTAAAAATTGGGCCATATCACACATTCTATATTGAGAAAGAGGAGTGTTTGGTGGAAGAGTGATAACACCTTCAGCCAAAAAATAATCACATTAACTCTGTAGTAGAATAGATTGGGATAAATTTTGATTATTTATAGTAATTTTTAGAGGTGGATTTTTATAACATTATTTGCATCCTTAAGGATACTAAACAAAATGGGTACTCTATTTTTGGCTAGAGTACCTCTCAGTTTGGCAACTTGGGAAACATGTGCTAACTTGGAAGAATTAGGGATTGTTGTAAATTTATTTACTTCCTTACTTGCATTTTCTACCATTGGATTTGTAGGGGTAGTGTCTTGAGGAACAACACCTTATTTGCTACTTCTCATGCTATATTATTTCTCATGGGAAATTATTTCCTTAATTATTAGTTACATGTCCTCAACTAAAGAAATCCCCTTGTCATAATTCTTAATCATCATTGATCTTAAAAACACAAAATCATAAATTGGAAATTCATATGATTGTGCCATATTAACATCGCAATCAAATATATAAGTTGGGACTCATAACTTTTGTACTATAATCCAAAATTACTCAATAGTAGTAGCACTTACAAATTCTATCGAAGCAAATAATTATTTTGAGAGTCTTGATAATTGAACATCAAAATCTCATCATCAGATGACGCAGAATCAATATTGTCTACATCTTCATTAATTGGTTCAACACTAATGTGGGATGTGGGAGGAAGCACTTGTTATACCAATAAATTTCAAAATTATAATTCATATCATTGAATTTGGAATTCAATGGATAAGGCACATCCTTTCCATCCCCTCTATTTTAATTTCTATCTATTCTTTCATCATGTGCAATCATATTATCTATATCATTATATCAATTATGGAAAGCAGGCCTTCCTTGTTCTTGATTCCAAATTTGAGATCTATCCTATCTTGTAGACCCAAGAGGCATACCTTTCTCAACCCTAGTCAACTTGTATGATGTTTGATTCACAGTGGAGGCCAAAGTCTTAACCATTTCTTCAAGGTTGGCATTCTTAGTGGACTGTGTCCTTCTTGGATTAACCAATTTACATCAACCCACTTGTTCAAAGGATTTCCCACAACATTTATCTTATTCCCAATTTGGATGGACATATTGAATGACAACCATATGTTCATGGTAAACTTGTCCTTTATTTAGTATGTAGCCTTCTTGTTAAAGTCATCATAATATTTAATCAATCACGTTATGTCACTAGGCTGAATGTTTTCAGGTAACCTCATCATAGTTTTGTTGAACCATGTATTGAAATCCTTCATAAACTCATTGGGATTATTTTTAGTTTTTCAAATTCTATAATAAGAAACCTAGGATTAATCCTATCAACATATTGTATTTTAAAAACATTCTTCATTTCTTCCCAAGAATCAATGCATCTGAAGGGAAGAGAATTGAACCATTCACAAGCATCTTCTTCTAATATGTATAGAAATAAATTGATGCAAATATCCTCATGATCAATATTATGATCCTCAATTATAATGTTAAAGGCCCTCAAGTACTGATCACCAATCATTGCATTGTTCCCTTGAAACTTTAGAACATGATTTTTACTTCGTTTGGGACTTCATTGGGATATCCTTCTATTCCATAAAAATTAATAACCCTATATTTGAGAATGTATAATGCAAGATTCTCATTATCATCTTGATCCCTATGTCTCATGATTGGCTCAATGGTGGGTTAAATATCCAATGGAAAAGGGTTGTGAGGGGGTGAGTGAGGTGGAATGGGGGGATCAAACTTAGGATGAGATTTAGTTGGTTGAGATGGAGCTTGATAGTAAATGGGAATATAATTTTCATAATTACAATGAGATCTATGATAATGTTTGATAATAATAAGTTCAACAAAAAGTTCAAGATTGTTAGAATTCTGGCAATCTAAACACTCTTTAGCAACTAAACTTTGCCCTTTAATCAGCCTCCACAATTTTTTCTTTATTTTTTGATAAATACTTAAGGGTGAGACAAGTTATTTTAATGATTCATTTTCGAAATATGATCTCAACCCTTCCATAATTGTAATAAAAAAACACTTAAAGATGAAAATTAAAAAAGATATTCAATATAGGCATTGATATTCCTTGAAACTAGATAATAAAGTTGGAATCACCACTAGAATCAAAATTCTATAATATAATAGTTAACAAACTAGTTTTAATACATACTAAAATTAAAAAATGTTGAATATTATTGATGAGATAGAAGTGAGAGACACTAAAAATTCATATTTATGTTCAAATGGGGAAATAACCTTCCAACATGTACAATTTAATATCTCTTTGAAATAAACAAGCAGATGACAATTATCAAATTTCTCAATTTCTGACAACTTCCCTAGCAGAGTGTTATTATTGTTGATCACTTGAAGTAGTGAAGCAAACACAAATAATCTCAATTTTCAAACTCATCAAATATTGCAAACAAACTTTATCTAAAAATACAACTAAGATTGCTTGCATAGAAATATTGAAATGCAAAGAACTTAATAGAACCTGAATTATTTTAGCTCTTTGTAAGAGTCCCTAGTAACACATTTGATAAGAATTATCTTCAACAATAGCGCTAGTAGAATTTTGTATCATTTATGGACCAAAGATAATCAAAATATCAAAAAGATATGTAAAAAACTTTTAAAAATTGAATATAATACCATCTCTCTATAAGAGTCCTTGATATCACAAGTACCAAGGTCATTAATTATTCCCCAAAAATGGTTCCAGTTGAGTGTTGGTTCCTAGTTGTGCACCTTTTTTGCTCAACTTTACACATTTGAGAAAATGAAAGAAAAAAGATGAAATGCCTACTGATATGTTGTTACAGTTAGAGAAGGGTTTGGCATCAAGAATGGAATGAATGTAGATAATTATTGGGAGGCACCGATAGAGGGTATGGTTATCTCCTTGCTTCTTTTGGATCTACTTGAACTAAGGTGAGAGGATATAAAAGGTATCTTTCCTACATGGAGATATTATATAATTCAATCTCCATGAGGATTTTTAGGGGACAAAAGACAAATTTTACCAAGGCATAACTAGGGTTACAAACTCTACCTCAAAAGGATTATTTCAAGGAATGCACAAAAGCACTTATTCAAATACAATATAATAAAGACACACACACACACACACACACAAAGAAAAAAAAAATGTTTAAAAACTTCATTCTATTTTTTTTAAAACAACATGGGGTCAAACAAAAGTTTGCAATACTGGGCTTCAAAGTACAAAATATAGACACATTTTATGTAGGAAATGTTTATGCATTTTTTAGAAAATAACACTTAACATATATAATTTCATGTATTATTTGTAAGGTAGGATGGAGTAGGATAGTTAGATAGTTATCAAAAAGAGTGGGGTGTTGGTGGTTTTCAAATAGTAGGTATACTTTTAACATTCGTGACATTATTCCTTTTCAAAAATTCAAAAGACTAAGATGCAAGCAATGGGAAATACTAGGAGTGATTTAAATTTATTCAAGCCAATGAAATACAAATACATAAATGATTCTTGAGAAACTAGAACATACAATGCACTTATAATCTCAAATACTTTATCTTACTAAATTCATAAACCTAGGATGCCCTAAAACGTTATTCAACAACATATTTTCAAATATAATGTAGAAATGGGTTTTTAACATAGATATAAGCCCAAGATCATAACCAATAGTGAGCATAAAATAAGATATCCAATCAACATTATTTACAAAACATATCATTTCACTTCATCAACAAGAAAGAGTAAAAACCACAAGTATTTTCATTAACTTTGAAAATAAACCTTACATCATTTTTACAGAATGTTACCATGGGTAAAAGCATGGTGAGTTTAGTATTTTGACATGGGAGACATAAACATAATCTCAAAGCTTGTGAATGGATGTATAGATGCAACCACATTAACAAGGGAGATAATGCATACACACAACAATGGATCCCATTTTTTTGGAAGATCCTAGACTTAGGAAAAATAAAGACCAACAACCACCTTAGAAAAGAGTTGAAGCCCTCTTTTTATAAAATTTTTTAGAACTTTTTCAATCCAAGAATGTGAGCTTCAATTTACAATATTTTAAAATTACATCCAACCCTCAAATTTCTACCAAGATGCCCATAGCTGGAATATGCTCCTTGCCACACCTAGAATCTTCATTGCTTTGCATGAAGAATGATTGTTGTAACTTCTAATACAAGTAATGATTATGATTTTTAAACAAAACTTTAATTTCTTGGATAGAAATGAATTTTACTTGATCTGTAAGGAGAATATTTTCCTTTGGAGCATACTCAACTCTTTTTCTTCTTGTGAAACTACCTGGACATGCCTTTGACCACTCATTTGCATTGTTGGAACCTCTTAGATAGTTTCCCTTCCCCTTATGCATGTTAAAGAAAAACCATGCTTTTTAATAATTTTATGGGAAAATTATAGATCCATGGACATTTTAATGATCTTCCTCCAATGGACCACCTTGGCCTTTCAAACCTACAATATTTCTCCCATGGAGGTGTTTGAATAAGCAAAATAAAGGAAAATGTAAAACTTAGGTTATTTTTACTTTTTTTCTTTTTGGCTCCAACTTTATTTTTCCAAATTTACTTTTTCTACTTAACTCCACATTTATAATATATAAATGGATTAATTTTCAATTTTGAGCCTTTTGGAGAAATTTTTGTTGCTTTTGCAAATTTGCACTTTTCTTTGTTTTCAAAAATCTAGGCCCCATTTGTAATTTTGCAAGTTTATTTATATTTCAAAAATCTGGAACTTAATTTTTTTTGTGATTTTATTTGAAATGGGGAAATTTATAACTCTATAGTAGTTTTGTAATTTCAAAATTAGAAAATTACAATTCACAATTATAATTCCCCTCAAAATTTCTGTCAGGGAAATGAGAACTCCAATTGTAATTTACAGTTTGAAAAATTACATTATTATAATTGGCCTTGAAAGTTATATTTTTCACTTCAACCTCATGTTGAATAGTGTTGACGAGTGGGATTTGGAGATCCAAGCACAATTTGAAATTTACACAATTACAAAATTGCAAAATTGCATTCATCCCTAAATTCTCCTTAAAGCTCCTCTTGAGTTGACTTTTTCTACTTGCTTTAATCGGTAGAATTGGGAGAGTTGACCATAATTTACAAATTAAAATTTTTAGAGTTGCATTTTACAAGTTTTTTCTCCCACATAAATCTTTTATGGACTTTGGGGGCCTCATCTACAACTCTTTTAAAATTGTCATTTTTTGACATTCACGTAACTCCATTCTAGCTACCTGATTCTTTTATAAAAATCCAATTTGAGTAGTTATATCTCTCAAATATAGCATAAATATTTGATTTTATCCTTCTAGAACCTTGATTAAATTAGGTTTATATTTTCCATAATTTAATATTGAGCCATCTCCTAACCACATCTATTGTAACTAACAGAAGGGATTTCCTAATTTTGAAATGAGCTAAACCTCAACCTCTCTCCTGTGTAAACCCTTCTCTTTACTTTATTAGTATATTAGTTTTAATGGATTCATATGCTTTTTAATTCATCCCATGAGCATTTTTTTAATTCCAAATTCATGGGAAGTAGTAGTTGCTTAGATTAGACTTAGTATATAAGTAAGTGTTAAGGCCAATAGAGGAATACATAAATTTATTGTATTGAGATTTATCATAGGAGTTTTCCCAGTCAAAGTGGCCTAAAATTAATATAATCACGTTCATGATTTTGAACCCTTATGTGGCGATTGAAACTTGGGACTCATTGCTATCAGTTTGAGAATATTAACAAGGAGAATTAAAAACATACCATATCATGTCTTCAAAGTTGCCATATGAGTTTCAACATTTTTGCAATAGAATATTACCAAACTACCATATCATATGTTTAGTAGAGTATCAATAGATTTACCATATCAATTCTAGCATATTATTAGCAGAGTATCTAGAAAACTACCCTATCAGATTTGCAGACTTGTCATATCAATTTCAGCATATTCCCAATAGACATGTCTTATAAAACATAGTAACTAGAAGAAAAAAATGTCACATATTTCCGTTTGTATCCCTTTTGATCCTCTAATATTATTCATACACATTAATTTTCATTCCCCACATTTTCTTCCTTGAGGTCCTATATCCTGATTCTACTCATAATTCCCATAAATCTCAATTTACCCATTTTTTGAGTTTTTCCATAACTTCTTATTTTCTCTATTTCCCTCAAAAAAATTTGAGTGTTCATCTCCTTGTACTAGTCTTTTAACCCTCTTTGCTAAATTTTCTAGTTTTTTCCATTTTCATTCTTGAAATTTTCCTTGTCTTCATCAATCATACTCCCACTATGCAAAAAAATTAGTGAAAGTAACTTTACCCATTCATTTTCACACAAATTAAAAGATTCTGGTAATAAATGTGTCTTAAATCTAGTTTTCCTACCCATTAACCCCAAATAACTCTTATTTTGGTCATGGTAGTAATCCAAATAGGAGCAAAAAACATGGAGGATGAATTATCTTTATGAAAAAATTCTTAGACTTAGTCTTCAACATACCAACATGCACAAAAGATGGCATCCAAAGTCCTATTTAGACACTAGGTTTTATTCTTGCAATAATTTTCATTAGTCAAAGCTTAATTTTCATCAATTCCATGGTAAAAAATTTACTAGATGGATCTATTAGGTAGAATAATATTTTAATATGCATAATACTTTTTATGTGAACAAGGTCCCACTTGCATCCTTTCACTTGGAACAAGAGGCCCTATAATGGTATCATTGGTATATAAAGGCTCATGATGATCCTGTATGGAAAAATTTTTTCACCCTCATTTTACAAAATTTTGGCCTTAGTGCTTTTGATGACTTCACTGGAGCACTCACTAAACTTCACCAAACAAGAAACGTGAAATAATATCAAACTAAATTTGAAAAAGTAGCCAATCACAGAATGAAATTATCTAATGAATTCTTTAGGAGTTACTTTTTCAGTGAACTAAAAGATGCGATTCACTCAAAGGTTAAAATCTTTCATCCCAACATAATGATGAAATCTCTAAGGTTTTCTATGTTGGCAGAGGACAAGATCACAACTCAACAACTATTCAAGTCTAATTTTTCTCCATTTAGAAATATAAATTCATAATGATCTCAAACAATGATAGCCCCTAAAATCACTCCTATCAAAGATTTTATTGAAGCAAAGATGTGAGCTGATAGATAAAAATGACTATGTTATAATTATGATGACAAATTCACTTGGGGGCATCGATGTGTAGAGTAAAACTTCTACCTATTGGATGTGGATTCTTTACCTGAAACTAAAGTTTTTGAAGATTCTTTTGATATAAAAGATACTCCAAAAGATTCTCTATCGATTGTGGAATCTACTTCTCAGGAAGACCAACCAAATATCTTTTTCAATGCCTTAGCAGGAGTCACTACCGGGTAAATCATGTGGGTCAAGGTTTATTTTATGAAACTCCCTCTAATAATACTCATTGATTCAAGTAGCACCCATAACTTCATTGCCCTTAGATTAGTAAATAGGTTGATTTTTTAATCCATCCTTGCTCCAACTTTACAGTCATGATTGCCAATGAGGGCATATTACCTTGTAAATGGAAGTGTCACAATGTGTGTATATCAATTAAAATTTATAAATTTCACTATGACATGTTTGCCTTGGCCTTAGGTGGCTATGATGTTGTTTTAGTAGTCCAATGGTTACACACACTTGGACCCATCTTAGGGGACTTTGCTGAACTTTGGATGCACTTTTCAGATAATGGGGAAAAACACACATTGAATAGCTTACAACTAGGGTCTCTTAGCATCATATGTTTAAATTGTATGGAAAATTACTCTTAATAAGAATTCACATGGCATCATTACCTATCTCCATTCAATTCAAATGCAACCATAAATAGTCTCCATTATTCCTTATGATCTACAAACCATTCTACAAAGGTATGTAGTTGTATTTGTCAAACCAATGGGATTTCCACCTTCATGACTAGAGGACCACCATATTTAGCTCCTTCCTACAAGCATTCCTCCCAACATCAGGCCTTACTACTATCCATTTTAGCAAAATATTGAGATCGAGATATTCATTTGAGACTTACTACATCAAGTCATTATTCACCCAAGTACTAGCCCATATTCTTTCCTAATTCTCCTTGTTAAAAAAATGATGGGTTATGACACCTCTGAATTGTCTTCCATGCACTTAATCACACCATAATTAAGGATAATTTCTCTATCCCTATTATTGATGAGCTTCTTGATGAGCTTCATGGTGCTCATTTTTTCTCCAAGTTGGAACTCTACTCTAGATATCACTAGATCTAGCTTCACGAGGATGATATACCTAAGATAACATTTCCCACAATGATGGCCACCATGAGTTTTTGGTCATGGCCTTTTGTGTCACTAATTCTTATTCAACATTCTAGGCATTGATGAATAAAATATTTTAGTCCTACCTATGAAAATTCATTCTAGTCTTCTTCGATGATATCCTCATCTATAATAAATCATGGTCTAAGCATCTGCAACATTTTGAGCTTGCACTATAACTTCTCTATGATCATCATTTCTATGTAAATCAGTCTAAATGTGCTTTTGACTAGGCTGAATCAGATTATCTAAGGCATATTATTTTATCCCAAGGGTCTTGGGTGGATCTTAAAAAGTAGTTTCCATGACAAATTGGCCTCATTGTCAGACACTAAAGAGCCTCTATAATTTTTTGGGACTGACTAAACACTATCATAAGTTTGTTAAGGATTATGGGAAGATTATTTCTCTACTAATAGCTATGTTGAAAAATGATTGTTTTATATGGACACAAGATGTTGAATGTGCATTTGAAAAATTAAAACAAGCTATATGTACGACCCCTGTTCTAGTAATTCCATATTTTGCTAAGACCTTCACTATCAATAATGATGCTTGTAATATTCGACTTGGTGCTATTATTCTCCAAGAAATATGCCCCATTAAATTCACTAGAAAATCCCTTTTTGGAAAGAATTTAGTACTCTCTACTTATGAGAAGCAAATGATGGCCATTTTTCATGTAGTATAGAAGTGGTAGCCATACCTACCAGGGAATCATTTTTTCATAAAAAATGATCACTAGAGTCTAAAATATTTCTTGGAACAATAGGTCTCTTCGTGATCAAAATATAAATGGGTTATTAAACTAATGGATTATGACTATTAGATCACTTATAAGAAGGGTAAGCATAATATTATGGTTGATGCTCTGTCTCACACATTTACAGACCAAGCTTCCCTTTCATTTATTTATATGCCTATTTTTAATTGGTTAGATGTTTTACAATAAGGGTATGTCAATGTCTCAACATTATCTCAAATCATTCAATAGTTGGCCACTAATCCCTTTGTAGTACCACATTATTCTTGGGATGGTACTTCTATATGATACAATAGTCATTTAGTGCTTCCCCAGATCAGAAATCTTCAGTAGGCTATATTCTATTAACTCCATGTTTCTCCATCTAAAGGGCACTTTAGGTTTCTTAAAATGTATTTATGGGCACTCTGCAACATATTTTGGAAGGGAATGAAAAAGGTAGTTTAAAACATCTTGGTTGAATGTGATACTTGCCAGCACAAAAAGGGTGAAAACACACTCATTCCTAGGTTACTTGAACACTTGTCCATCACTTCCAATATTTGGATAGATATTTTTATGGATTTCATTGAGCATTCCCTAAATCTATAGGTAAAATAGTGATCTTGGTTGTGGTTGATCACCTTTCAAAATATAGTCATTTTTGTGACCTCAACCATTCCTACATCTACTCCATAGTCACCTAAATTTTCTTGGACAAGATTTTCCATCTTCATGACATTCCTTCTTCCATTGTCTCATATCATGATGCAACCTTCACCAACAATTTTTGGGTAAAACTATTTCAATGCATTGGCACCCAACTAAGGATGATTTCTTAGTATCATCCATAAATGGATTGCTAGGCTGAAATTATCAATAAATGCCTCGAAAATTCCTTCATTGATTCACCTCAAAATAATAACACTAGTGGGGAAAGTGGCTTCCTCTCATTGATTAGTGGTATAATACCTCCTACCACACTTCAACTAAAATGACTCCCTATGAATTATTATTTGGTCATGCACCACCAATGATCCTTTTAAACACTTCCAATAGTTCACTAGTTTAAGTAGTTAACATGTTCCCTCAAACCTAGGATCAGATCCTTAGCATCCTGTAGGACAATCTTCATATGGCACATGATATAGTGAAATAATAGGTTAATCAATGACATTATAATTTCACCTTTCAAGTAGGTGATATGGTTTTTATTTACCTGTAGACATACAAGTAATCCTATTTAAAACTTAAAGGTCATCATAACCTAGCTCCCATGATCTATGGGTTATATAGGGTTATTTAGAAGATTGGGTCAATTATTTAAAAGTTGGAGCTCCCACCTTCCTCTTAAGTTCATCCAGTATTTCATGTCTCTTATCTTATTAAATTTCTTTGCACAAAAATCATAGTGTATACTACTCTACTAGAATTTAATAATCAAGGAATCACCTTTCTTGATCTAGAGGCAATCTTAGACAGGTGCACACACCAACTTCACTCCCACTCTATCATAGAGGCATTAATCTAGTGGCACAAAATGAAACTAGAGGATGAAATATGGGAACCACTCTTTTAGATTCAACACCAATTCCCACATTTGAAGCTTTTAAGATATATTTTTTGAAGAGGGAGGTGATGTTAGGAACTTGTGCGACCCCTTCTCTTTACCTTTTAGTATATTAGTTGCTATGGATTCATACAATTTTTAAGTCATCCCGTGAGCATTTTATTTTATCCCACATTCATGGGATGTAGTATTTGCTTAGATTAGTCTTAGTATATAAGTGTTGAGCACAATAGAGGCATCCACATATTTATTATATTAATCTTTTTCAAAGGAAGTTTCCACCTCAAAGTGGCCTATAATCAATATAATCATTTTGGTAATACTGTTAGTTATATAAATCTATTATTTTATGCATTGTCATTAATTTATTTTAGGAGGATCCTCTCAGTCTCCATGGATAACAACTCCAAAATGACCAAGACCATGCGAAAGCTAGTCACAAATCCTTTTGGTTGAATATAATATTATAATTTTTGAACCTAGCTCTTGTCCCTAGATAATTTTATCCAATATCCTTTATTTTTCCATTGGAGATACAACTTTGATATACTGGGTAATGGACTTATTTGTAGAGAGTTAATTAACATTTATTATATTAACCTAGACTATGTTTATCAATAATTCACCAACTATCTTCCTAACATCCTTAAGCCAAGATACAATATGTATCATGGTTTGATTTTGTCAAGGAATTTCATTGACTATTTCTCTTATCTAGGGCTCAAATTGCATATTAAGCATACAATCATCTTCATCTAGTATTTAAAATAAAACCTATCTAAAGACATTTCACTCTCTACTAAGACTCTTACATTCATCTTCATTCTACATATTAATAACTTTGATAGCAACCAATATGATATCTATTAAAACCCCTTTATATTAGATTCTAAGACACCAACATTTGAGACAACTACATATTTAAACTAATATAATGAGCCTTTCACACCTGATCCCCTAAGAAAATTAAGAGAAGCTAAACCCAACCTATATGAGATTTTCTCTGATGTAATTTTGAAAAGGAATTTTATTGCATCTGTATTAGCTAATAAATTTATTGATGCATGGATAGGTGTAAAACACTCATGAATTATAGAGAGTGAAACAAAGAGCTTGATGTTATGCTCATGTCATAAATTTAATAGATATTCAATCAGAGGTTTAACCATCTTCTTCTATCAACCTTATCAATTTCTAAAAGAGACCTTCAACACCTAATTGATCAACCATTGAGTTCACTGCACCAATAGGAATAATATTTTTTATTAGTAATTCACCATACTTGTCCCCCTCATAACACTTTCTTAGAAGCCCAAGAAAATCTTTGGATATCATTTGGTTTTAGAGCTTGGCCTAGGTAGCTTGCATCAACTTACAATCTATTTCCATTATCATTTTTTGGTCATCCACGTAGACTTTGGCATGGAATGAATAATGTATAATAAAGACACATCTCTTCTTGACTTATATGACATTATTTCAACTAATAGGTAACTAATGAACTTGAAAAAATCACATGTACTTTCATCTTATATATTGTGAATTTTTACCTTCTCTCCCATCTCCCACATAAATAATAATGTTCCTTTGGTAGGATCTAAAAGCTAATCAACAATTTATAATTTAAAAAACTTGCAGATTGTATCCTTGTTTCACTTTTTTGTCATGATCTTTTATTTTCATGGGATCCCTAGATTTAAAACTAGTTTTCAATTTTTTAATTTTCTAATATTCACGTAAGTTCTCATTATCTACCATTGACCCATTTGACTAATCTACTATGGGTTCTGAAAAATAGGACACAAACTACAATTATAAAGAATTAATGCCAGGAAGCTGCTTGTTTATACATTTAAAATAATGATAGTATAAATCCAATGCCTGAGTGAGTTTATCTTATTTTCCAAAATTTCAATACTTCAAAAAACATTCATGAGACTCCTATAATTCTCTAACATATGCTTGATCAAAGGATTTATCCTTCAATATAGGTGGTACTTGCTCCATCATGGCATGTAGTGGTTTAATCACATTTAACATTCCATCAACATTATTCACACCAAAATACAAATGACTAGCCTCTTCTAGAGATTTATGCCACAATATATATTATAATTAGTTCCTTTGAAACTAGATCAGTCTAATCAACTAGAAAACCACTATGTTGTTGAAATTCATCAATAATTTATTGAGAAACAACTATATACAATGTGACTATATATTTTCATGCAACCAATAATGGATACATAAGAGCCTATGGATGGCTTCTTCTAATTTGCACCAAAAGTGACTGGAGAAATTATCTTAAATGATGGATATTTGAATGAATTATTATTATTTTAGGAAACACTACCATTTACAAAAATAAACCCTTTTTGAAAAGCTTCCTGTACTTTAGTGGTAGTCCGTGGTTGAACCATAACATTAGTAGTAAAAAAATGTCCTGCAAACTTTCATCTCCTTTTCGTTGCCTTTTTTTTCTACATATAAATTTCCCTACAGACTTTGATGTTGTGTTTGCAATTTGGAAGTATGTTAAACTTGTAGTCTATGCTTAAATTTTCACCATCCTCCTTCCTTCCATGGGATTCATAACCTCAAAATAAAATTGTAATTTGTCAAATTTCTAAACTGCATCTAGGTTCTAATTTTTTGATATCCTTGTCTTCTTATCCACTCCTATGGGTTTTGAAACATGAAGATAAATTTTAAAATGATCATTTAAATGTTTTATTTTTACAATTGTTTTTTTTGGTTATTATTTCTAGAGGGCTTTACCTCTAAAACACAATTTGTATTTTACCCCCAACCTTCTGTATAAATTTGAAACACATTTACTAATTGGTTAACTCTTTAGTTTATGTCCAAATATCCGCCAACTACCACTCATTTCTCTTTGTCCCTCTACACTTTTCTTTGGAATGCTTGCATGGGATATTTAGCGATGATGTGTTTAAAACAACACCATAATATTTTGAATAGTCTTCCATCTGTGTGGATACCACGACTTCCACATGGATGCCTGACTTAGCTATGTTTAAAACCTAAAAAAATGGCATAAATTATTGGTTTATATTCGAACACCAATAGAAGGATCAATGACAAGGGTTATAATTGGTCACTTGTTCATGGTATAATCTTGAATAGAAATAACTTGAATATGCTCAATAAGATTGATACTAAGCTTAACATTTCTTCTTAAGGGAAGAGATAAACTTTTTTAGATGGAATATAGTAAAGACAATGATATAGGGCTATTAAAATAGAATGTATGAAATTCAAAAAGCTTAACACAACTAATGAAAATAGGATAAAGAAGGATAAAAACCCTAGTAGCATCTATGGTTAGGGTTTGAATAGTATTCAAAGGAAGTCAGATTTACTAAATGTTTTAAAATTTTAGGATGTAGATGAATGTAAATCCTATGTTGTTAAAGATATTAGTATGGTAAATTAGGGTGGAAATATGTAATAAATATAACTACTAATTTTTTTGTAGAATTGACTTAATTTGACCTCTGTAAAAATAGTAATAAATAATGTAAATGATAATTTAGCTAGAAACTAAAAGAGATAGATGATCTAGAGGCTAAAAACTAAGGTAGTGGCTGGTTTGAGTTTCTCAAACAGGATCCAATTGTAAAAACCCCTCTTGGATAATATTACCCTAATTGAATAGTAGTGAAATATGTTGCTAGTGTCCTTATTTTGGTTTGTTTCCTCTATAAATAATTATTTTAAGCTTCCGAGTTCACCTATGCCAAGGTCTATCAAACCTTTTCTTACATGCACAAGTTCTATAACCCTATATATGACCTAATTTAACTAATTTTATGAGTAGAACCTAATCCTCTATGTTGCTAGTACATTTGGTTGATAAAAAAAGTAAAGTGTGTTGTTAGTGGGGTAGGTTGGACATCCTCAACACCCTATTATGATGAGAGTTACCTACATGAAAATACACTAAAGAGGGATTAAGCCCAATGTAGTTCTCCCCTCCTAAGTGCTAGGATAAGTGTAAGTGAAGCTAGCAAGATTATAGAATTGAATAATTTGAATGTGCTTGAGGCTATGAATATGAGTAATCTATGTTTAAAAATGTTGTTGATGGTTTTATACAGAATTAGGGCAGAATTGGGATTGACAACGTTAATTATGCACACATTATGTTATGTTTGTACGTGTAATTTACATCTCATTTCCATCTAGTAGTTAGATGGATAAATTTTATGTATTTAAATAATTCTAGTGCTTGTGCAGGTTTTAAAAGAGGTATAGATAGACCCTAGGCAATTTAAAATTTAAAAATATATCTATTTGTATAAAAAGGAGGGAAAATACAATATAACCAAAATTAGGATAGTAATGCCATGTTGTGCAACTATACCAATTATGTTGCTAGTTTCCATGTGGAAGAACCTAAGGCATGAAGTAATAGGATGTAAGAATGAGAGTATAAAATTGATCTAGGAATGTCTAGAGATGTCTATGTCCCATACAAAATCTTGATAAGTGTAAAAATAGGACCTATAATAAATCTATGGTTAATCTATGGATTTTTGGTCTCGAATAGTACTCTTAGAACTCAAATGTCTTTTTTAGGTGATTACACATTGTCATTCTCTCATGGAATACTACTATAAATTCTAGTGGTCTTATCTATACTCCCATCTCATACTTCTTATTCAATGAAATTTATATCTCTGTTGTTTATCTTTTTTTATAATCAGATTATATAATTTATAAAAAAAATTCTACTCACTATAGCCCACAAAGATACAATTATCATCTCTATCATTCAATTTATTTCTCAGTTATTTAGGCACTAATGAATATGCCACATAACTAAAGACTAGTAAATGAGAAACACTATGTTTCTTTCCAATCTAGGCTTCTTGTCAAACTTTATTCTTCACATTCTTCACCAGGTATCTATTTAAGATATAAATTGGCCATGCTATGTATTCATACTAATATTTATTGGGTATATGTTTTGACTTAAACATGCCTTGGGTCATCTCCATGATCTTTTTATTTTTTATTTTTTTAATACCTTTTTGCTAAGGCATATATCTAGTTGTAAATTGATTCTTTATTCGATTTATTTTTAAAAAAAATTTATAAATTTGTTTTAGATGTAAAATCATCCTTGTTCTTATCTCATCACCTTGATATAATGGCCACTTTATTTTTAAACCTGTGCCTTAAACTCTTTAAAGAAAACAAAAAAGATATTTGACTTATTTTTCAAGAAACAAACCCATGTTTTTCTACTGTAATCATAAAAATAAGCGATAAAATATAGGTTTATGATTATATATTATGTTTACATTTGTCCCCATATATATGTGAATAATTTTTAGTGGATTTATTTCTTTATGTAATTTTCCTACAAGGAATATTTCTTTATGTTGTTTTCATAGTATGCAACTTTCAGATGTTGTATTATGCTACTTTATTTATGGAAAACCATTTACCATGTTGTTATGATGAAAAATTTTATGACCATTGATGTTTAAATGAGTAAATATTAGGTTCAATAACTAGGACTGATTTTTGGATGAAGCCTTAAAGGCTAATTCAATAAGTGTTTTTTTTTTTTTTTTTTTTTGCACATTTTGAGATTCAGTGCTAGGGAACAGTTCACAATGAATATTTAAAAGAAACTTTTTTTCATGTCATTTCCTCCTTTGAAATAAACCTATTACTTGATTTTTTATCCAATATAATACTTTCATCATGATAAAATTATGATTTTTATCCCTTTTTCACTAATTGACCTATACCCATTAGGTTATGTTGAAAACTAGAAACATAATATATATTAGTATTGCGCTTCTTTTGTCCTTATTTTATTGTAATGTTAATAGTTTCTTTCCCCATAAAAAATACTTGATTTCCATTTCCTAATTTCACTTTTGACTTCACTAAGTCATTTAGGGATACAAATAGTTCCTTACTTATCTTTATATGATTAGTACAATAACTATCGAATAACCAAACATATTTTGTGCTTTATTGTGCTACATTGCATGCAATTAACATGCAATATTGATAACTATTGCTAGATTGATTTTATTTAGAAAAATTAATTTATTCTTATTCATATCAAATAATGTTTTCTACATTTGTATGTATAATGACTAATTTTTTAGTAATGACACTGAAAAGTTGATTTGTCATACCTTTTTCCATTAGGGTGACAATGTGAATAGATATTGCTTTTGCATTTCCTAGTTGTTGACAAGGAATTTGAGATTTATACTCATCATCTATCATCATGATATGTGGTTTCTCTACCTCCTTTTCATTAATTTATACATCTTTCTTTGTTATAATTAAACCTTCCTCTCATTCTTCTGACTACAACCAAGGATTTGAATTTTTTTTAAAGTGAAGATACTCATACTATATTTATCCTCTACTTGTGAGACAAAAATGATCCCATCGATTTATCTATAGATAGATACATAAATCCATACATTATTTAATGGATATAACTTCTATGTTAAAGTTTGCAAGCATACTTCATAGGATTTTTTTAAGAATATTATGATCTTTAAGAGTCTCACCATGAGTCTTTTTTTTGTTTACTACTCCCATGGAATAAGTGAAGAATAAATTTGGTTAACAAATTCCTTCATGTGAATGTTTTCGAAATCCCTTCTAAGATTTTTAAAATTTGTTTCTTAAGCTTACAAGTGCCTTAGTATGTAGTTTACAGACTCTCCCATAATTTTTCATACTTATTTATTACTGTAATAGATGGAAAATTAACTCCTCCATGGCTTCTTGAATTAATAACATAGCTTTTATGTCCTTTTTCATATTTTTGCTCA